>VXBH01005731.1:1641582-1819371 GCA_013400035.1 Rynchops niger
AATCATAATAATTTAATACATATTAAATGCGACTGGACTGATAGTGCTGAATTGGGCATCACTCAGCATTTAAACCTAGCTGCCCCTAGGCTCCCACCTCGGTGAGGAGTGTTAGAACGCAAGGGGGTTTATCTTCTGCCAAAACCACTTGGCCCCTTTTCACACAACACTAGGTAAGGCTACCTCCTTACCTGGTAGCAAGAAATAAATTCTTAAGACACACTGAGAAATATTTAGAGCATTTTAAGCAAGCAAGATAATGTGATTGCTCAGGGAAACAGAAGACATTCATATACTTTACTTTGAAAGTTAGGCAATTTTCCAAGGCAATGATTGTTTTTATTTAGTTCTGGTAAAATATTACCACTAACAAGCAATTGTGAAAGCAAAGTTTTATTTGCTGTGATATCACTGACACAGGACAGTCTGCCAAAGGGCAGATGACAACAGGCAGCTTCCAACAAAACAGTGCTTTAGGAACAGCATGTAGGAAATTTTCTGCACCATCTAGTTTTAGGTAACTTATTCGTGTACGGAGTGGCATTAGGCAAGCTATTCTATCCCACTGGGGGTATAGTCCCCAGATCATAGCATCTAGTCTGAGAGGGAACTGAGCCAGATGCTTTACTCAAGCAGGCAGTAACGAGATGGGGTGAAAGAGCTGAGACCCATAGCAGGCCACTGTCAGGACCAAAGGACCCACTGGCACCAGACAGCAGGAGGGCCTGCATCTTAGAAGGTCACCCTTCCCAGGAAAAGCACCAGAGGCTCCGTGAGGAGAAGTGCAGCCACATGTGTCCCTGTCAGCTGGCCTTGTCTGGGTGGGTTGGAAAGAGAGGGGTGTCATATTTTTCAGATGCTTCAGCTGGAAGCTCTTGTCCTTGACCATGCTGGTCAAAGAAGTACCAGAACAGAAGAATGCAGACTCTGATAAACTCCTCAGCTCCACATGATCTCTGACTACACATCCTTCACAAGGTACTTTTGCTTTTCCATGTATCTCAGTTAATTTTGGAAGGTAAATACTCTAAAGGATGCAGCTCCCAAACCTCTTCAAAGCATATATTTCCAGGAAGAGAAACCAGGCCATGGGTCTTCTGCATGACTGAAGAACTGTGCTGCAGGCTGTCAGCATCCTTCCTGGCACCAGAAATGTTTAATTTCCTTCTGAACCACCTCACCACCACAGCAGGAGGGGTGATGAGTTCCCCCATTCCTGCCTGGTCTGCCTACACAAATGCAGCTCGCTCTTTGGCTTTTCTCAGCTTTCTCAGCTACCCACAGAAGAAAAATGACACATTTGAACTCCATCTGTGAGAGATGGACCCAGACCTCAAGCCTTAGGCTACTGGTACGAAAAGACAGGCCTCGCTGATGCAGCATGTGAGAGAACTCCTGCTCAGGTCTCTCAGGGAACGGGGTGTATGACTTCATCTGGGGTTGAGTTCAGGTTTGCAGCAGTAGCCCTGGCTCAGGTGCCTGTGCTCTGGATAGACAGAGAATTTCAGACAAACCCCTGTTCTTCATGCTTAGCTCTGCCTGCACCCCTTCTCAGCATGCAGTTTTAGCTTGACAGCCTAAAGATTGTGGCTTCTGAGGACATCCATGCATTTTATGTAAAGCACATGCTTATATATATCTCTATATACATAATTTATATTCATACACAAAAGTCAGCACCCAGTTTCCATCCCCTCAACCTCTCATTAAGAAAAAAAAGTCAAATAAAACCAGCCCCTCTTCCATCCTGCTGGGCACTTCCTGATTTCCGCTTCTAAATCTGACAGCAAAACAGATGGTGGAGAAATTGCATCCCCACAAGTTTCCTGAAAACAGGACATCGGTGTATTTGACAAGTTAACAAAAAAGCTACTGACCCAGCGCTCCATAGAGTGTCAGCCAACAAGAATACTGATGGAAGTCTCAAACAGTAAGAATGTCTTAAATGGACTTTGTATCGTATTAGACATAGAGAACTCATCTGGAAGACAGGAAGACACTGGGACATAGGTGCTGCTATTTCCTCTGCTAACGGAGCATCTTGTCGAGGTTGCTCTGCAGAGGTGCACGGCAAACCCTGCTCACTCAGCAGGAAGCCCTTTGGCTTGCCTGGGTCTTGGATCGCATGCCAGAGCTCAACTTGACCCTAATTAGTAGATCTTGCACTGGAGAACTTATTGCCAAGGGACTATTGATGGTTTCAGATGTGAAGACATAATTGCATTCGCTCCTCAGCAGGAAAAAGAATTAGCATCGCCTTTATCTACAACATAAATGACATGGAACAATTCAGAAGAACTGAATGTTTGAAAGCCTGAATCATGTAAGGACTGTCTTAATGAAAAGTCTGTGTGTCGATATTTTACACTTGAAATGTGTGAACAGTAAATGACTCTTAATTCATGAATCTTCATAAATATTAGATTATTCTAAATGCATTCATCATGCAATGCATCTATCATTTGTGCACAGCTTAAAGGTGAAGTGCTTCTCAAGATCCTCTTCATTTGCCAAAATTAGACTTTGATTTTGTTCTGACTTCTCTGACTCACACATCCTTCTCCTGCAGTTCTCACCAAAAAAAAATCCTTTACAAAGCTCACTAATTCACACAACACAAAGAGCAACCATTTCAGAATAATGAATTTTGCAAATTCATCCTTTGATGAA
The DNA here is from genome assembly GCA_013400035.1 of Rynchops niger. Classification (NCBI taxonomy): domain Eukaryota; kingdom Metazoa; phylum Chordata; class Aves; order Charadriiformes; family Laridae; genus Rynchops; species Rynchops niger. The sequence continues at coordinate 1,644,253 of VXBH01005731.1, forward strand.
CTATCAGAAAAAGAAGCAAGTATGGCACATTGTTAATTGTACAAATATGCAGACAAAAGCACTTCTTCATTTTCATTTTTCCTGGTGAAACTAACTGTAAGCTTAATTAGCAAATTTAGTATTTTCTGTAATTTTCCAGAAAACCTAATATGTATTTTCTTCACACTCTTTCATGGGAATACCCAAATAACAAATTTTTGCTAAAAAGCAGGGATAGAGTTGTATAAAGTAAAGCCTTTTACCTGCTGTTTTGAAATAAAATGTTTTTGCCTGTAAAGCACAAGGCTTAAGTGCTTTTCTATCTGAAAATAAGACTTATTTTGGCACATAAAAATCTCAGACCTTGATCCAAAAAGCAGATGTCTATATATGTTGAAAGAGCTTGAATAAGTTTCCTTTGACATCTGTCTATCAGAAAATTTATGAAAGAGTGGCTACCTCAGAGCTGTTTCAACTCCCATTAAGTCTGTGGAAAGAAATATGCATACCTGGGACATAATCACAGGTACAATGGATCACTTTTCTTGTCATTTACTCTAAAGGCTGGGTAGTGTGAATTTGATAGGCTCTGGTTTAAATATCTACATTGAAGGCAGCAAAAAATATATAAAATTAAAAATTCTGGATCCAGCTCTTTCCCAGCTCCTGCCTACCTCTGGATCGTGTTGTCTGGGTGGTCTGTATCATCTAAATACCATAAAATACTTTTTCACTGTACGAGTGGTCAAACACTGGCACAGGTTGTCCAGAGAAGTTGTGGAGTCTCCAGCCTTGAAGATCACAGAATCACAGAATCTTCATGGTTGGAAAGGACCTTTAAGATCATCAAGTCCAACCAAACAACCTACAATCTCTGCCACTAGAGCATGCCCTGAAGTGCCACATCTAGACGTTTCTTAAACACCTCTAGGGATGGTGACTCAACCACTTCCCTGGGCAGGCTGTTCCAGTGCCTGACCACTCTTTCAGTAAAGTAATTCCTCCTAATATCTTACCTAAACCTCCCCTGCCGCAGCTTCAGACCATTTCCTCTGGTCCTGTCATTGTTCACTGTCATTATTCACTTGGGAGAAAGAGACCCACCTGTCTACAACTTCCTTTCAGGTAGTTGTAGAGGGCAATGAGGTCTCCCCTCAGCCTCCTCTTCTTCAAGCTAAACATGGCCAGCTCCCTCAGCCTCCCCTCATATGACCTGGATATTCGAAACTGACTAGGCTTGGTCCTTGGAAAACTGCTTTAGCTGACCTTACTTGAGCAGGGGTTCTGGACTAGGTGACCTCAAGAGGCTCCTCCAAACTTCAACCATTTTGTGGTTCTGGGATCCTCTTCCAAGAATACGCATATAGAAAAAGAGATTTTGGATGTAGCAAGTTAGAAGTGCTCCATGATGCATTGATACCAGCACTGAGTGCCTGGGAAGGACTGTGTGTGCTTGAGAAGTGTTCATGCTGGGGAACCAGGCAGTGAGTACCGCTGTGCCGCAGAGGAAGGCCAAGAGTTGAGCGAGAATCAGAATAGTTTGGGTTGGAAAGGACCTTTGAAAGTCACCTAGTCCAAGCCCCCTGCAATGAGCAGGCATATCTTCAACTACATCAGGTTGCTCAGAGCCTCATCCAACCTGACCTTGAATGTTTCCAGGGATGAGGCATCTATCACCTCTCTGGGCTTCCTGTTCCATTTTTTCACCACCCTCATTGTTAAGAATTTCTTCCTTATATCTAGTTGAAGTCTATCCTCTTTTATTTTAAAACCATTACTCCTTGTCCTATTGCAACAGGCCCTGATAAAAAGTTTGTCCCCATCTTTCTTATCAGCCCCCTTTAAGTACTGAAAGGCCACAATAAGGTGTCTCCAGTGCCTTTGCTTCTCCAGGCTGAACAACCCCAACTCCCTCAGCCTGTCTTCATAGGAGAGGTTTTCCATCACTCTGATCATTTTTGTGGCCCTTCTCTGAACCTGCTCCAACAGGTCCATCTCTTTCCTGTGCTGAGGGCTCCAGAGTTGGACACAGTACTCCAGGTGGGGTCTTCACAAAGAGAAGTAGAGAAGAGAGGGGGGTTCTGTCTGCAGCATGAATGGGGCAAACATGAGGCACGCTGTGTAGTGCAGGGATTTGTGAAGGGCAAGATTGTGCTGCGTGGCTTGTGCTTATTACTCATGGAAGAGCACTGAGCCGTGAGAGCTCTACAAATAAGAAGGGTAGAAGATTATAACTGGCAACATGTTTTCACGTGCATCTGGAAGTCTTTTAGGACCATCAGCAAATAAAATTGTCCCTGCTTATGACCCACTGGGAGAATATAGACTCTATGCTATCTACACTACACCTCGAGTGAGGATCTACCCTGTGATCCCAGACTATGTATTTAAGTTGAATTGTATAATGACATCTCTTTGTATGATTGAGCGGGAAGGGGAGAAGTATGGCCTCCTAAAAATAGGCAAGCTCCAGATGGAGAGAAGGACAGGGCAGGAGCTGCAGCTGGCCTAGCATCTGTCACTGCACCTGGGGCTCCCTCCAAAATCCTGTTTTCACCATTTTCTCCTCTTTGAAAATTCCTTGAAGAGGAGCCCACAGGATGAGGCCATCCCAGAAAGGAGAGACGGGTCTGTGAAGAGGCATTGCATGACATGCATGAATGGACCAGCAGCTGTATTCATGAGATTTAGGCAAGGACTGACTGTATCAGAGGACTGGAATCTATAATCTGAACAGCAAAGCCAGCCCAGCTGGTTTCACAGGGGTCTTTATCCAATGAGTGGTGGGACAAGCTGGGTCACAGGAATGGGACCAGAACTGCTATACTACTTGTTCTTGCCATGCTTGCTGGTCCTTTCTTCTTTTGTCTATCATATTGCAGACTTTTGGAGGTAGAAGAGGGATATAATGTTGCTTCCAAATACCAATTCACTGAGTACAATGAGTCATATGAGATTTGTGTGAGATGCCTTATAAATAGAGACGAGTCGAGTCTGAAATAGCTCATCTGAAAAAGTGCACACAGATACCATCAAAATACTCATGGGTGAATGAATAATACAATCTGCTTGACATCTTAAAAATGGTGTGTTGGGTGTGTGCTCTCTAATGCTTGCAAAAAGCCATCCTGTGGGGCCATCGATGGAAAAAAGAGATCAAGAAAGTGGAAGTAAGATTGTATATGAGAAAGCCTCTCTAACTTCTGAACAAGGCATTCAATACTTATACATAAATACTACACTGCTCAAGACTTTCACCCATATCAAGAGAGAAATGTTGCCAAGTTGCTGTCTGGTGTTAAATGGGTTGTACACAATAGATGTAAGAAGCAAGTAATTCAATGGAGCGCTTGTGGGTTACGCAGAAGTTTGCTTTCAATGTCATCTTCCCTAATAAAAATGCAAATATAAAGCTAATTCAGTTACATGAGCACTCAATAAACCTTAGTAAGAGCAAAACAAAAGTGTTGGATTGTTCTTCTAGTACATTATAGTCATATCTGATTCCTTCACTAATGTTCTTTTAGGAGTCGCTTCTATAATTTGAAAAGGTCACAATTCACATGCCAAATAGTCCTGTACTGTTCCAAGTCTAGTTTCAAACCAGACGAATAGCTTAGTGACCTCTGTGAGCTGTTGTCTTTATAATACATGACTTGTTAGAACACTTTATACGTGAGGTACAATTAAATAAATAGCAAAGTCAGCAACCCCCTGAGAGAGAGCAGTTCATCTCACCTAACTTTAGCCACCTAAGTTAGTCATTAGAGCTCTCTGTGTAGTTGATGGAGCTCTCTTGGATGGTTCCTGAAGGTGATTCATCTCATCCTGAAATAAGCAGCAAAGAGAGGGGAGATGAATTGTCCTTTGGATGTCCTCATCTCTCTCCATCAGCTAAAGAGAGAGCTGACGTTACTGCCTTAGGGTATTTTGGATGATTAGCTAGTCATTTTTAGCTGTCCATCTGATCAATGGGATGCTATGATTTATATGCACAACAGCTTTTAGGGATCCTGTTTCCCTACCCTTACTTCATAAGTAACAAATGCTCTAATTTATGGGCAGGCCATATATGCATACATATATATACATAAATGTTTGCATTTTCATTTATATGTGTATTTAAAGGATAGGCCAAGATATAGTGCTTTATATTTCTTTGGGTATTCTGCTGTTCTTTACCTTGATTTTTTGAGACTGGGTAATGATCTCCTTCAATCAGTTTTAATTATATCAGCTGTCAGTTATCCTTCTGTTAACCTGAAGATCATTCTGCTCTTAACTTTCAGAAATTTACAGGGAGAGTGAACAGGATTAACATTTCCACAGCTCCTAATTCCTGAAGAGCACCTTGGTACTTCAACTGAGCTGAAAGGCATGCCACTAGGCTGAGTATCAGGGACAGGGAGATAGAGCTGAAGTATTTTATCACCAGGACTGACAATTCACAGTGATTTACCTTAAATCTTATTTGTCTAGCTCTTAATAAGTAATGTCACTGTGCATACAGAAAATCTTAGTGATAATGGTCATGGCCAATAATTAAACAAGTTCGGTCTTGCTACCTCACAGCAAACTAAAAGAACTTATTACAGCAGATGTCAGCTACGTAACGATTTTGTTAATGACACGATGCCACTTTACTCCCTGAGAGCACTTCACCCATTCCCTAATGACTTCGTCTGCTGATGTTGCTACCTCCATGGATTCATAATCTCTTTTTTATTTATTTATTTGTATTAGGAAAGGTTGTGATCATGAACCAAGGACCCATATTTGGCCTGAAGCATAAGGGAAAATGCAGCCCCTCATTGGGGGGCTTTAAAGACCTCTATACAAAGGCTGTATTTGCACCTGCTGAAGAGTGAGATGCTCAGACTGGAAGGAGACACAGAACACATCTGCACAAGCCTAATACATAGGAATGTTCCTTAGGGTATGGGAGACTGTGTGTCCATATATACACAAGCATACGGAGAGGTACGCTGAGAATGGAGAAGGTATAAAGTCAGTGAGAATATGTCAGTTACCGGCGCGCTAGAGAAAAACACGGGAAGTTCGTCTGTGCCCAATGTGGGGAAGTTACTGCACTCAAGTGCTACATTGTGGTGAAGGAGGTCAGTGCAAAAACATTTATGAGTGGATATTTATAGTCAAAAAAGAAACAAATAAATGGCCTCCATCTTCCCTGTTTTACAGAATGCCGTTGGTTTTGTTGGTTTTGTGTTGTTTGTTTTTTTTTTAAATGGCTTTCTGTAAGTGTCTAGTTGTCAGTGCTGAGCTATGTAAAACATGCAGTGAGAGCCCTGAACTGCAAGAGAAACCAGGAAAAATAAATGGTGGTGACCACATTCAGTAAGAGTAATAACATCAGTACCTGGCAGAAAGATTTAAATAGCAAAAATAATCACTGTTTTAAGTAGAAACATTAATCCTTAAAGAAATAATACATCAAATAACTGTACTGGACTGAAAATTGTAATTTTTAAATTCATTGCACTAAACGTCTTTCATTAAAAGTACTCGCTAGAGCCATAAAAAATTTCTAAATAATATATATAGACAATAAGCAAATTTCGGGGAAAGAATGATGACTTTACCTATGGAATCTTTTTTCAAGTCCTGATCATGTGGGGTCTAACACCATGAAAGTGATGACTTCCATGACATGATGTTCGGTGAAATTCAGCATGAACCATTTCTTGGCAGTTGACTTCTCAGTGACAAAATTGTTCTTCTGAAGTTACACTAGAGACCTGGTGTCTTGTTGAGGGTGCATCTTCCCCTGTAATTAATATCTGTTATATGTACATTGAGTTCCTCTGGGAAATATGTGTTTGTAATGGGAATTCTGACAGAATATGGTTGACTTCACCACAACCCCCATGTTTTGTTTATGAGTGACAGAAGTTATATACACGGACTCGAGGGTTTTCCACAACAGATAAGGATGAAATTGCAAATAAATATGCCAAATTAATGCAATTTATTATGGTAATTTTGCTTCATCTTCAATTCATGGTAGAGGTTATTTTCAGTTTTGTGCTTGGAGGGTAGTAGATCATACACCTAAAATTTTGTTTGCTCATCTTTGTGTTTACTGATTTTGCAAAATGAACTATTGGGTGAATTCAGTATACTCTTAGGAAATCCCCATTTTCCCCCATCAACCCCAGACATGATAAACATCATCCTTGGACTTTAATCTTGTCCCCTTAGGAACATATCTGTGAGAATCTCCATTTATCTTCATGATTATATCCGAGTTTATTTTATATTTTCTCAGGAAGGCACATCTAAATGTTAGCAGCTGGGAATTTTACTTTGCACCCACTCTTTAGTAAGTGGTTGTTATTGTGAATCATGGATGAATGAAGTCCTGGTACTTTTTATTCTTTGCAACAGCATGATTAAAGCCAAGTTACAACATGATGTAATTTCTTTCTGCTTAAGATGTGTAAAGGCAGTATTTTTTTTCCTAGCATACCAGAAATTCTGTATAATGTGCAATAGTTCAGAAACCGTTTAAGACCTTTACCTTCTTCCTGTTAACACAACAGACAGTTTTATACACACACGCACCACATGCATGCCTGCACACAAATTTTTAAATATATTCATTTGAAAACAGATTAATTTCATAAGCACGACAAACGCTTTACTGAACTTTAAGCCACAGCCAAGTGGCTGTATTTTGGTTATGGCTCATTTCACAGCTCCTCCCAGAGATGGACTGGGGAGCTGATGCAGGGTTCAGTGGTTCAGAAAAAATTAACTGCTGTGTGGAAGCAGCAGAAAGCTAGTTCTGAGGTGACACTGTCTCAGCGGCAGACAGAGAGACAGACAAACAGGTCTTTTTGATTTCTCAGGGAAATCAAAAAGACCTTTTATCTGATGAGCTCTGAGTCCACTTTATCCTTTAATACCTAAGATGAAAAAAACCCTTTTGCAAAGTTCATCCATAAGTATTTTACAACAAAATATGAGGAATTGCTACAAAAATTTTCTGAGCATAACTATTATTTGTTGCTCCCATTATTATTATCTGACAAACGATAGCTATATGTCTGACGGGTCTAAAGGATTCAAATGGCCTTATAATAACTGATTACTAATGTATGAGAAGTCAAGTTGAACAGAAAATATTTCTATTAATCAAGGAACTATGTGATTTTTCTTAACAATGTTGCAGCAACTCCTTTACTAAACTGAAGAAAACAGTGTAAGTAAGTGTTCTGAAGATTTTTAAAGAAATAACACCTTGTATTAGAATTACTTCTATTATGCAAATAATTTTTAAAATACTGTAATATTTTTTTTAAGAACCATAAAAAAATTTGGTTTATTTGAAATTAAACTTCTGTTAAATTCTGATATAATTAGTGAGATACACTATAACATTAAATAAATGTAAAAAAAATTTTGGGCCTTTCAAAAAAGCATTCTCTGTGAGCATTACCATGGAATTGCTACATTTTTTATAGTATCATATATTGGTTAGCTGTAGATGCTGTATCCAATTGATACTAAACAGGTAAAAAGGTGGTTAGCATCCTGAAAGGTCCATAAATTAATGGAATGTGGCCAGGAGATTACACAGAAGGCTGTTAGTTGATGAGTTCAAAGGAACTCCGTTTTACCATGTTATGCTTATAGGGAGGTATTTCATAAGTTTTATCTTTCTTCTTTTGATCAAAACATTTTAGTAGCCATTTTATTGATCTATTACAGTATTCCAAAACCTGGTTTAAAACCCTTTTTTTGTGAATTCCAAGGTAAAATAATGACAGCGCAAGCATTTTTTGAAAAAAAAAAAAAAAAATCTGTGGCTTTTCTACAGATGTGGATACTTTTTGCATATTCTTATACTTGTTCCAGTAGTCGTAGGGTTTTTTGTAACGTGTTTTGTTCGGGGGGGGTTTGTTCATTTGTTTCCTGACACATTGTTTCCTCATTTTAAGGCAGTGATGATGTCTTGAAGTATCTTTTTGGTTTCATCATTCAGACATTACTTCCTTTGGTCAAAAAATTTGCAATACAAGAGAAGGAACCTGGCAGTCATTATTTAGTTTGCCTATATACAGATACTGGGAATAACCTGCAGGTCATTAAAGGACTCAGGCAGTATATCATTCATACACCCATCTTCAAAATGAGTAGCAGTGAACGCTGTGCCATACATCTCATTTCCATCAGCAGCAGTACCACACACTGTTCGGTGAACTTTGATGTACTGACTGCAGCCTAGGATCTCCAAATCACAGAATCATAGAATCATAGAACCACAGGGTTGAAAGGGACCTCTGGAGATCATCTAGTACAACCCCCCTGCCAGAGCAGGGTCACCTAGAGCAGGTTGCACAGGAACGCGCCCAGGTGGTATTTGAATGTCTCCAGANTGCCCAGACCTCCACCTGTCCAGGTCTCTCTGTATGGTGGCACAGCCTTCCGGTGTGTCAGCCACCCCACCAGCTTTGTGTCATCGGCGAACTTGCTGAGGGTGTACTCTATCCCCTCATCCAGGTCATTGATGAATATATTGAAGAGGACTGGACCCAGTACTGACCCCTGGGGAACACCACTCGTCACCGACCTCCAACTAGACTGTGCCCCTAACCACGACACTCTGAGCTCTGTCTTTCAACCAGTTATCTATGCACCTTACTGTCCATTCATCTAGCCCACTCTTCCTAAGCTTCCCTATGATGATGCTGCAGGAGACTGTGTCGAATGCCTTGCTTAAGTCAAGGTAGACCACATCTACCAAAGAAAACATCCAGCAAACAATTTAGGTACACACAGTGCTTTCCAGAAGAAAAATTTAAATAATTTTAGAAGGTATTTCAGGTAACTACTAGTAGTTACATGAGCACTGGTAATGCATTGTAAAACAGAGTATAGACATGAAACAAAGTACAGACACGAAGCCCTACCAGCAACAAACAACTGTTGAGACATTACTGTGAGGAGACATGAGGAGATCATATTCAAGCTGGGGCTAAGTAAGAAAAAGGAGCAATGCTCTGAGAAACCAAGGTCTTAGGCAGCACCTTTCTATAATACATAAGTATTGTGCTTTTCAACTCGTGCAATAATATCCTTATCTTTCATGACTAATTGAGACTGTGATTCATCTCATCTAACTTCACTCACTTGGATGTTGGGACCTTGTTTCCCTTCGTAGCTTTCATAGAAGATTGTGAATCTCTGAAGGTTAATTCACCATTCCTGTCTTAGATGATAAGGTACCTGAATGTGCCTTTCTTCCTTCTCACCAACAGAGGAATTCTCCAACACAAGTAGTTTATGTTAGATGACACATGCTTGCAAGATGAATATCTCCTCAGTGTCTACCTCTTCCATATGGTTAACAGGCATCAGCCCTAGAGGAGTGTATTGGTTGGCATCCACAAATCACTCCTGACTCAGTTGCTACCAAGTTTACAAGAAGTGATGACATTTCCTATTCTATTTTTGTTTTGTTTTTTACTGTTGAAGCATTTCTTAAGGAATTAGAAAACCAAACCTCTATGTCCTCCTGAGCCTACATCTCCCCAAGTCAAAGAGTGTTTTCCTATTAGAAGGTAACATGGGAACCAGGCAAGGCACTTCCCATTTCAGATCGAGTCCCTATGCATGTAAGAGATGGCATCCACGGGTTAACATCAACCCTAAGCCCATGTGCGGAGGCATGCAGGAGACAACAGTGTGTCTGATCTGACCCCAGGAGTATTTCAGCTTCCTATCCCCTTGCTGCCTTCAGCAAGTTACAGAAACAATCCAGGAAAAAAATTCAGTGCAGGAAGTGACTTCATGCTCTGAAGCCATAAGATTTTACAAGGTACTTAACCACAGGACAGCAAGAGAGATGTGAGTTCACACGGACTTTTACAACATATCTCATTTCTGGCATGTCTTACTGGTGAGCTGAAGGATCCCGGGAGTCAGTGCATTAGATACTAAAGATGCCTTTCCTAACAACTAACCTCCCCTCTGTGCAAAGCACTAAGAATACAAGGGACAAGTTCAGCACTGAAAAACCCACTTGCATAGCTGGTATTAATCCTACCAACATCCTTCCATGAATATCAGCCTAAATACTCACATTTCCATATACTTAAGTAAGTCTCATTCCATCTCCTCCCGCTGTGCCATGTGCATTTAACTAGACCTTCTCATTGGCAGTACCACTATGAAGTAATTGATATTCCTATTAGAAGATCTTTACTTCCTTAATTTTCTCCCTGAGGAAATTTATCTACGCGTAAACCTGTTTGCGTTTTCAATATATCTCTGTCCGGGCTTTCGATTACGGCAGACTTGGGAATTCTTGGCAAACAACTTTGAAAGGTTATTTGCAATTAGCTTTCATAATACTGCTAATTCTAACAGTGAAGTAAAATTCACCTTCCTGGCCCTCAAATGACTTTGAAGAAAAATTCCCAATAAAATTAATAACTTTTAAAATGTATATTGCTCCCAGTGAGACATTAGGCACCTCTCCAAACGTTTGTTTGGGGTTTTTTTTTAATTATTATTTTTTTAATATTCATTTCTCTTCTATGAATAATTTCTGTAGAAGAAATAATGGAATTGTGATTACCAAAAACATACTGAAAATAAAGTAGTTATGCAAAACTTAATAGGTTCTTCTGGTGTTTATATCACTCTACTGGAGCAAATAATAAGTCCATTAAGACTGTGTCTGCATTAAGAGGTAGTGAGAATCAATAGGAAAAGAGCTGTAATGTGAAATAGGTGATGTTGAGGATTGGGTGTTGAGCAGCTGTGTGTATTTCAGGTCCTACGTGTCAATGGAAGTAGCTATTACTTCCATACTAAATATGTATTTTCATTTACATACAGGCAATGAAATAGATATAGACATAGACGTAGTCATATACATACACATAGATATAGATTAGATATAGATATAGATATGGAAATATCCACACTTCAGCTCCATGTTTTACTCCTGTGGCAATCAGATTGCTCACATTCTTAAATAAACCTTTGCAGCATGTGCATGGTTGTGCCACCAGTGTTACAAAACACTTGCATTTTGTTCTTTGCTACAATACTTTAATACACCTCTATTTGAATTCAAGTAAAGCCAATATGAGTGATAACCTGATTAGTCAATTTTTAATTTGCAGATTTATAGCCTCTGTTTTGGCTACAAACTCCAGGTAGGATGTGAACCAAAGTCCAGTAAATGGGAATGATCAAGAAAGTCACTACAGAAGGACCAAACTAGTTTATTCATGTGCATGTGTGCTCCCTAGGAGTACTGAAGTTCACAAAGCGAGATTAATATTGATTTAATGGTTGTTGCCCTGATTCTCGGTTAGTGACACTGTGCTTTTGCAGAGAGGGTATTGTAGAGCTCTTATATCAGCATTTCTTTGGCCTTTAGGAAACATTTTCACCACAGCAAGCATATGCCAGGCTAGACATAGATATGAATGTGTCCCAGGAGCTTTGACAAATCATGGTCCTTTAGCATGAGCCACAAAGAACCACTGCCTTCCTGAAATAGGAAGTCAGGTTTTCCCCCTGCAAAAGAGAGATGCTGAGATTTCAAACTCCGTGGTATTTTCCAACCTTTCATCTGACACACGCAATTCCAAAGATAAGACTAACAAAAACTGAGCACTTCTTTATACCAGCAGTGAGTGTTTCTTGATTGGAGATATGAATCAAATACATGGAAAATGCTAGAAAGATAGTTCTTCGTTATCCTGTTCTCCCAGGCACAAGTTTGCTTTGAGTGTTTCTCACAACAGTACAAGAGATACAATAACTGATGCAAGGATTGCCTTGGTGCTTAAAGAAGTGAAAAAGCCACCATCTGTTGGAATAAGCCCTGACAGTTTTCAATATTTGTGTGAAGAACAAAAATCTAGTACAAATGAAAGCATGTGGACAGAGCAGCCAGCAAACCTTTAACTTGAACAACCATAATTCCTCCTTCCTTTTTTTGCCTGACTATTGCTTTGATGTCAGTCAATTCCTTTTAAAATATCTAGATAAATATTATGGCAACAGTAAACTCAGGCAAATAGAGTGTGAAATATACTGATGTTAAGAATCACCTAATAATCTATTCACATATCAGATTTAAAAATGTTCACAGGAAAGAAATATTTTGTTCATGTTCAGTTATTTATCTATGTCTCAGTCACTCTGTACGACTTATTTTCAATCAAACAGTGAGATGTCTAAAGTCAGCAGTTCCAAATAGCCTTGTTTTTTTTTTTTTTATTCTAGCTCAGCAAAGACCTTTAATGTGCTTTCAGTGCCCATGATATAAAACTTAAAATACAAACATTTATCCACTATATGTGCCTGCCTCTGTGCACTCTAAGGCTCTATCTATATTAGCAAAGAGTGCAGCCCGGTGGGAGCCAATTTGTGCAGCACAACAGTTGGTGCTGGGGGCTGATGCTTGTGCCAAAAGCATTTCAGAGGGTTTCACTGCAGACCACCTTCAGTCCGGTGCTACAGCCTGGATGGTTGTTAGCAGCTGGAGCTCATTAAGTGAGCCCCTGGGATGCATTTTGCAGCTTGGTTTCATCCAAAAGGAATCCAGTTAGCACGCTTGATGACAGTTTTGCAATGTGAACCAAAGCAGGGCACGTGAGGCTCATCACGCGATTGGTTTCAAAAGAGCACTCCTGATCCAAGCTCAGACACTAGCGTCAAGGCATCTATTGAATTTAGCTGAAGCACATATCCAGCAATGGCTAATACGGGAAACAAACTTTTGGGGAGGCAGTGTGCCACAGAAAGAGGAGGGGTACCAAGCCTTTTTATCAAGAAGGGACAAACATTAGAATGTCAAAGGTTTTTTTTTTTCTTATTTTCCTGAAATAGAAGCTGGTTTTTCACTTATTTTTATCACTATTGGTACAAGAATCCTCCAGGTTTTCATTTGTGTTTCAATTCCCTCTGCATCCTCGGTCGCCTGTTAATTTAATTAAGTGACCTTTAGCCTGCTGCTTTGTAAGTCAATGTTGTCCCTTTGAGTTTTGTAAATCATATTACTTTGACCTACGGTGCATGCCAGCTATACAAGTGAGATTGCTCTTACTGTCTTTTGTTAAAGGGCTCCTTTTCCTGCCAGTTCTCCCCAGGAGAAGGACAAAGTAGCAGCGGACTTATTTTTCACAAAGTAATTTTGCCATTCACCACAACTTTCATTGTACTTTGAGCTCTCCTTGTGAACTGTTTTATCTGATTTCTGTTTCAGTTGTCAGCTGTTTGCTTTTTTCTTTTCTTTGCCTCTCTCCTCATTAATCAGACATGCTTCTCTTTCATAATGCCTTTCCGTCGCTGTGGTTTCCCAGATGTGACTGCCTGGGTATGTCGGCTTTTACCTCACTCGGGCTCTGACTTTCCACATTTCATCTCCTTATAAGTACTAAGAGAAAGGCAATGGTAGACCTGAGTTTAGCGAGCCTGGAAGTGCTCTCCATCAATTACCTTCTGTGGTAGCCTACCTCATGCCCCTGTCTTCACTTTGGATCAGGGTCCCAGACCCTTCCATCTGTATGTCAGGTCTTCAGAATCCAAACCACCTGCTCCTTGGGCAGACAACATAATTAATAATCTTAAAATCCTCTTTTTGATAATGGCACTTTATAAACTGCTGAATGGTATTTCGTACTTCATATTTGTAACTGCGTTTGACTTTTAATCTGGTTAGAGGTTAAGTTGTGAATAAGAAAACTAGAAATTGTACCTGGACAAACATTAAGTTAATAATTTATTAAAATTCAATGTATATTTTTTCTCTGAAAAACCTGCAACCAGGCCTCATTCCTCTCAGGTTCTGCTTCATGAAATAGTCATTGCATGCTATTAATCTCTTCCTGACCAACTTAACTTCTGAAAGCAGTTCTCAAAAAAAGGCAACATGTTTTATAAAGCAACATCTGTTATCTCCCCTTTTCAAGACTAATTTGAATGTTCCTCAATGTTGATAAACACAAATAAAACAACTCTATGTATTGGTTTTGGGAAACTGGAAGATACATTATGGTGTTCGGGGTAACTGATCAAAGCACAAGGGAAAAACTTCCACCTGAATTTTATTTATGTTAGTATTAAATTCCTTTGTGCTGTTTCAGCTATGTGTGCATATGGTAAAGTTTGATTACCTTATGAAAAAAACAAAGAAAATTCTGCCTTCCTAAGTAAGCCAAACTCAGTTTTTAATGGCTTTTCGCTTTAGAATATAAAAAGCTTTAGAAAAATTTGAATAAAACTGAAAGTGACTAAGGAAAGTCATAAATTGCCTAGTGATCATCATGGTTTGTATTCAATCTTGAACAAAGGAATTAAGGTCTATTTTGCTTGGATGACTTATAATTTCTCAACTTGAATGCATTTCCTTGTTTCTACTTTTTACTCTGTTACGTAATATGGTTTACAAAACCAGCGCACTTTGCAGATTCATTGCATGTCTTATAAAATATGTTTAATTTTTATATATACGAGATCTGGGTTTTAAAACGTATTACAATCACCACTTTACAGGAGATGTTGTGCTTCTGTATCCATGATACAGTTTGTATAAATGTAACTGCAGAGTTACTAAGAATACTTCCAAAATTCTAAATCGAATGAAGAAACAAATAAGAATAAAGACTGAGTCTCCCACATATGTGGATGCAAATGTATAAGTGGGACAGAACTGTGGAGGAACAGGATGATTGTTTAGAAGTTAATAGATGTACCCAAACAGTACCCAGAGGAACAGCCCATGTGCTCTGTTCTTACCTCAGTATAGAAATTACAAAAAGAGCTGCCATCAAACATGTAATGTAATATCTAATATTTGTCCAGTGGAAAACTCCTTTTAGATATGTAACAGTTGCAAATTATAGCCTATTTACTATAGAAATGTCAATGTTAAATTTCTTAGCAATGAATAACAAACAATAAACACTTTCTGAATTTTATTGGGCAGTCTGTCATAGAAAAATTGTTTATAGCTTTTTTCTTTCCACATCAGTGGCAGCTAACTTTACCTTCATAAATCCCAAAATGTCACTGCTATGTGTGCTTATTCTGAACTTTTCTTTGGGTTGGAACAAACTGTTATGGTTCAGATTAGGCAATATATAAAGCAGTTTTTTCTCTTGAAGTGCAGCACGCAATTCGAATACCTGCACTTCTTCAAGCAAACCAGTAACATGACTATGGATAATACTAGATATCAAACTAGATATGAGGAAGAAATTCTTTACAAGGAGGGTGATGAAACACTGGAACATGTTGCCCAGAGAGGTGGTAGATGCCCCATCCCTAGAAACATTCAAGGTCAGGCTGGACGGGGCCCTGAGCAACCTGATGTAGTTGAAGATGTCCCTGCTCATTGCAGGGGGCTTGGACTAGGTGAGCTTCAAAGGTCCCTTGCAACTCAAACCATTCTATGATTCTATGATATGACTATGTCAGGCTCAGGATGGACCATTGAGAAAGCTTAATCAGGAAGCCCTGAATGTACAGACCTATGCAGATTCCCCTGATCTTTGTCCAGATTCATAAATCTTTTTATGAGGGTAGGCTCAGATCATGAACTTTTAAAACAAAGTATACTTTTCATTTTCTTTCCCATAATGAATACGTCTCAATCAAGTTTAGCATGATGTTATTACTGGCAACCTGTAGCTCGATGCCTGGAGTAGCCACAGTCATTTGCTGCCCTGTGATACACATTCTGTGTGACATATTGATTCACTTTCGTATCACTACTCTGAGTTCAGCACTTGCATGCCCTTTGGATCCAATTCTGTCTTGCCCAAGCAAAGTACAACTGGTAACTTTCTGTATTTGCAAAAAAGCCACTCACTGAAGAATCATTTTTAGAAACTTTATATCACACCCAGACAGCAGAAAACTGCTTCTCAGAGCAGCTAATGTTCTTTTCTGGAAACATTACTGCATACTTGCACAGCTGCCCTGTGATTTCAGCAGTGTACAGGTTTATTACAAATCCTAAGTATTATTGCCATTGGTTTTGATCTCAAGCCCAAGGTTGCCTCTCTGTGAAGCAAGCAAAAGATTTGAGGACTAAGCATGCATATGACATATTGCACTGCTGAAGCTGAAATGAGACTTTGAACATTTGGGGACTTCTTTCAAACTTAAGAAGAAAGGGCAAAGGGGAAACGTTGTCTTCAGATACCTAATGAGAGGCTATAGCAAAGACAGAGACAGATCCTTAGAGATTCAGAGGGGGAGGACAAGAGGCAACAGACATATGCTGTCACAAGGTAAATCCCAGATAGACATAAGGAAAATTTATCACCATGACAGTGCTAAAACTCTGGAACAGGTTGCCCAGAAAGGCCAGTGAGTGTCCATCCTTGTGGGTCTTCAAGACTTGACTGAAGAAAGTCCTGAGCAACAGACCTACCTTGAGAGACAGGTTGTCCCGAATGACCTGGAGAAGTCCTTTCCAACCTGCTATATTATTCCCTGACTCTATGAAACACAGCTCCTATAACTGCTTTTGCTGACAAATATTGTTTTAATCCTACAACTGTGTCATAAAGTGATGTTTAGCGAATACAGTGGGAGAAAACATGTAGCCCCACTCATTCACTTTCTTCTTTCCTGCTTCTCAAGGAATCATCCACCACAATGTCTTTTCTTATAGAGGCAGTCGCAGGCTTCACTCTCAGCACCTTAATTCCTAAACTGTGCATAGGTTAGTCACTCAGCAAAACAGATACTATATTTTCTAACTTTTATTTATATGTTCACAACCACTTTAATAGAAAAAAGTGACAGCATCTTATTACATAGTATTCCTCAGTACCGATAATATCTAGACACATGCTTTAGGAAAAGACTTGCAAGAACAAATCCTATTCACTGTGAATAATTACGCATCAAGGTTTTAACTGCAGTCGGGTTGTAAAATATTTTCCCTTTCAGCTCTGTGCTAGCATGCTTTTGATGCTAACACAGACTAGTTATTAAAAATTCCACGTGAGACAATGTTTCTTCTAGTGCAAGAAAAGTGCAGAAGAATAATACAGAGGTTTATGACAGTTGAGAAGCTCGGTTGTTTGCATTGTGGTGTGTTAGGATGTAGTGAGCATCATGGCTCCTGATGGCCATGCTGTATCAGAAGCCAAAAGGTACCCTCAATCTGTCTGGACAAGTACTATACAGTAGTTTGTAAGAGCAGTTTTTCCCAGACAGCATTACTTCCTAGTTTTAGGCTGAAAATCTGAAAAAGTATACAGCTGCTATGGAATATTCATAAGCACTTTTTGAAGATGTGGACCACTGTTTCACTTTATAAGCTAGACAAACGAGCTAACAATTCTCTTTGAATATCTTTAATTTTTTTTAGTCCTTCTTGTGATTCAAAGCTCATCTCCATAAACACAAAAAAGCACAGAGGAATAACGACAATAACCTAATGAGAGAAAGGGACACCCTGTCCTGGTCTCTCCTGGGGCGACCACAGGAGAGGGATCAGCCCCGTGGGCTGGGGGTGAGATTTATCATCACAAGTCAACAGGGACATTCTCTGTATCATCTTACAAACTAAAGAGGTCACTGTCTGGAGTATGGGACTCATTATGGGATGCAGAGGAAGAGCAGTTCAGGATTGCACGAGATATTTGATGGGGATTTTAGGGGACAAGCCAAAGGCAGGAAAGGAGGAATTCATGGTGACCCGGGGAGGAACAAGTGCAGGGAAATAGATGGATTCTATGATTTTATGATTCTATGATACCACGGTGCCTGTGGTATGTCGACATTCTAAGATCATAAGTCTTGGACTCACTATTAGATCAATTTACATATGTGTGTGTCTGTGTGCAAGGCAATTGGTTGTCCAGAGGATCCAGGGGCCTGGATTAGCGGTAAACTGGGCATCTAAGTCCAGTTACTGGGGGGTTCCAGGGTGCATGCTTGTGTAGGTTTGAGCTGCAGTAGGTGAGTGGGGCTGGCTACCACAGAGGTTCACACGCTGAGGTGCCAGCAGCTGGGGAGAGTGGGATCCAGGGGCAGCTACTGGGTGGACGATGTGACTAAGCTCAGCTGCCAGAGGGATCCGCACTGTACATATCTCTGTGTGTATGTCTATTTATATGTATTTTCCATTAACAGGCCTTCATCCCCATCAGACAGAGAGGGGAACAGGATGAGGGTGTTGGTGCTGTTTGTGTGAGTACATGTTTTTTTTCCCTGTGTTAATCACTATGGCTGGTCATGAGTATGTGTGCATGGGTACTGTGTGTATGTGTGCATACATGCCTGCTGGGAACACATGCTCAGCCTCAGTACTGACTGGGCCTGTGGACATGGGGCTGCGGCAACCTCACCTCTATTGGGCTACCAGATTTGGCAGCTCCTAGAATTCTGATTGTAAACTTTTTTGCTTCTTCAAGTAGCGTTTGCTAAGCAGGTTACTCATTTGTAACTAGAATTACCTGAAAGAGTTACCTGTACTGATGAATGTTGTTGTCCTTGCTCGTATGTCCAGATTTTATTTATGACTCAGAGTCTGGAGCTATGACCCACATGCACCATTGGTATGGCTTCTCCTGACAACACGGCCACGCAAGCTCGCGTCGTCCATACTCTGAGAAATTGGAAATATGTTGTATGTGTTGGTAATGATGTATAAGTACCTGACAAAAGCTGTTAGTGTCTGTCATGGGGTAATTACCTCACACACTATTTCATGGTGCTTCAGCTAATTGCAGTAATAATAGACTCCGTGATTGCATTCAAAAGAGAAGAAAAAGGAGGTGGGTAAAGGGAGGTAGGAGGGGAGATGAACAATGAGCAAACTTTATACTAGTCATGAAGAAGATGGTCAGGAAATAAATGTGGGGATTACACTGCATGACATGACATCACATTGCTTTTTAATGATTCCTGACAAATCCCTGATAAGTGTTGTCAGCTTTCATAGCAATCAGGAAAGTGTCAATTCCCAAATCCCGTTGCATAGCCAGTGATAGATACACTTCTGTTAATTTTCACTTAGTAACTGATACGGAGCTCTGGAGACTTTGTGATTTTGTTTTTAATGCTTATGTAGTCACTTGAAAACATGTAGAGTGTCAGTACTGGTGAGATTATAAATCCTGTTGGCCAAAGGCTAACACAAAGCCTATAATGGGAAAGCACAACAAATTCCCAAGGGTTGTATAATCACTTAAGAAGAAGAGTATCTGAAACACTCTACAAAACAAAACACTGACAATGGCTGAGTTTTTAAAAGCTAGATTAGCAGAAAAATGTTTCAGCTTGAGAACTCAGCAGTTCAAAGCAGGGCCAGCTGCTGGATCATGCGTTCATGGAGGCCTAGGTTCCTATTTATTGGTTGTTGAGGTGACTGAAAGCTAAGTCCAGCAAAACTGGGCTTTGTGACCTGTATGTGCTCAAACACAGATATTTCTGAACCTGAAGAAGTACAAGTTCAGGCTCAATGGATTGTGGTTCCTAGAGCTCTTAAGTGAAGATCTGGGGCTGTCTTTCACACAAAAAATTGGAGTCAGTGCACAAAATCATTGTTCAGGAGTTCTGGACATAAATAATCTGCAATGCCTGAAAAATATATTTTAATTTTTGACAGCCAGAGTCCTTTTATGTGGACATTAGAATACTGATTGAAGTTACAATGTGTTGATATTTAAGTTTGAAAATAATAGGATACCCTAAATAAGCTCCATATCAACAGGAGATACATGGAAAATAAAAAAATCACAAGGGTCACTTGATTTACAGTTTTCTTTTTATTTTTAATTTTGTTGATGCTTTGGGCTCTGAACAACACAGTAAAGTCAGTTGATTGAACTGGTCTACTATGAATGTTAAAGTTGGTGTGCATGCCATATTGTACTATGACAGCATCTAAATTTGTGGTGTTTGCTAAGTATCAGAGAGTTACAGAGGTGAATGACACAGCATTTCAAACATTTGATGATAATCAAGAGCTTCAGCATTTGCTTAATTTTTCTTTTGAAGTGAGGATATGAACATGATTATGTGCTGCCTGGAATACTTTCTGCAATCAGGGCCTTAGAAAATGTTCCTGGCAAGGAAATTTAGAGCAAGGGGCAAACATATTGGAAGAAAGAGAATTTGATTCAGCGCTCATTAAAGCGAAGGGAAAGACTCCCAGCAATTCTAGAGAGCTTTGGGTAAATTCAAGGGTTCCTGTTGCTACAGTTTCGTATGATTCAAACCATTTATGCGTCTTTCTTCTTTTATTTTCAGTGAAGCTACTGCCATCATGCCCACTGAATCAGAGTAAGAATGCTCTGCCTGTGTTTGTCATGCATGAAAGGCTCCTCTCACATCTGAAGCATTTTGATATTTCACACAGTGTAGCTCCCACTGTCACAGGCAGAGCAGCGGGTGAACTGTGACATGAAGAGATGTTGCACCACAGTCAATTAGTGACACACTGCAGGAAATATCCTAATCCTTGCTGAAAGCAGTTTTGTCACCTACAGCAATAGCGCTTCCAGGCAGGTGATATGGAGTTCTTTTCATTTGAGAATGGTCTGACCCCTCGCTGCCTTCCCATCTGTGTGAATGACATATCCACAACAGAAGAAGGTGTACTTAGCAATTAAGAATTCAGCTTTCCCAGGTATTTCCCAGCTATACTGTGTGACAGAGAACCATTATTTTTATGCTTTGGCACTTCTTCGCCGTGAGTAGAGGATGCTGAAACATTTTACAATAGTTACACAATCAATTCCCATTAGTTAAAATAGCAGGATGATTGTTTGCAACTGTGTTCATCTGGGTGAACCCGGGATTTCTTTATTGGACCAATGTAGCCATTGTCTAGAAAGCCTACAGGGCTGTAATTTATCTTTTATTTATATTGATGTATTTACAATCTGACATTCTTTTCAGCACTGATGTTTACTCACAACTCCTACTTCTGGAAGTGTGCATGAATTTCCCGTTTGATTTTTATAGCTCCATTTATCAAGCAAATGCACGTAAATGCAGGGATCTAGTCTTGATAATGCTACCACATCTATAGGCAAAAGTTTTACTGATTTCCCTAAAACACCTTAAAAAGTCTGAAGACCTGAAATCTGCACTGTGCTTAAACAAATAAGTAAATGTAAAGCAGCGTATAAACAGTTCAAATGAGGATATT
The DNA here is from genome assembly GCA_013400035.1 of Rynchops niger. Lineage (NCBI taxonomy): Eukaryota > Metazoa > Chordata > Aves > Charadriiformes > Laridae > Rynchops > Rynchops niger. The sequence continues at coordinate 1,665,398 of VXBH01005731.1, forward strand.
TTCTCTCATTTCTTACTCCATTAAGAATCCAACTATACGTGCCCACTTTAAAGGCAAGGAAACCAACCATCCATGCCCACTTCCATCTCTGACTTTGCTTCAATCAGCCAGGAGCTTTTCCCTGAGCAATCTTCCTGCCACGTGTACTAACTGCCTTTTCCTAGTGTGCTTGGTCATTCATAAAAGCTAGTCTGTCCCAGCTATCAGTTAGCACAGCTCTACTGTATTAGGATTCCTTCCAGGGACAAAGGCAAAACTTGAAATAAGAAAGTCTGAGCAGAAACTTAAGGCGCACATGCCAACAATCATTACAGCTGGGGTTCAAACTTGGACTTGATGTTAGGGAAAACAGAGCAACCACTAATGTCTTTCGTGTGACCTTCAAATGAAAACAGTCTACAGATGTTCCGCATGTCCCTGTATTCTCAGAAAGCAGGCTGCTCAATTCAAACTATTTGTTTTATGGGCTCCATCCCGACCTGGTAGTTTGAGGGGAACTGCTCCAAAGAGTATTATCAAAGGTCCCAGGGAAAGTACATTTCAGACTAATGCCTATGGAACATAATAAGTTCTTCAGAGTAACTCACATGTCCTTCCTGAAAAGTCAAATTCCATAACATATGTACTCACGAATACATTAAATCCTATTAATAGTTTTTAACAACATTCATCATCCCACTAGAGCATACCGTTTTATTACCACTTCCTAAGTCCTTCAGAGCTGATAAGGACATTATTGAGAAGTCACAAGGAAATAAAAGAGATTCCAATATGCTGGGATGCACAATGGGGAAAAACACCCTCTGTTTCTTCAAAGCAGATCCTTAAAAGATCTAATTGACAGCTGATGTTATGTCAGAGAAAGGTAAACTCTGCAGGGGACAGGCAGGAGCTTGTGCTCTGGCTGGAGCACAAACCTGGTCCCTGGGAAGAGGAGGGGACCTCAGAGGGAAGGGAGGACTTTCTCTACAGATATGTGAGACCACGGTGCATTACTCTGTGAGTAGCCTTTGCTGAAGTCAGCAGGATTAACAGATTGGCAATACAATAAAACTTAAGGTTGGTGACACAGACTCCTTTAAGAATAAAAACTTGAAAATGCATAAAGCTGAGGTCTCCCCACAACATTGTGACTTCCAGATAAGGAAAACCAACCTTTCTTGTTCAGATCCCTTGCAGTGAGGTAAGAGAAAAAAATATTTTTTTGGGGAAAAAACCTTAATACTTCATTTTCATAAAAAAAATTTAAGTACTTTAATATGCCAATGGAATTTAACTCTCCTTGTCTGGTCCAATGTGCACAAGCATCTGGCAGCACATACTGTTAGACCGTGCTCAGATGACTTTTGGCCACAGGTAGATTTGGCACTGGAGTAATTCAGGGAGCCATGACGTCCAGAGTTTTCTGCAGTCTTATCTCAGTCATTATCAAAAAGCCTCTTCTATCGTCATAGACATACACTGTGTAAACAATGCAATCACAAGACAGACGAAAAAGTAAATCTGATTTATGAGCTGCCTATACTCTGAAATTATTCAGAAGTATTGAGAGAAGGGACAGCATCATTTCACCCATGCTGCAGATCTCACATGTAGAAAGATCCCTTGAGCCTCCAAGCATTCTCCTTAAGTGGGAAGACTATTCAGCTGAGTAAGGATTACAGATGTCACTAGAAGGTACAAGATAGGGACTGTTATTTCTGCACTGCCTGAGCTCTTCTGGCTGCTAATCAGTAAAGAAAGCAAGCTGAATGGAAAAGACCAACTCTAAAGCAAGGTTTTGTTTACGGTTTTCACTGTGTGCTCACTCCGGCTCCAGCAATAAAAGAAAGATAATACTTTGGTGCTCATTAATTATGGCAGGAGCCACTGTGCATCTATGGTAATTCATCAGACACAGATGTTTGCAAATTCCCTCTAAAGCCATAAACAGGGATGCCAGCTGCCCAGCTAAGTTAGAGAAGCCTTGATTTATTTGAACAGATTTTGCTATTTAAAAGGCTTAATGTACCAACTCTAGGTAAGATAAGCAAACACACTCTAATATATTAAACAAAAGAAGAGAACAAAAAGAAAAGTCAGAAGTTTGTTTGATGCCCAACCATGTGGTTAGTGAAATAAAGACAGATGGAAACACATAAGCACCAACTTTTTTACAGCAATTCTGCTATTGCAAATTCTCACTAGATCTTCCCCAACTTAACTTGCTTTGCAGTTTGCAGTCATACGCTTGCATCCTAAACAGCCAAGCAGCTTTTGCTGCCCTTCATGCGGAACCAGTTCTTCAAAACTACATGTTCCTAATCTTTTTCCTTTCTGTCATTTGTTTTTTTGTAGGCCTTGATCCTTCAGAAAATTATGTATACCTACTCACCCCACTGCAATTACTGGGACTTTTCACAGGGGTGAAAACACTTGCATTCCAGAGGAGAAAAATGCCACATGAGCTTCCCTACAGATGTAGAATTTCATCAGTCTTGTGCTTGCTCTCACTTTCTTTCAAGGTATATTTTTATTTCTAGGTCATGAGGTTGATGCTATTAGAAGTTGTTCAAGCTTGAAATGTTCAAACTCTCTAGAACTTCAGGTTCAGGTCAGAGGTCTAACCTGAGACCAGCTGATATGAATCAAAATATGTCTACTGAGCCTTGAATTAGGTGAAACATGACTTGTGAGTACTTCAGTTGTCACCTGAAAATAGGTTTGTGTGATGGACTTAGGTGGGCGAATTTCCCAGTTGTTTTCCTAGGAACCAAATTATTTCTTTTCTGTTGAGACTCCAAGCATGATTTTAACTAGACAATTAATTTGTAGCATGAGGAGCTTTTCCTGTATAGATTCCCTTCTGGGGGCAAGTAAATGAAATGAAACAGAGTATTTCTTTCATTTGTTAGACGTCTGTGTTTATGAAAGAACAAAACACAGAGACACCCAAGCAGAAGATACTCTGCACTGGTTAATTGATCCTACTGCGAAGCATACACTTACCCAGGCAGAGTCCCAGTTTCACAGAGCTGATAGTTCATTCAGCGCAAGCCCATTGTGTCTTGCAGATATATTGCACTTCAAATGACAACCTTGTGACCCATAAGCACAGAGAAATCCAGAAAAATAAAAAGAGTGAAAAAAGGAGTATATTCACTGCACCAAGTTGTCAGTGAAACACTTTTATTCTCCTTATTTCCTTTCCTTCTCTTGCTGAGGAATACTGGAATACTAACAAAGTGAAAGAGTCCTCCTGATAATGTGTCCTACCACAACCTGTATGAGTCCATTGTAGTTGTTAGGTTCAGATCAGTGCATTGCAGTACTGTAAAGCTCAGAAGGGACACTGTAAAGGAGCAATGAGATTAGAAGAGTGAGTTCTTTATTTAAACAAATAAATAACTAAAAAATAATGTCAACAATCCCATAAAAAGAGAAGAAAATCAGACTTAAAAGTAAGGAAGGAAAAATCAGAAACAAGTTTTGATCTAAAGCTTTGCAGAATATGTATGCTCTAAAACAAATTTCATCGGTATGAGACAAAATGACCCCTTGAAGATATCCCTGAGTCATAGATAGCTGGATTTGGGGAAAGTGCTCAAAAAGTACCATATTCTCTTTCTTTGGTCTTGTATTCTTCACCGTGAACCACCCTTGAAGGCTTGTCAGAGACTGGATACTGGACTGGATGGATCTACAACCTAACTCCTATATTCTCCCAATGTCCTGCTTATTCATGCACAATACAACAGTTACAGGACACGTATCTGTTAACTTCTGATAACATGGGCTGTGAGGGAAATGAAATAATTCCCTGGACTAGAATCAGTAGGCTGGGAACTTTTTAAAGTTTGAAATATCATCCCAAAACACATAGTTTTCATTAGAAACTTTTTTCACTACACAGCCAGTTCTACATTCTCTACATTTATAGTGACACAAACAATTCATGCTTCAGTAGTGTCTTACCTAGTTTTAATCAAAGTCTACTTTAAACAGTAAACTTATCACATATTAATTTTCAGATGCTATTCTGAGCCAAACAAGCTTCCATTTCAGATACCTTCCAGATAATTGGTTTACCTAGCTGTACATACCTAAGTACTTAGAGCCATGCTTTCAATCTGTGCCACTCAAAGACTGCATAATGTCCAAGCCTGCCAATGACTGAGCCTGGAGTAGGTCTCTCCATAAAGATCTGTTATGAAGACTCTCCTATGCATGATCAAACTGGGTTCCCATCAGGCTGAGCTTTTAATATGCAATCCACATTTGTTAAATCCAGTCACTGACTCTATAGTGTTTCTTAAATTACATCAAAGATGAAGAAGTCACAGCACCATAGGTATGTGTTCATATCTTTTCAAAACACTGTCTCTACCTGCAGGACTTTATCCATGACATGGCAGCATTCAGGCATTATTTAATAACAGTAAAACAATTAAATACCCAGATCTTCAAATGGAAGATATAAATAACCTGTCCGGGTGTGGCACTAAATTTAAATACATTTTTTTTCATTGGTTTGGATAAGGAACCATCTGTTAAATTTCAGGTAAATAAGTCTTTTTCAGAACATCCAAAGATGATTAATGTCAAAATTGTGAACTGCTTTTCCAGGGAGCGTCTCATTGCATCAAATGTAAAGACATATTCCGTGAATTCTTTAAGGCCATTTGAATCAATCTGAATAGAAAGATTTTCCATCAGTAAACAAAGCATTTAAAATGATTTAAAATCAAAATTACTGAGATTGAAAAGAAGTTTTAGAGCTTTACATGGTATTAAACTGGATTTCATAACAATAAAACATGCCTCAGATTTGTCACATTATATATAAAGCTTTTTATCTGAAAGGACAGATTTAGAAAACTAGATTTAACCATCCTAGATGGCTCATTTTGTATATTATCTGTAATATTGTAGTTCAGTACAGTGCTTTATAATCATTGGAACACATAATAAGAAACAGTAAGATAAGCATTGCTTTCTGTCATTGTATTTCTAAAAAATTATAAATGTATAGTCTAGCTGATTGAGTAGAGACACTATGCACATGAAAAAGAATGAGCTGGATGTTGACAAAAACACTTTTAAGATTAACCATGAATGCACTAATCACCATCCCAAAATAATTTTGATTGAATCCCAAATTCTGAACCTTAGCTTTTAAGGCCCCTCCAAAAATACATAGCTTTTATTTTTAAATTGTCACAGACATACAATGAAATGTCCTGAAATAAAATGCATAGTGCTGTGCTTCTGCCAAATTACACTATGTTCTATTCTGTGTTGAACACTGATGCAAACTTATGCCAACAAAACCAAATTTCTGGGCTTTTCTTCCAAATCTAATCTCTCAGGTACCATAACTGACCAAGGCTTATTTGTGAAGCTACTGCTAAGAACCTGCAAAAAACCTAGTATGCAGCCATCCAACATACCGTGCTCAGTAACTCCAAACATTTCCTTTGTTCCTATATTATTCGGATATATCCACTAAATTTTTGTATTATTGAAACGTTTGAATTTTCCTAAGCTTGGTGTTGGAGAAATATGCCTATAGTTGATAAGGACCAATATAAGCATGGTCTACAGTCCGGAAATTTCCATAACAGTCTTCTTCCTGAACTTGAGGGAGCTAGATTTGCCCTCTTATGCCACAGTATGTTGAAACAGTTTGTCTCTTCTGACACCATCCCGCACCCTTCTGTCCTCATGAATGAACCAGAATAGTCCTCCCTCCACCCTTTCTTCACCTGTTTCCTCTGCATACAGAACCCCCTTCATTGTGAGGGATTCAGGTTCTCCTTCACAGAAAATCCTTCCTACATGAAATCCTACCTGTCTATAAACCATAGATGTTGTAGGGCTCATCACTGTAAGATGACAGATATGAATGTGGTAAGTAGTTGGAAGTTAACCTTAGTGTCTCAGAAGACCTTGAAGTCCCTCATTCTTAGCCCAAAACTAGTTCTCGGTAGCCACCCCCACTGATTTAGATTTAGAAGTGAGGCAGAGTCCAAATGAGATGCAAAAGTAAAAGGGCACCTCTGATACTTGGGACAGGAGAGGAAGAGAAAAAAAGAAAAGAGGTAATTTTGAGGGAGATTTTGTCTGCCAGTAGGCTGAAGTTGGGCTCAAGCTTTGGGCTGGGGAAGTAGAGTCTTCCGGGGAGGGTGCTTCCTGGAGTCAGATGGAGTATGGCAGGTTGAAGCCAGCAAAAAAGATAACCCATGTACTTCAGTAGGAGGAGAAACAGATTTTGCACACCTATATGTTAGGCAGAGACAGTTCTCTCTAGGGTGCCTCTGATATAGCAGGGCATCACGAAAGAGGTGAGACAGGACAGTGGTGTCGTACCTACAGTCATCAGGCAAGTGCTGCCTGCCAGGGAGCACAATGTGCCGGAGTTGCCCTCTTCATGCTCTCTGTGAGGATTCAGCTCCATATTTCACTGGTACAAAGCAGTTCCTTAGAAGTGCAGCATTTAGGAAATAACGATGTTTGCTTATATTATAAATACCTGTCTGGTTTGTGCTCATGCATGTTTGCAATACAGCATAAGCTTTGTCTAAAAGGAAGGAATATATGTCCTGGAGGTCATTTTAAACCATTCATACTTTTACACTTTCATATACAAAAAACAAACATGGTTATCACAAATGTATAAAAATTTTTGTTCAGACTCTTTTTTATCACTGCGTAAATCAGGAGCAAGACCACTGACTCAATAAAGTCAGAATAGCCTAAGGAGGAGCCTTCCTGACAATATGTTATTATTTTGTTATGAAATCTGAATGTCCTGTGCTTTAATTTAAAAGGTAGTCTATTTTTATCGTAGGCAGTACAATGGAAGCTGTAGCGCTATCCTTTGAGGTGTTGTGAGTCATGAAATCATAAGTTACCCATATGAGTGTTCATCATTCATCAAACACTAATAGCTAGTTTTTGAAGTCGGAAAGAAATATAAAAATACAGAATATTACCTTTTAAAATTCTGAGTACTTCTCCTTTTCAGTTATGCTTCACAAGCTATGGAGTTTCCATTGCATATGAGAAGTGCTACGTGAGCTGTAAAAAAAGTATCTGTGTAAAGGATTTACACTAATTCAATAGTGAGTAGAAAACAGGAGATCTAAACTGGCACTGAGTATACCTCCTATTTAAGAATGGACATACTACCAGGTGTCGAAGCTGGAAAAATACAGGGGTTAGTCCATAGCAGCCTGTACTTTGTTTAAAAATGGGTCTTGATTAATAATAAGGAAAGTCACAAGTTGGCTTAACAGGAAATCTGACTTCTGTGACTTCTTAAGTCCTTTGCTGTACTGCCATCAGGAGTTCTGTGACATTGATTTAGAAACGCTATCAAAGCATTGACCCATCCTCAACGGATCCTACTGTTCTCTCATTTTCTCCGGGCTATTTTAAGCATCAGCTGACATTGTTCCTCCTGCCTTTCATCTGCTTATCAGTCACGTTTAGGCATCAGTCAGAGTTTCCTACATCAGCTTTCCACTTGAGTATCACTTACGCTTTCTCTTTGTGCTGTCCTGTCAGGAGTTCTCAAAGGCTGCTTCTGCTTTGCAGCTCTGGACTATGGTTTGTGTTAATGCAGCTTCAGCAAAGAAAAAATATACCTCAAAAAGGGTAGGAAGAAGCTGATAATTAAAAGTTGCTGTATGATCTTTACTATTGTTGAAAGAAACGGATTTTTTTAGGCATTGAATTTAAAAGTGCAGGGTATCATTTGCCTGGTAGTGTGGTCCTAGTTTGAGAAGGGCATAAGGGAGGGCTGAGAAGCAGAACTGCAGGTCAATTGTGATATAATTAATGACAATTACATAACTTAGAGTTCAGGCTAGTGATCATTCAATTACACTTGCAGGAGATGGAGCACAAATAGACTTTGTCCCAAATAGTTAAGCAGAAAGGTCATTGTGTCTTTCTGTTATGAAAAGAAACTGCTGAGAAACTGTCTGTAAAAGAAATTGGCAAAACAAAGTTTGCAAATGTTTTTAAGGCTGATAAAATGTCAGTAATTTGAGCTTTTTAAAGGAACAGCTAGTGTGGGGTTTGTGTTATGCAAAATCAAAGGGCAATCAAGTTTTCCAGTTTTCCAGTCAGCTACTTTGGAAAAGCTATAGCTATCTATCATAGCTATNTAAACAAAGGAATTTATCAGGAACAATGTATTAAATTTGACATTGACTATTCACCAAGGGATGACTTGCTATTCCACATGGCTAGTCACTCATTTACTTCTGAAAATTGTTTCTCTGGCGTTTTAAGCAAACACTTTGTTATATCTCCTCAGGAGTCCTTATACCATTTTGCTTACTGGTGTAATCATTTCACCTTGGAAAAATGTAGAATAATACCAAATTAGGAAACCTATAGATAGCTTTCATGTTTATAGAGCTCAAAATCCCACTCAGCAACTCTGAACAGCAAACTGCATCATGACAATTTCCCATTTTAATATGTCACCCTCTTGTCATATCGATTGATCCCCTCAGGTGCCAGCTCATATGTGTCAGTCATCATGAAAAAGCTTGTAACAAATGCTGTTAATGGTGTCAGCAACCACTACTAAACAACTTCATGTTCTGGGGAAACACCCAGCATCTAGAGAGATAATTTCTTCTGACTTTGGAGGAACTTCTTAAGACATTGCAATGAACATCTAAGTTATCTCAAGCCTTATCCATTAAACTGCTATTGAATGATACACAACTTAGCCTTTGGAGTTTCCCCTGAGTTGTATGCTGTGCTTTTCTTCAGCCCCGCTTATGAGCAATTAAGGAAGCTCCTATGGAGGTTGCCCATAGTTCCTGTGAAGCATATGTAGCATAATACTATTTCTACTGAAGAAATTCATAAGAGGATGCTTAAATGTCAAGGTGAAATTATAAATTATACAAATTATCTTAAGTTTCTAAAACATCATATTTTCCACGTGAAAGACCAATGTAATCACTTCAATTGTGCTAGTTTATATGGAAGCTCTGAGTTACTTGGCAATTACCACCTATTGAACACAAATATTAAAATATTTAACTAAAAATTCAATAGTAAACATCAAGTTATCTGTATATGTAGATGACAGACTTATAAAACTGGTTAAAATTATAACAGACAAATTTGCAGCTGTAGGAATTGTAGGCCAATGGAATGGAAAAACACAAATTCCCACAAGGAGGAGATAGATACTTGCTGATGATCAGCCACTGAATGTCATTATGTTGTCAGTGGAAATACACAGTTCAGTCTTTGGACAAGGAAATATGAGCTCTGTGCTTTGAATCTATATCTCCTGATCACAATCACTGTGGTTTTTTTAGATGGATAATTTGTGTTGCTTTATGCCTGATCAGTATGGTTATTTCCAGATAATAGGTATCAGGTTCATGGGAGATTACAAAACTTGCAATTTTCTTAGGTCCAGCAAGATATAAATACCAAAAGGCTCACAGGTATTGAAGAAATAAAGCAAATCACAGTCACCAAGAAAAGAAGCATCTTGCAAGATTTCAGTTTGGGGGTGCAGCTCCTGCCTATGACCAATACGCTTCCTCATGGCAAAAACCAGCTCATTTCAAGGACTAAAATTTTTAAAAAGGAATCATCTAGTGTCTCCTTGCATGTGGAAGATGGGCAGGCTTTTTGGAGACCAAGCTCTGTGGCTTGTGAATTTGCAGTGAGATTCTTTGTACCATTCCTTGTATGTCTGTTCCTGGTTAATTTGAGATTAAATATAAGTCTGAACTAGAACATGCAGAGGCTTAAATTATTAATGTTCCACATAGAGGTGGCACTACAAGAAATGTTCTAATAATAAAGTATGTCAGTCTACAAGGAGAAAGTAGCAAGTACTCTTACGTACACTTAAGCAAAGTGCTGCAGCTTTCTTACTATAAGCGTCACAGTTCAGACAATGAAGATCCTGACTTTGGTTTAAAGAAGTACATCTTCAAAAGTGGCATTTTTGAAGGCTTGTTCCTTAAATCTTGCATATATTACTCATTATTGTGTCTTTCCTTAGCTCCCCTCCTCATCACGATCAGCAGAACAGCTTCTTTCAAGAAATGTGTTCAACACACAAATAAGAAGATTTGGAACACACACTGCTTTTTAAGGTAAAAGGATCGGAAGAGTAGTGAAATTTGAGAAACTGTCAGAAAACTATAAATGGTCATTTTCCCTCTCTGTCACATGCACACAGATGCATAAAACTCTATTCCCCTCAAAAATGTAGAAGTGTTGCTTTGTAGCAGAAGGTAGAAGAGTGAACTCTTTTTTTCCATGGCTTTTACCTCATCAAAGGACTTTCTAGAAAAAAGCGGTAGAGTTTCAGCTTGACTTCAGAATGAATGAGGGATCAGCTGATCACCAGCTGGTTGAAGTGGCCATAACAATGTTTAAATCATCTGTTCTTCTGGGACTTTTTTTCCCTCAGGGTTTTTTTCTTCATTGTTCTTTCTCAGATACAACCTTTGTGGCTGCAGATGCACGTACATGAAAATACAGACCTTACATGGTTGTCATGGAGCAAACAATCCACAGGCTCCCGGCCTTAGCCTGTGGTAAAAAGTCCAATCATTGAACAGATTGCTACTTTTTATAGTGGAGAATTGCAGAATAAATATTTTACCCACAACTCCAGGATCATGTTAAGAAATTGGTCTGTGTGAGGAAAACAGAATACAGGCTTTTACTTACGATAATGAGTATAAAAGTGATCATAAGTAAAGATTATCTTTTACAAAAATATGAGATATCCTAATGCATGCTTTTCTAGATGCAGTGCTGAAGCTCGTGTTGGACCGATGGACGCTTATAACTGATTTATTTAAAGATGCCAAATTACTTGAGGCAGGTGCCACAAACTGGAGGAAGACACACAGTACTTTAGGGGAATGGACAACCATTAAATCTACTTTTCTATCATCAACATTCTGATCTAGAAAATAAAGCAGGGCTTAAAATTGCATCTGATCAAGAACAAAGTTTTGTCCCTTGAGCTCCCACTTCTCTACAGGTATTTCACCAAGGGCAAACACACCTGTTTTTCAAAATTTCTTAGTTGAAATAGCTCCCATCTTCTAGCAATCAATCTTAACAGTAAACATCTTTTTTAGCAAGATTCTCTTTAAAAGTCAAAAAATTTAGACACTGAGAAAATAGAAGTTCAGTTTGGTTTGGTTTTAATCAAATCAGTCAAAACCAGAAGGAACTAGAACATTGCAGGAGTAGCAGAATAAATGTGAGACCTGGCAAAACTGAGAGAACCTGATTCACAACCTCCCCCTTTAAGGTTCACATCCATTTTTTTATTTCTGTTGGAGAAGTGCATATGAGTCCCACTTGGGATCAGCCCTGTATTGTGCAAAGAGTATCCTAAGAAAAGCACACAGCAAGAAATACATCCTATCCCAAATCCAGTTCAAATGAAGTTGAAATGAAAAGCTTTTTGTGCTCTCTAGGGCTTCTCTGTCTTTGGCCTTACATCATTTGCCGAACAGAAAAATGACTTCAAGATTAAAAATTTGAAACTGGAAATATTTTGCTGCTGTGAAACTAATGGAGTTTGGGCTATTGTACAAACAAGAAGCTTTTATACTTATTCCTAGCAGTTTTTTTTTTGTTTTTTTTTTTTTTTTTTCCCAAAGAAGCTGATATTGGAACCTGATACTGTCCCAAAAGTGAAGAATACTATTTTAAACATTGTTCGTCTCCATCTCACAGTGATTTCAAACTTTTAATTTAACTGCAAAGAAAGAATGAAAGGAAAAGGTACAAAGACTGTGACAAAGGAATCTAACTTTTTGCAAGATGAAAGCTAGAGTGTTTGGGAAACCTCCATTCTACATTACCAAGATCAATAAATGGAGTCCAAAGAAAGAGTAACTTAGAAGGTTATCTTTCTTATTCATTCACTGCTAAGAGTTTCTAGACTAGATCACATCCATCTCCACCATTTAACCTTTTAGCTCACCTTGCATACTTCACATGGGCTTCTATTAATGACGTTTAGTAAGTCATAAGCTGCGCTTGCCACAGATGATGATGAGAGTTTTGTGAAATGCTTGCAATACTTCTATAGTTACTAGGTAGTAATACAACCTATGCAATACATACGTAGTAGCATAAGTTTGGGGACTATAATTTAGTTACGTTCTAAGATTGTGGCTACATTTAAAATTGGGGCTTATGTGCAATTTTGCTGCAATACTATTTTCTACAAGGTAAACAATTTTGTATTCTTACCAAGTTTATACTGTATATAAGGATGTGGTCTTGTATGTATGTTGCTCTGAAAGTTCTTTTCAAGCAGACTTATAAAAATGTAAAATAAATTCAGTACTTTAACTCTGAAAGGCACATAAAAGTCCACAAAATAAATGCCAAGGTGTAAACACTAGAAACGATCACTGTTGATTGAGATAACACAGTCATAGCCTCAACTTTGGATCATTTTAGTTAATCAAGGACCTAATATTAAATGTAAATGTGGAAGAATACAGTCTAAAATACCCTGATCCCACTCATCGAATGGGGGTTTGCAGAATCACACAAAAAGTTTTAGTTGTCCAGTCAAGTAATGGGATTGGCATAAAATGTTGTTATTTCTCCATCTCTTTGCATCTGTGCCAAAACTCATACATAAGGATACTCTGCATTAAGAACCTGGTGCAAGGTTGTGGTGCAACCACCTTGCCATAGCACTGAAAGAACTGTGGAACCAGTCACCACCGAAGACCACTAGAAAATCAAGCAGCTATTCAGGGCACCACCAGTGACTTTGAGTTCATGGTGTAAAGCTCAAGTACAGGCTTATGTGGGGTCCTTGATGTGGAACTTGATGTGTTAAACAAATGCCTGTGCTTCTCTGGTCTTTGATGGCTTTATTTTCTGCCTGGGATGATAAGCACCAACCTCGGGCAGACCTGTGGCTGCTCTGGGCTGAGCTGTGGAACAGGAGCCATGTGCAGGCAGTGAAGGACTGTCCTCCAAAGGCTGTGCTGTCCCAGTGAGGAACTACACATCTCCATCTATGAATTTGAAATTGTTTAAATAAAATATGCAAACCAGAATTGATTTATATTGCCATTTTCCTGATGGTTACAGGGAGCTAAATCGATTACACTGCCAGGTGGCTTATACTGAGTAATTTCTATAGCAGCAGGATGACACAGGCTAGCTCATCAGGAGCATTGTTATTCCATGAAAGCATATATTGGAATAATNNNAAAAAAAAAACATTGAGTGGCAACTAATTTCTGGAGAGTCGCTCAGTCTCCCCACAGTCTCCAGGCTTGGTCTGGTTGATTTGTCTGGTAGACGGATGCATTTATACCTACTTTTACAAGTTGAGCTATATATTCAAAATGAGGAAGATGTTGAATAAACTGCTACAAGTGACAGGAAAAGGTGGAGGCCGGGGATGGCAGAATCATTTTTCTGCCTGAAGCAGTGAATGGGAATTTCAGATTGACTTTCTGCCTGTTGTACCGACCAGGAGCTATGTTTTCAACTTTCTGGTTTTCACCTGGGACAATCAGTAACATTAAATACCACAGTCAGACTGACAGACAAACAGGCGGACAGAAGAATGCCAGCAAACTAAAAGTAAAGGCTTGCTTTACTTGGGGGTAAAAAATGATAAATAAAATCCATCTCTGCTGTTTCTATTTTCCTCTCCTGCATCTGTCTCGTTAGTTGGGTGTACTTCAGCTAGTAACACACCAGGGCAATGCCCAGTCCCTCCATAAAGGACCACAGCCCACTGCATTCATGTGGATATACATTTTCACAAACTGAGCTTGAGCTTTGGGATCAAAACAAATCTTAATATATGTTTTACTTGTCTGTAGTTTGGTTGTTATTCTAGTTGCAAACAGAACACTAGCACTCTACTTCTTCTTTCCAGCATTAACTGATGGTCTTTCTAAAGAAGAAATTCAAGGTGTTAAAAATACTAGATAGATAGATAGATAGACAGGCACATTTATATGCCTCTGTGTCTGTTGTAAAATAATAAGTCTTCATTTTACAGAAGTATTTTTGGAGGACATGGATTCACCGTGTAGTGACACTCGTTGCTTGAGACAGTGCCAGCTTTAGTGGGCAAAAAGCAAGCCAGGACACAGTGTGGAATGACAAGAGTTTTCTGCTCAGACTGGTTCGGGCTTTGGGCAGCAGCAAAGGCCAACTGCGAGTAGTTTAATTCAGCAGAATGAGTGGGCTTTGTCTCCCTGACTTTCTGAGAACAAACCATGATCTCCGAGCTGTTTTTTACATTGACCCAGAGCAATGAGGAGCATCAGGATGCTCCAAGCAACTGGGCCAACTTGGAGCTGCCAGAACACAGAAGTCAGGCAAGACCCAGGTTTTAGGGCCAGAGGGCTTTACCTGTGGTTGCGGCTTTCAACACGCTCTGCAGAAAGTGCAGAGGGGATGAGGCTGGGCATGTGAGTAACGCAACACATGGGGACAGGCACAGCAATTGTGATCATTACAATAGAGCATTAAAAGATAACAGTAACAAGGAATTAGGCATGTATTTCAGAAATAACTACAATAAGTTGAAACAGCAGTTCAAATAAATTTTCTCTTATTTTTAATAATGAGCTTTTTCAAATAAAGACATCCTAGCTCATAAATCATATTAAAATTATATGGTGACCTGATGAAAATTGGAAAATTGACAGTTGAAAAATGGAGCATCTAAAGATGGGTAGGCTTTGGGGATGCCAATAAGGGATGTTTAATCACAGAAATCTAAGCAGTTGCTTAAATTTACCTTCTTCTCCTCAATTGCCTGCTCTTTGAATAACCACACTTTCTTCGCCATATTTGTCCAAACTGAAAGAGAACAACCTTTACTTAAGCCCTTGTATAGGTACATCATCATGCAGTCTTTAAGGAACAGGATGACCAAGTATTTTTCCTCTGATCCCTCTAAACAGTGGTCAGAAAAACAGCATTTATCTTGTGAGGCTTCCAGTTCAAAGGTTTGTTTTCTCCCCATTCTTTCTCCCTATGACTTATTTAGCACACAGTACTCAAACTTTATTTCTAAAGACAGAAGTAGTAACTTTCTCATGAGTTTTTCTATTGCACTTGTTATAGTTTTTAAATGCTCTACTAAACATTGCTGTAATAAATTTACCTTCATAAAATGCAAACGAGGTGAGAGCTGACATTAGTGCCGCTCAGCAGGTTGGAACACAAAGTTCAGAGGTAGAGTAAGTCCTTTTCCTGTCAGACGTACGTATCTGGGATTCTTGAGAATAATTTTTAAGCACCTACCTTTCCTACATAAATTAAAAGGCTGGGGTTTGTTTGCTTGTTTGTTTAACTTTTTTTATAGTCAAAGGAAAGGGCAACTTGGGGGCGGGAAACAAAAATAAAACTGGCAAACACCAAACCAAAACCCCCAAACCTAAATACCTCTAGCACTTAGTGAAAAGGTTGGTGTCAAAGACCCACTTGCTATTGTAAACAGCATATTAGGGATGAAGACTCAATTCCTCGGACTGTGTTGCCTACAAAACTAGAACTGAACAAGGAAAAAAAAAAGGATTTCCACTACGGAGAATATTTTGTTTTTTACATCTAACTCAGTTGGAGAGGGAAACTGAACAGACTGTTGATTCATGTTCTGTCACAGAGATGAGTCAGTACTAAATGTAGCTCCCCAGGAGCTTCTGTGAATCCATCCAGCTCTGTAAACTTAGCCTTTAATGTCTTTTTTAGATGTCTGAATTTAAGAAGACAATTTTAAAAAAATTTCTCCCTAATACATATTCCCAAATAGACTGTATGGATAACTCTTAGACAATTAAAATCAATCAGGATGAATTTCAACCACAGCAGAGAAGCTTCATAGTTTTCTGAAGAAATAAAATTAATCTGCCTAGAAATCAGAGAAATTTTATCCAAGAAAAGAATCAAGTGTTTTCTTTCACAAAACTGTTGGGATTATTGACATAGACTAAAGGGAGAATTCACTGCAGACAGATTCTGACTCTGTAATCTGAAGAAAACATCCACGGGGAAAACTACTTTCACTTACAATGAACTGCTGTCAAGGGCAAAGACATCCCATCTCCGTGTCTGCTGCCCACACATCCACCTCTTACCCCAACACACAGCTTCTCATCCAAACCCAATGTTTTTGCCCAATCAAACAGATCATCTTCCCAGCTTTCTAGGCTCACCATCCCATCCTAATCTCTTTTTCAGACACATACCATCTTCCATCTACTTCACCCAACCAAGGAACAAAACTTTGAAGTCCAAATTTCTCTCCTGCGCTTCTACCATCATCTCCCTTGTTCAGCTTACTCTATACACCAGCAAAGCTCCAGAACATCTCTTCCCAATTACCACCAGAGAGAAAAGCTTTCTACAGAAAAGAAAGAAGAGAGACAAAAAGGCAAGAATAAAGCAGGAGAAAAGTCACTAAGGACCTACATAAACAAGATCTTGTTTCCAAGTTCCATACCTGCACAACTGAGGACAAAAGTAATAGGAAATTATTATCTTTAATCACAGGTTTGTCAGATGTTCCGTCACTGTGTGTGTAGGTTACAGGTACAGTTTGATCACCATCAGTAGTTTCTGAAGTTAAACTTCAAGAACTCAAGCCAAGCTTTCTTAAACCTGTGATTTGAGCACAGTGTGATTCGGTAAGGATTATGTCTTGCCCATATATTTATAGAAATGGCCCAAGATACATTAGTGCAAACAGATATTCATTCCAAATTTCAAGCTCCTGCTCCATAGTCAAAAGCAACTCCTGAAGGAAAAGCACACTTAGGATTTGGATTGGTTTTGGACTGTTAGTTCCAGAGATTTTTGTTGCCATTTGATAACTAAAAAAAAAAAAAAAGGTAAGCTTTTAACAGATGTGCAGAATATTTTAGTATGTGGTACTTTGGGGACAGGCTTTTGAAGAAATTAGTTCACTGATTGAGACCATCCGGGAGCCAAAGGTCATTATCACCTATTAGTAGTTATGGCAACCTGTCTGAAAATCTTGTTAGTTTTACTACATAAAACAAAAAACTGGGACACTCCACAAAATGTTGTTGTGTCACAGCAAAAGGGGATATATTTGCACAAAAAATTATGAATAATACAAAAATAGCCATTACAGTGAGCATGCAATTTATAGCAGAATAAAGAATGAATTGGTTGTATTCACATACATTCTGGACAAATTCTTATTGTTTTGTAAAGAAACACAAGAAAGAAATACTGAAGCGCAACATTGCTCTGTAAAGCATGAACTGTTTCTAAACACTGAGGCAATGAAACAAGCAACAATACTGGCAATTTACTGTATAAACCCATACAGATAATGCAGGACAATGTCTGCTGTCCAGGACAGCAGATAATTCTACATGACTGATACACACGAAAAATGTTCACAGTGGATCCTGAGAATAGAATAATATAATTAGAATGCAAAAAGCTCATTTCCAGTTTCGCTAGAGACAATAAGAACTTTATTATTGACTGTTGTGGTCAGGCTGGAGCTCACATAATTCTCACCATCTCCAGAACTTACTAACTTTGAAGCATCTTGGCTAATGAAAGGGTCAATGATGCAGACTGTGTTATTGCCATTCCCTGATTAGCCAAGCAAACAAGCTCTGTTAGCAGACATATATATGTATATTAGCAAGGGGGAATGCAAAAGTACTCGTTGAAAGCCCCAATTTGGAAGCAGTCAGGCAGATTCAGTTGTTTGCTCAGTGCTTATTGAAAGTGAACATAAAAAGCAAGCAAATAAAACCAGATGGAATTCATTTCTGATGACATTCAATAGTACAAAATTCAATAGCATAAAATGCATAGTCATGCTCCTGAGAACCAATAATATAAAATTCTGCTAAAAACTCAACTGAGAATCCATCAACTAGAAAGAACGAGGAAGAAAAAGACCTGTGTAACCTAGTTAATCACAGGGGATGACTGTGAGTCACCAGGGTATTGCAGTCATTAAAAAGGCAAATGAAATCCAAGGATGCTTCTGATCAGGCATTTCCAGTACAGAGATAGAATATTATTTCCATTCTATAGGGTACCAATGAGCCTTCATATTAAATATCTCAAACTGCATACAATTCTGGCCATACATGTCCATGAAAGATTAAGTGAAGCTGCAATAAGCACTGAGAAGTGCTAATGGGCTGATCTGTAGATGGAGAGCCTGTTTTATAGGAACTGACAAAAACAATGTACCTAGTTTAATCTAGCCAAGTTATAGCTGGGATAGGACACAACAACATTCCATGAAAATGCCAGGGACTACTTAAAGTGAAGTAAACAGGAGTCTTAATGGTAGAGGAACAAAGCAGTATTGCCGGAATATGAATGCAGAAAGGTTGGAAATCTGAATAAAAATACCCCACCATTTGAGCAGCAAGGCTCTTGGAGAGTGTTCCCTTTCGTAATGGTTACAGAAGAACCAATCACTTCTAAAATGGATCATGCTAAGTGTTAAAAAGTAACTATAAAATGACATGTCTATAATAAGCTTGTTTAGGACTTGCTGGATTATCACACATTTTCCAATAATTTGCTTTAAAAAACATGTCTGGACATTGTTCACAAATATTCTTCATTGTTTCTCTTTTCTAGCTATTTAGACTTTTATGGTACACTTACCTCCCATGGAGGATCCTTATTATATAGTTGGGGAATTCAGTAAGATTTTCTCAATTCCAGCAGAACAGTTCTGAGATGTTGCTGATGCCACCCACCCCCCTTAATGTGGGAAATACCAGTCATTTGTTTCCAGATTAAAATTTCAGTTGAAAGAGGTTCAGCAGTTTTTTCCACTGAAGGAGCCATTGATAATTCTGTCTTATAGCAAGCAGAACAGCATTAAGGAAAAGCAAAGTTAAATGAATTCCAAGACACAGACATATAAACATCTGTATTTCTAATGGCCATAATAAATCTTAACTCTTGGGGAAAAAAAAAAAAAAAAAGAAAAGCTGCAGATTTTGGCTAGCTTGATAATTGGATCAATTTTTCACTTATGGGTTGTCAATTGCTTGACATTTTAATGCATGAACAACAGATCTCAAAAGTATTTTAATTAGCACAGTAGGGCTCAGACCTAACCCTAGCCTTCTAATTGCAGTGCTAAACCATGTCTGAATATCTATTTACTAAACAGAAGTTAATTAAAAGCATGGATCCATACTATACACATAGTATTAAACTGAAAGCTGGAAGTGTATGCCATCTGCAGAAAAATAGAACTACAGTGACAATTAAGGATCTTTATAGGCTCATGAACTCCTTTCTCTCCCTGTACCACTTTGGCTGGTTTCATTGTAATCAAAACACAGACAAAAGGAGATATCCTATTTTACATTTTATTCTGGATGGATTTTTAAAAGAAATGAGCTTCTGAACAAAACCCAGGACAAAATAATGTAGAGTTTAAGGTTACATTTTCTACAGTCATTCCTCTCAGTCATTTATTTGCTCCTGAAATTATGCCAATGCTACAATTTGTACAGTTCTGCTAAACCAGAGAAGTTAAGTGATCCATGTTCAGAAAACCGAGGAACAAACCTTTGAAGCGATCCGTGTAGAGCAAGGAATGCTGTAGCTTGCAACACACGTAGGAAACAACAAACCACTGTGAGGAGAGGTACAACTTCTGTAAGCCAGGTTTGACACCATAATTACAACCTTGAAATGACCTCTTAAGGTCAAGAAAATCTGAACCTGGTTTCCTCAAGAAATGAAGGCTTGGTTGGATTGTTTGTTTGTTTGTTTGTTTGTCTGTTGATCCGTAACACTCCTGTCACTGATTACTTTTGTACATGTTGACCACTGCCAACCAAGAGGCAGACATCTCAAAGGATTTGGTCAAACAAAATGTGTGACCCCAAGGAGCTAGGAGAGTTTGGACAAACACGTATGTTTCCAAAATTCCACTGTAACTTATGGAGTCTTTATTTAAACAGAAATATTAAGGCACCGGGTAGAACCATTCTCAGCAGGAATCCAGGAGGACTTCGTCACTACGGCAGTCATTAGGTCAGCTCAGCTGCTCATAAAATCATTGCCCCAGCACTCATTGAAGTATTAATTCTTGTTCTTATAGTCAGAAGGAGTAGCCCTGTTGCTAATCTTCAATTCCTTGTCAAGAGCTGCATTAAAACAGACATTTGGTTCCTGTAGTGCTTGCAACTTGTGAAGTGGCAAGAATGAGAATTAGGTGTAGTCCAAAGGTAAACGTGCTGGAAAGATACAGATCAAAAGCAGCCTCTAAGGAGCTAACAGTGAGGGTGCTGGAAACAGTTTAATCCACCCTAATGGATTTATTAGTCACTTCAAATTGTCTTAATGACAACGAAACTCATCCTGGTCTATGTGACAGGCAGTTGATTCCTAGAAGGCCAAAAGTTTTGAACTTCACTATCAAGAGAGCTGGGAGTCATTCTCATGTTCTTAGCAGTTTAAACACAAGCTGGATTACTTATTAAATCCTAAATTTTCCCTGTTGCATAACATACAGTGAAAGCATCTATACGGAAAAGAAAAGTTATATGAAGAGGAAACACGTATTTGAAGAGGAGAGACCCCCTGTTAATTTTTCTGGGAGTTCAGCTGTTATAAAAAACTAAGGAATCTGTACTCTTCTCCACATACCGCCAATCAAGCTTCACTAATTTTGCTGTCTATAAAACAGTGTTTAATTCTCAGTGGTCTGAGCTTGATGGTGGAGTAGTCTTCTACTAGAAAGCTGTGTAAGGAGGTCATTTCCAGAAGATATTGTTCAAAACATCAGTGAACAGCATCACAGGTGGGCCAGAAGTGGGAAAGCGACAGGAGATGGCTAGGAGCAAGTTCACTGCAGTTTCTAGCATTTAGTTGCTTGAAGTAACATGAAGGTCTATTCTAACAACTAGAATAATAACTATTCTAATAACTAATTGGGAGAAGGGACTGGGAATATGTTGCTAAGACCACATCTCTTACATTCCCCTGCACAGAATTTTGATTTGCTTCACCTCAAGAATTTAGTCGTCTGATACTAAAATATGCAGTCTGATTTATCACATAACTGAAATAAAAAGCTGAGGCAGAGTCACAGAGATTAACAACTGCAAATACTAAAGACTTTGTTTTCCAGTGAAAATTACATTGAAGTAAAAGATGTCAGATTTGTTCCATTTTGAATGCATACATTAAGAAATGGTTTTTGACATACTACCTCTTTTTAAGGGAAAAAAAACCCTGAAAAGTGCATTAGTTTTAAGGTAGTTCAGTAGATAATTATGCCAGTAAATCATATGACTACATTTGAGGTACTGGTTCTGAGCTACTGCAGTACAATTAAAAACCTGCTACAGGCCATTTAGTATAAAGAACTACCTGTGATTTTATGAGTGAAATGGAAAAGCGTATTAATATATTGATAAGGTAGCAAACTAGAACATGAGAATTTTCTACACCGAATCTTTTTTTCAGAAAATAGTTACTATTTTTCTTTTTTACCACAAACTTATTAAAGGGTTCATTGCTCAGGGAAAAAAAAAATAAAATCTGTGAAGTTACAAAGGTGTTCTCAGGAAGACTTTTCTGGAGGCACAGCCAACCTTATCTTAGTGCAACCATGCAATGGGATAAGAGTCTGCACTCAGACAGCTGCCATGAAGCAGCTGTGAACAGTAATTTGTTTCCATGTCAATTGTCAGGTTTAATTGCCAACATAGCTGACACCCAATCCAGACCTCATCTTCCAAAGAAAGGAGACAGAGAGCTTGTTTTCTTCTAGAATAATTATGTTGCACTTCTCTGAATGTCATTTAGCCCTATGAGATGTACACTCTATAAAAGCCCTCCTTCGCCACAGCTCAGTTTCTTGTTTTCCAAGGAGCAAGTCCCAGCTCCAATATGCCCCAGCCATCTAACCTTAGTTCATATTGCTGAGGAAACTGCTAAATGATGAGAAAGAGCTGCGAAACAGTCTGCAGAGCAGAGCCATGCAGGATAAAAAAGGTAAAATTACTGAGGTTGCATTGTTCAGATGGTGGTTATTAGTAGCCCAAATATTCAAGATGAAAAGCACCAAAATGGCAAAGGATAAAATCTGAAAGGAAAACACAGAGACTTGGGAGATGATGGCAATTTAGGAACATTGAAGACCATCTCAAAGAGGCAAGGAGATTTAAATCTTCCTCTCCTAATGGGGCTGCTTTGCAGCAAGTCTCTTTGATAAGCATAATGCATTTAGTTACTTGCTAACCCTAGTTCTCAGTTGTGCATTTCAGCTAAAAATTATTGGTTTTATCCTGTATCTATCCCGCTTGCATTGTTTCTTTACACATGGATAAAGACATCTTAATAAAGTAACTAACTCATAGTTACAGCCAGTATATTACCTAAAGCCACCTTTTCATGAAAAAGAAGGACTCTTTAGATCATGCCTATCATCATTTAGACATTCTAATCTCTTAGAACAGCTGAATGCACATGCAGCGTCAAGAGTTTTTTTCCTGGTTTATCCTGATTTTCAGGTAGGCAGTCTCAAAATCTGTAATACTAAAGATTCACACACAAAGAAATTACCATGACTTAACCATGTGGTAGTTAGAGGAATTGCCCACATGCAACCATTTCTTGGAATACAAGAAGCTATTTCACCCAGTTCAGTGCACAAAGCACAGCTGAATCAGCTTATATTTAAGAAGACTTAAGAACTCCTAAATTAATATTTGCCAAGGTTCAGCTATCACATTTCATATATTAAACAGCTGTTGCATCATGTCTTTCAGCTCTAAAGTTAGGGTTATATAGAGGAAACCTCAACTGTGGGCCAGAAAAAAAGTACATTTATAAAAGCTATAGGCAGATTTCTATAGCTTTCACTTAATTCCAGCTTGCATACACAGGCCTAGGGTATCATTTCAGTGTGCTTCACTTAATCGTTGTTTGATTTTCTCAGCCAACTGTGCATCTGTTTTGTTCACAGCGGAGTAGTATGAAGAAAACCTTAGCTGAGATCCAAGTTTTAAAACATGAGATTGCATAAAGATTTACATTGAAATTATTTTCCCAGACACTGCTGTCATGAACAATCGTTGCTCTACTCTGGTACTACTGCTAATAACAAAAATGATCACTTCTAGGTGAAACAGGAGGAAAAAATCTATCTGGGTAATGCATTTTGGTTGGACTTTTTACCTTTTCCAGTATTTGTCTCAGGTACATCTTGTTAACGAGGCAATGTGAAGAGGAGGCTATAAGACCTTTTGTCTTTCATAGTTACTGGAGGTTGTACTGAAACAGAAGGACCTCATAGGAAGTGGTGGCTAATTCCCAGTTCCCCAGGAACCAGCTCACTCTTATTTAAATCCAGTTTTGAGGGTCAGTAATGGATTCCCTCTGGGTGTATAATGAAAACCAAACAATGAAACTAAGATTGAATCTCTCACTGTTTTAGGACCACATCGTCAACTCTGACATTAACAATGACCTTCATCTTTCCTGTTTTCATTCTGTGGTGCATTATAGTTAGGTTTTTAGTCTTTCATTGCAAACCAGACATTTGTTAGAGGGCATTGTGAGGTACTTTACGGCCCATGGTGTTTTCTGGAATAGATGACCTATCTCCTTTCAGTTAATTCCTTTAACTGTGGGGACTGCGTGACTAAGTTATCTGAGCCAATTTTATATTCTTCTGTGTCACCACTCTCTCCATGTTCTTTATGAGGAAGTTGAGATGTGTAATAGGCACAGCTTTCTATGCTGGTTAGAAGCCGTATTTCATAATTATTATTATGTTATCTCAAAGCAATGTTTCCTGCTTGGATTTGTATTGCTATATTATGACTGACATATGGCAAATTCAAACAGAGCAATATGGTAGCAGGCAAAACAGCCATAACTGAGACAACAAAATATCAAGAGAATGAAAATGATGCTTGCTTTCTTCTTTGGAATGAAGGTTTCTGCTGAAGTGAAAGACGTGGTATCTAGCAGACAGATAGCCATGTTCATGCCATGAAATCCAAAGAACATGGCAGCTCTGAAAAAGAAAGAAACCATCGAATCCCACTTGTATGATGTAAAAGAGTGAGGGAAAATGTTCCCAGTAAATCTTCCACCCCTTTTTTGCATGAAATGCTATATTTCATCCTGTTTACAGTGGAAGCCCTGCGCTCCCTGCTGCCTTACCAGGACCATATATACATTCTCGATATCATAAAGATGCAGTTATAGATGTGGGTTTTGTAGTCTCAAGGAGAGGAGTGTCTGAGTGAGGGCAACTCATACTTCCCATGGACAGAATACACACGTTCACCACACAGAAAATTATAGTAACTTCATTTTGATCAAGTAAAGGCATTATTCATATACCTTTGTAGAACAGCTGTATTTGCCTCTGTCTTCTAGATTAGGACAACATATAAAAGGGGGACTCACAAACTATTTTTTATAGGGCCAGTTTATGAGTGGGACTTAAGAGTGGAGGCCACACAATTATGAGGACTCCCAGCCTCAACCCCAGCTCCCTTTTGCACAGCCTCTACAGATCTCTCAGGCTCCGGGGCCATCTATCAGCTTGGGCATCTCTTCTGCTCACTCCTCTCAAAAAGCCGGGATTCAGCCTAACCCAAGCAGCGTGAGGCCCCTAAAACTGCCCTGCCTTGCCGTGATGCCCCACTGCTGTGCTGGACAACTGCATCGAAGGAAGATTCTTTGGCTGTGTCTACATGTCCATACACTTACGTTTCTTCATTGCTCAAAATGGGGTAGCCACATTCAAACTCTCTCCTAGGCTTTGTCTGTTGTTAACTTCTGACTCGTGCTCATGGATTGTCTTGGAGAGCAGCAGTTAGTGCAGGCCAAACTGTGCCAGGGATTGTGCTAGAAGAACACCGTGCATCATCCCATGCTGTGACTAAGCTCTCTGCTCTCGTACAGGTAAGTTTTCTAGTACAGGTGTAAGCCAAGGTAACATTTTCAGAATTAACTTAACACAATCAAATTCAGAAGCCGGTTTCACCAAAAAAAGCAATAGGGGTTACTTTGACTTTTCTTAAATATGTACCTTTATTTCTTAGCTACTCAATATTTTTGAAAACTATACTTCAGTTCCTCAACTCCCATGTTTGCCTAATGTCCCAGTATCTCCTATATTCATATTAATATTCTGATTTTTAAAATATATTGTTTGTTAATATGCCTTCAGGTCATTTTTAATGCAGAACTTCTCTTTCATTTCAATGGCTCATCCCAAATACTAGGTAATTACAAATAATAAAAATGCAAAATGAGACATAGATAGGTATATGCAGAATACTTAATGAGATGAAGTAGAATAATTCACCTGTTCCCATTCCTGTGAGGTCTCATAAATGCAATGATGCACTGTTAACACTTGACAAAACATTTTATTCCTTCATGGGGAAAAAAATAAAAAAAAGAAAAAGAGAGGTTATTAATATAGCAAATTTAACAATAACGTAAACTTCAGTAACAAAAGAAAGTAGTTAATGAAATCTTTTGTGTTCTGTGTTGAATTATACCTGCAATTAAAAATGCCCTCACATAACATACAGGGAGGTAACCGTTTGCCCTGGCAATACAAAAAGAATAACAGCTTAATAAGTAAGTGTTTGCTCTTAGCAATACCATTTTTGTAGGGTTTTTTGGTTTTGTTTTTGTTTTGGGGGAGCAGTAAAGTGCAATGATTCTGGGATTAGGCCAGAAACATTTAATGAAGGTAGCATGATTAATTTAGTTATGAAATTTTGGTTATGAACTGCTGCTCGGTTCATTGCAGATATTTACATTCTATGATGGGTGCATAGCAACACAGCATAGTACACAGCAATACTGAGTCAAAAACTCAATAACTGTTAAATGGAAGAATTTAAGTTTTCCGTGCAAATATAATTCAGTCACATTATGTATGTAACAGAGGACGATACCGTAGAGAAAAGAGCAAGATTCAGAGCTATATCTCCATAGACTTTTTTCTCTGTTTCACTGCCCTGAGTAGGACACAGACAGATTGAAGAGCCAGCTGGGGATCTTTTATGCTTATGTTTTCCTAGGAATTCTGCTTCATTCACAGCATACAATGAAAGGTGTTCAGATAATGAGCACCCATTCAACGTTCGGTTTTACAGTCAGTTTTCAGTGAGCAGTCCCATGCTTTATTGTAATTCATTCCATTCATGTCATTCTCTGAGGACACAAATATTGATTTCCTTTTTATCTTTGTTTGGTTTTTTTTTTTTTTTTCTTTTCTGTGGCACTTTTCATTATATTATGTCAATGTTACACAAAATAACTATTTTGATATTTTGTGAAATGACAGGTGGGTATTCTTTCCCCATTTTACAAATACCCTGAATAGGCAAACCTGTTAAGATTTTTTAAATATCCCTGAGTTCTGCATGTCCACTTTGAAATATTTCTCACCTGCTTTCTTGCTCAGGTATTTTGCATTATAGAAAGGCTCAAAATACAGTTGTCACCAAAAAGAAATTGTATATCACTCTCATGGTTATGGCCCCTTTTCCTTGTGAAGATGTTCAGTGGGCTTAGTCATAATAATTTTAACTTCTTTCCTGCAGTCCTAAGACTATGAAGTCCCCATCTACCACCTGTGGTAACACGTAAAGAAGATTCCTACAAATATTTGTTTATTCCCTTCCATACTTAAATGTCACCCTCTTTTCTGTGGTGCACAGGAGAAATGATACGTTATGCTTGCAAAAAAAACCAAGCCTGGGTTCTCTGAACTGCGGCGTTTTTTACAAAGATTTACTCTTCCCCATGGCTGAAGTACGTTGGGAGCTATGGATGAGGCTGGGTCTTATGTTTTTAAATTTAAGTGGGTTTTATTTTCTTGTGAAAATTATGTCCAGAATTTCTTAGAATGTGTGTCCTGGAGAAATTGCCATAACAGGATGGTTTGCTGAAAAAAATTTATTGCAAGGGAGTAGAAATTCCACCATATGAGATACTAAAACAGCTTTTACTTCTTTCTGTAACTTTGATTTACAGGGTTTGAGCTAAATTTTTAAGACATGGATCTGCAATATTAACTTGTTAAAATGAACACTGGGGCACAAAAAGAAATCTGTGTTCAGCAATTATCAGGAATCAGTAGGAACTGAAGGTACTGCCACAGAAATTCAGACCAACAGGCCTTGGAAACTGAATTCTGTGCTCTTTAAATCATTTGGAGCAACAGAAGCTCTTGAAAGCAAATGTATATTGCAATTCAAAATCTTAAATATTTCAATAAATATAAGAAAGAGTTCAAATATGTACACAGGCAACTCCACCTCTAGACATAAATTCTTCTTGTCATTATTGTTCCCTTTGCAATTTGACATATGGTGCTAAAACAATAATGCAAACCATTGATTATTATTAGAGAATCACACACCTGGGAGGCTTCAAGGCACAGGGTGTAGTCAGATAGTCAGAATCACAGGGGTACGATAATTTTTCAGTTATATGTAATCATGCAATTTCCTCAAATTTTACTACTGCGATAAATAACTTTGTGTGAATAGAGCTGCCAGTTAATGTCGCAATGTTTCACCTGCAAGGCTCGCAGAGACTAACGTACTTCTACGGAAACCTTAAAAGCTATTATAATTAGAAGGCTGATTCAGTCTAACATTCACACTCTGCCTCTGACAGTCTCCCTGAAGTTGTATCTTTTGCAGTGCCCCTCCCCAGCAGCAGCAGAACTAAAGCAGTATGTATCATGTGGCCCACATTTATGTATTTACCTTATTGATAAAGAGTGGGAAGGAAAACTGGGGAGTTAATTTGCATCCATGACCAAGTTTTACTCTATTTTTCCAGTAACATTAAGGGAAATTTTGCTGTCACTGAAAATAAATGTTAAATATTAAATTCTGTCATAAAATAGACCTTGAGTAGAAAAGAAAGAATGTTGTGATACTATTATATTTATAACTTTTATAAATAAGTATACTTTATGCACTGTATAGTGAAATGTCTTTCATTTTTAGTTAATAATAGTTTATATTATTATTAGTGAAACAGAATGTAGAGATGAAGGTAAAGAAAATAAAGGGTAAGTGCTAAACAGAGCTCCATAGAGCACAGCAGAGGCTACTGAGGAACAGAGAGTGGCTCGTAAGGTTCTAACTAAGCTAGAAATAATGGTGAGGACAAGCAAACCTAGGTGGCATTGGACCCAAGCCAAAAAAAAAAAAAACAAGTAAAGCTAAACATCTCAGAACAGAAGATGAGGTTCACACATTTTAGATTCTGGACTGTACTCTTGAGAGAAGGTTGGTAAATGAGACTCTGGGGTCAAGATAAATAAGGAATCTTACCCTCTCGGTTTAATTCTGCAAATAAAGGCTTTGGATGCAGAAATTAAGCAAATATCAAGTAGGTTTGGATGGTTTTCTTTATCTCTGTGGATGACATTAATAGGTTCATTACTGAAATTTTCTGAATAATCTCTGACATTTTCTGTATATTCTAGCACTCACATTTCAAAAAAAGTTTGAAAGGATTTGACGTCTGGAAAGCATGACCTAATGTACTTGAGAATATAACAAAAGTACGCCCAAGAGACATTTAAGAAGTGTCTTTTTTATTGTCTACAGCTGTGAGAAGAGCTGACATTCATTAAGATGGCAGGAAAAGTGGTTCGAAGCTGAAGTTAGACAATTTTGAATAGAAATAAAAGGCTCATTTTAAAATGGATGAGGACTAAACCGGTGAACCTAGGGATGCTTGGGCTCTCCATGTTTTGACATCTGCAGTCAGGAAGGAATGCATTTCCAACAATTTCTATGGCAACAAAGAAGTTCTGAGCTCATACAGGAGGTTCTCCAACATAAGAGTAAATAGAGAATATAACTACTCTTCTTTGCATGAGAGTAAATGGAAAATATAACTACAGAAGCTGAAATGTTAACAGAGACCATTGAATCTTTAACTGATCTGAAGAGACTGATTGCAAGAATTTTATGTAATGCTAACAAGGATCTGCGCGCTGCTGTGTCAAGAATGTGTGAAAATTAATAAACAAGACTAAATTTTCTTGAGTAACCTTTTGGTATGCAAATCAGCAATTTATTTTCTCTTACTCAGACTGACAACTCAGAAAATATATTTGAACTTGAATTTTTTATCGCTGCGTGTTATCAGCCTGAAGCTCTGTAGTCGTTGGAAGCGCATGTGGACATTTTTCGATATTACATCTCTATGGATAGAACATTTTCCCGACCATACAAGAGAACTGTTCCAGGGGCTGAAACACACAGAATGCAGCCTTGTGATGTTCAGCTCCAGGAGCAAGAAGAGAGTAGACTTTACAGTTTCCAACATATGGATCCTGCTTCTGGATCCACGTGGATCGTAAAAGTCAATGAGAAGTTTTCCAGGAAATTTATTCCTCAGGGTCTTCTCAAATATGGAGCAGATGTCAGTTCTCCTCCAAACATAATTGCAATAGGAGGTACGAATTACAAAATTATATATAATTTTATTAGCCTTGCAAGGTTCCAGGAAGGGTAACAAGAGACACTATCTTCCATATGAAAATTTCAACAACCCGAGATATTTTTCAAGAGAAGCAACCTTCCATACAACAGAAAGAAACTGGCAAAATCCTATTTGAAAATAGGGCTGAAGACTGGTGGCTTTACTACATTACCAAAGCAACTGTGTTCTAGGAGTGAATTATTTGAGAAGCATTATGTACAAAGAGGAATAGCAAAAAAAAAAAAAAAGTGAAGCAGTGAAGCCAAAAGAATTTCACTGTTAAATAGATTTTACATTAATTTACATTAATTAATGAGGGGGAAAACTGCAAAGAATGGGTGAGGGGAAGATCAGTGAACTAAGAAAAAAAATGGGAGGGGAAAAACCTGTTATCTGTACATAAAATAAAAAAAGCAACTACTTAATTTCCCTTTGGTCTTTCCACTGGCATAAACCACTATCTCCCTTCTATAAGACTCAAAAACTAATAGCTTTCATTTTGAACATACTGTTTTCATGCTTAAGAAATAATTCACCTGGTGACTTGGTGAGAAACACAGGCTAAAACTACTGGAAAAAAAGAGGCTGAGGGAACTTTAAGCACGTCCCACAGATTCATAGAAATACTAAATGGAAGCTGTACTATGAACTAACTTCCGTCGCATGCTTGACATGTCGATTCGCTGAAAATTTATTGAAGCTGTTTCTGGAAGGCAAGTACCAACATTTCAACTACAGAAGTCACCTGCACTGCTGCCTGGTTTGGGGTGATTGGGGTAGGACCTTGCCTGCTGGGACCTGTCCCACCACCCAGGTGCCTTTGGGGTGGAGGTCCTGCCCCAGCCACCTCAGGCCTGAGCCTCTCCAGCCCCAGGGAGCTGCCAGCACCCTGACACTGGGTGTATCCATGTAATCTGTCTTCACTCAAAGCACAGGCTTGAACCTGAGATATAGGAAAATGTGTTTTCCTTGATATTTGAGTCAAAATAAGAGCATGAACACAGATATTGTTCCACAAGAGAGTCATGTTTATGTAGCAAGTTTACGTAACTTACCTGTGTACATCAGACGTTTAACTGTTTTGAAAAAGTTAGTTCATTTTTCTCCTGGTCGATGATCATGCAATATCCCAGAACTCCGCTACGAAATTTCACAGAACGATTGGCCATTTGTGGGATACAGATTATGGCACAGAGGATATATCCACATAATCTGTCTTCACCACATAAGGAAACTGGGTTGATTTCACTCTTGATCACATTAGGAAGACAAAAGTATTAGACCATGCTAGGTCAGAGTCCCTGCTATTGCAAACCAACATGATTTATAATCCTTTTGCACAAGCTATTTGATCTCCTGTATGTGTCTGGGAAATTACTACTTCAAAATGACACAAATCCTAATAATATTTTTAAAAGCTCTGCAATGAGCTCCATCCAAATCCAATCCCAACCTCTTCTCTTCCTTCCCCAAAAGGAGGTTGATCAGAAGAGCTGCTTTATCCATTCTGTCAATCATTTCCTGACGTTTTAGCTGTCACCTCATTAAGACCCACTGCTTGGTGGCTTTTGAGAAGCGAGTGCAGAGGCGATGGGCTACTGCCCCAACTGTAGGCACTGCTCTGGCTGAAGGGAAGCGAGGGCATGGGAGTGGGGAGAGTTTTGCTGAAGCACATGGAAGAGGAGAATAAACAGTTGCCCAAGGCCCTGGAGTGAAAAGACACAGACCATCTTAAATCTTTTAAAATATATGTTTATTTTTTGTTTTCTCTGACTTTATTGCAGTCCGAAAAGAGAAAGAGTGCTTTGCCGATAATAATCTGAAAGCTCTGCTTGTAACCCATGCAAAATTACTGACGTGGGTAAGGCAGATGACTAGTTTAGTACAATGCAGAAAATTAGGCTGTGTTTATCATGTCTTTAATGTGACTGAACATTTTTGTTTCATTGGTCCTTCATTCTGCCCAGTTGCCATTACAACATTTCAAAAAGCCCTCAACTTGTGTGTTTCACTCAAATAATGTATGGGATTTGATTAGAATCACCATCAAAACTGCTGCAAGAATATAGCAGCTATTCAATATGCTTGGGACCCAAATGAGAGAAACAGAGAGAAACCTATTTTCAGTACTAGGTTTGATTTTTGCATCTTGGGGGTTCTTTGTTGAAAGTAAGAGTAGAGAGGCTCTGGGAGCATGCATGCACAGAAAGGCAAATTTTTATTATTTGTTCTGCTCTGCTAGCAAGACAAATTAGTTCATCTGCAGATCCATGAAGTTAGTTAATGAACGGTTTCGGAATTAAGATATAAAGCCTAGTCTTTCAGCTCTGGTTCAGGGAATCCACTTACTAAAGTCAAAAGGAGTTGATATAATGAAGTCTGATTGTAAAGTCAATCATTAGAGTTTATTTCTTGGGCTTTATTTGAGTACTAATCCTGAGAGAGAGCATCCGAGATGGAAAGTTCTCTAGAGAGAGAGCTGCAAGAGTCAGAAGCAACCCAGATAGATCTTCCTGGGGCTGGAAGCTGAAAAAAACCCTTAACAGTGCATGAGATTAGCTCAGAGAACAGAACTACCACAAATAGAGGCAGGCAAAGGTCCATCATGTGAAACAGAGCACATGAATTCATTTAATTAATGAACAGAGCACAGATTAATTTAATGAACCTGATTCAAGGGCTACGTGACTGCAAATTGTATCTTTCTGGAAAAATAAGTCAAACTACTTGTATTTAGCCTTCATATTTTCAACTCTTATGCAGGCTGACTTGATACTACTTCCTCCAAAAAAAAACTTGAAATTGTAAGAATTTCACATCTACATTATTTGTTTTGTAGAAAAAGATATTTTGTGGTGTCATAACACCTGGAATGAGGAACTGGAAATCAAGTTCTCAATAGGAAAGTTGCTTGCTATTAATTGAAAATCTTAACTTTTTTTCAGATGGCTTTTAAAGTCTTTATTAAGGAAAGACTGTTTTCTCTGTGTTCTAGTAGTAAAATTCTTTTACTGTTGTTGTCCTTCTGCAGGTGCCCTTCTGCTCATTTATATTTCTGTAGCTGAAAAAAGAACTGAGTTTCTTGCCTCTTCTAACTGGACATAAAGACCTTCTTGGGTTTTTATATAACGTATTTTACTTTCTGTTTGTGCAAAACTGGATGAAATGTGACTCTTCTGCTGCTAACAGAAACAAGAGAGAGGTGACATTGCTTTTTAATAATTAATCTGTCATCCAGATTTTACATCCATCCAAAGAGAAAGAACAGAGAAAGAACAACACACTTGGGAAAATGTGCATTTCTGTGTCTGAGCAGGCTTGTGGTAATAGCAAGGGGATGAGAGGAGATACTCAGAGCAAATTCTGCCTCAGGGAGGAGCGCAGACTCCTGCAGAGTGTTTTAAAGGGAGTCAGTAACATGTAAAAAGGATTATTCGCAACAGGGAGAGTGTATAACGTATGAACCAATACAGACAAGCATCTGAAATGCAGGGTGCTTTTCTCACTGTGTCAAAAACATTGTTAAAGCCTGTAATCTTACAGGTGTCTGTTTGTATCTAAAGGGCAGCCATGCCCAGCAGTTTTATATTACTTTATATTACTTCCTTGCTGTGGTTTCCTTTGGTCGTTCTCTTTTCTAACCCCCAACAATCTGAACACAACTGAGGCTCTTGGTCAGTGCATGGAACTGGGATTTCATGTCCCCACCATTAACCGTTAGAAGTAAAATGATTAGAGCTTGCTGAAAAAATAAGTGTATGATTTAACCCAAATAATCTTTGATAAATTGCTTTAAACCCATTCATTTTCTGACTTACATGGACATTTCTCACAATAGCTTTAGCATAAGGTTTAGCTCAGTTTAGTTCAGTAACTATAGCTTTTCAGTGAGAAAACATGCTTTTGAGAAATGAAAGCTGCCACAGACGACTCTAAGAATAATATCCGTGAAGAAAGAAAACTATAAAAAGGTTTACAATTCAAAATTTCAGCTGTGTTTTCATCACAAGTTTCATCCGGGAACAGAATAGTCAAAACAATTCGAATGGGAACCTTTTGGTGCCAAACCTTTCCACCTGCTCCACAAACGATGCCTGTGCTGCCACCTGGAGCTCGCTGGCGGGTGAGAAAGGAGAAAGCAAGGCTGGTAAGCAGAACCAGCAGCTGCTCCGTAGTCTCAGTACAGTCAGAACCGAGACAACAAGCAAAAACAGTGATAGAATTAATACAGGTTTTTATCTCATCTGCGTGGTGTCCCGTGCAACCCACAGCAAATTCGGTGTAACTGCATAACCAAGGACTGAGAATATATTTTTCTGGGGCTAAATCGGATAGCAGATTCAGGAAAAACTGAAGTCTCACTATTTGTCTGAGTTTGGTTTTGCCTCTCAAAGAGCGAGTGAAAGAAATGTGTGTGGGTTTTTTTGTAAGTAGAAACATTTCACAGTAATGCTTTTAAGCAAACCCCAGTCAAGGATGGTGATTTCAGGTAATCCCACATTGCTGCAAGCAGCAGAGGCAACAACTTTACAGAAGTTTCAGCTCTCAATGTGAATGTTACTTTGATATAAATGCCTTAGTTTCAACTGACTTGTGTCATCTTGTGTCACGGTGGACATCAAGGCAGCCAGGTACCATTTTGCAGCTGGAGGGCAGGAGACGCCTTCTTAAACTAGTGGGAAGGTAATTCTTTCAAAGACACTGACTTGATCAGCAGCCACTACAAGAGCGTGTTATAAGAATTATTTTAAAAATTTAGAAACTGCTTTGAAACAGTATGATAACCTAAAAAGGCATCCAATACCTGCATCTAGCAATAAGTAGCAAAGACAGAAATGATGATTATATGGACAAAAATGTCCAAGCTTTCAATAAAATAAAGTTCATCTGGATCAATTTCTATTAGAAATCATAGTAAAGAAGTGAAAAATGGAGGAAATTCTATGTGATTTATAATTATGCTGAAATAAGAATTGTCCCACCGCTTGTACAGCATCTAACCATTTCAGAGATGGTCCAAACATTCCAGGCTGGTTCTGAAGTGATACAAATATAAACAGGACCTTCTGGGACTCAAAAATCCCAGCCAGAGCCCATATCTGCCCTGCCATGGAGTTTCAACACTGTCATTTTCATGGTTCGCTAAGCACCAAATGTGTGTACTGTCAACGACCGCTGTTAAGAAAATACCTTTACAAATGGATGCAGATTCACAGTGAAACCTTAAAAATATGATATCTTTTGTTAAAGCATGATTTAATGATCATTTTTCAGAGATTATTATGATCTGCTTCATGAACAGTGTGTCAGTGTGCTGAGTGACTTAGAGCTGAGACTAATTATTCATATTCTAACTTTGTCAGTATGAAAAAACAAAAGCTTCCTTCTTATTAATAAAATACTAAATAGTGATTCGCAGATTCTAATTAAAATCATGAACACATTACATGGCACATTAAATGTAGGAACTGTCGAAAAGTTGTAGCATTTCATTAAAAGGTCTATTACTGCTTAAAATTTCAACGTTTTAATGGAACTTGTCAGTATAAACAAATTGATTTTTTTTCAAACATTTGTAAAATTATCATCTTGGTTCTGCCCTGCTCTTTTCATGAAGTTTTTGAGGACCCTTCACATAAATATGTCATTCAAGTTAGCTTTTGAATAACTGAAAAAATTCAGAAATGGTCTGTTTCTTTTCCAAATGTTCTTTCAATCCTTTTCCAAAGGATATTTTTCAAATTGGTCAGACAGAGGCATGCAGGGAGCTATCAAGCTAAGAGTACCACACGTAGCTAACAAAGGTCACTTTCTTTTAAATGTATTTATTAACAATGTATACTTAACAATTACTTGACCAGGACTCCTGATTTGCCTTTTACTTTCCCAAAATTTATCACACAGATACAAAGCTCACATTTTCCAGATGCGTGACAAACACTTGAGATTTTAGGTGCAATTGAAAGGTGATTAAGTGAAGCCATTTGCAGCAAATGCAGAAAGTAAACTCCCAAGGGAAAGACCTTCTTTGGGTAACTTAGCAGCTTTCCTTCATCACACAGCAGGGCAACTGACAATGTAAACGTATGTTTTAGTCTATTGCTAATGTACTAGATTGTAGAAGGAAAGGGGTGTTCTGATAGTAAGTACATCCCTAGATGACAGAGTAATTCATTAATCATATGCATGCCAAGTGACAATCATAATTTTTGCTTTATTGCTAAACATAATCACAAGTCACAAATATTCGCTGTAGAATTTAAGCTATTACTTTACATGAAGGCTCAAATTTTCCTCACTGCTTTGGCCTCCTTGAAAATCCAGTAAAAAAACAGGATCAGGGACTATCGAGATGGATTTGATTGCAATAAAGAACAAAGTAGCACCGGGTTTACTCAAAAAAGCTTAATATTGCCTTGATACTCAGTAGGAACTTGCAAGCAAGCTCTTGGGGCAGGCCTGAATGTTTAAAAGGCATGTGAAAAAAGAGGAGGAAAATAACCAGGATACATGGGCCAGGTCAAAAAATAATTGATGTCCAAGGGCAGACTGTAAATGTCATTATTAATTAATGAATGCTTAACTCTATTTTTAATGTGCTCTGTTCATTCTCTTCTACATCTGGAACTTTGTAATTTTCAGAGTTAGCCTAAATAATAGAAGACTATTTCTGGAGGTCATGACTTTTTTCCCTTTTCAGAATAGCATGATCTTGACAAAAATTTGTTATTCTGAAACATGTTAGAACATCTGAACCTTCCTTGTTTTCATGATGAAAGTCTACCTGCTGCTTTCAATTGATTTAGCTCTGTTTCAAAGACCGGTGTCCTTGTATAGGTGTAACTCGGCTCAAGCAATTTGCACATTAAAAGCAGGCACCAATCATTTGGACATCCCTCTCACAAAAGTAGAACTCATATAAGTTGATGGTAGAGCATTGTTGTTTTTGGTTTTTTTTTTTTTTTTTCCCCAGAAACAGAGTGATTCTTGCAATCTATAGAACCTTTTCTTTATATACTTGAATGAAAAAGACTGTGTGAATAAATATTCCCTTCACACCTCTTAGTTGATTTTAACCACCCTTTTGATACAGGCAGGCTACAAAGGCTGAATAATGATGACAACAATATATGGAATAAAGGATTTACAGTATACATTTTGAAATGCAAGACATTGTCTCATTTATCACAGAATTACAGAATGGTTGAAGTTGGAAGGGACCTTTGGAGGGCCTATCTGGTCTAACACCCTCAAGCAGGGCCACCAAGAGTCAGTTGCCCAGGACCACCTCTCCAGATGGGTTTTGAATATTTCCAGGGGTGAACACTCCACAACCTTACTGGGCAACCTGGGCCAAATCAGCCTCACAGTGAGAAAGTGTTTCCCAATGTTCAGAGGGAACGTCCTGTGTTTCATTGCCTCTTGTCCTGTCACTAGGCACCACTGGAAAGAGTCTGGCTCCACCATCTTTGCACCTTCCCTTCAGATATTTCCACATACCAATAAGATCCCCCCTGAGCTTTCTGCTCTCCAGACTCAACAGTCCCAGCTCTCTCAGCATTTCCTCATAAGACAGATGATCCAGTCCCTTAATGATCTTTGTGGCCCTTCGTTGGACTCTCTCTGGGTGCTCCATGTCTCTCTTGTCTCTTTTGTACTGGACATACTACTGAAACATAAACTAGACTCACCATCAACGAAAACTTTTCTAAAAAGAAAATTAATTCCCTTTTTATTGGCTGAAAAATTTCAGTTTTCACAAAAAACCTTAGCCATTAAATGTTCTGGTTTGGTATACAGTAATTTCCAGTTCCCATTCTTAGGGCACACTAGCTTCCCCAGAAAGCTAGACTGAAAGGGATTCAGTAGTACGTACATTTCGTTAAACAACTGCAATGCATTTCTACAGCTGCAACTAAGAATTTGTCTGCAAGCACAGACAAGGAGAGGAGGATTCTTTCTGGAAGCACTGTTAGAGGACACCGAATAGTGATAGGCACAGATCCCTGCTTTTAGATGCAGTATCTTCACACATGTTTATTTTAAATGGAAGAACTCGGGAGCTACCTGAATGAATGAAATAATAGCAATTCCACCGACAACGTCTTTGCAATGAACATTGGTCCAAAGGGCGTGCTGCTTTCCATTGCGAGGGGTGTATGCACTTACAGGAGAACAGCAGGACACTTCTACAGGGTTTTTTTAAATATGTCAGATGCTGCCTGTAGCCACAGAACAGTGCGTGTCCATTTGCCTTCTTCTCAAAGAGCAGTCCATTTATAGACCACACAACAAGGCACAGAACTATAAGCGGAGAGGGCGTCTGTGAGCTGCGTGTGACTGGCATGCGCACAAAGAATCTAAAGGTTAAACTGAAAAACACAGAAATGTCACTTTGGACAAACATTAGCCTATGTCACTGAACTTTATAGAAGAGCCTATCAACTCATATAAAGAGTTAGTGAAATGCACACATATACTATAAGCCATAAACTTGAGAAAAAAGATCTGGTTTTGCACATACTTGGGAGCGTCAAATGAAGGCAGAGGATGTTGCCAGGGCTGATCGGCCCTCATGAACCACATAACCCCAAATCTTCACACAGCCAAGAGCACCAAATCACTTATCAGAAATTCTGGAGAACAAAGAGAAGGAGAAGCTCTGAAAATGGCAAGGGAGTAAAACTGTTTTCTTGATGAACACAGAAAGGCATCAAAAAATGCTTGGCACTGCTGAGCTGAACAGATTTCCTCCCATGGTGATGAAGCTGTGTTACCCCAAATCCCCTACAGCCACACAGCCGGCCCTTTCCATATGGGAACAGCCCACAAGACATATATACAGCTGCAACCACCTTCTTTCCTGGGAGAAGAAGGACAGAAAACAGCAATTTCCTGTCAAGGTTATTTTAAAAGACGGCCTTTGAAAGGAATGAGGCATGGAAACTGCCACTCTGAAAAAAAAAACCCTTTGAAACACTGGATATATTTAGAAGTATGTGGTGTTTGTTTGTAGCTGATGGTTATTTTTTAATCAGAATGCTTATACCTGGCATCATATTTGGTTTGCATTATTGGCACCTTCAGGTAAGCCCCATGCATCTGAAAATCTACCAACTCGTAGCACGTGTCAATAGCTCAAAACCACCATATAATTTGCTCCAAATAAGCCTTTGGGCACCGCTTGTTTTAAAGGCTTACCCATGCTTACAGAGTCTGAGGCAAAAGTTTTTCTGATATTGATAATGCCTATGAGAGGCTTGACATAGAAGCTGGATTCGCATGAAACAACCTTACCTACAGGGACAACAGAATGTAGTAATTTCTACTTGAGAAACAGAGATGATGTCCAGCAAGAACCCCTCCTTCGCCTTCATCCTGATCACACATAAAACAAAATCTTGACACCTTTGGTAGAGGATGGTCCTACAGATTTATTGTTCAGCCACTGTCGTTTCATGAAATCATAATGGAAAACAAGTCAGAAAGGAAACATATTAAAAATTCAATAATCGCAAATTTAGGGTAATTAAGCAAAAATAGCAAAGCTATAAATTGATACAGGACTTCGGAAATACTCCTGAAACTTGAGGATCCTATAACTACTCAGGAAACTTTTAAATATAATTCAAAATCGTGCCAGTTTGTTATTTCCGAACAGCCTTGCATCTAAAGAAAGATTTCCTGACTATCCTAATCTAGATGGTCCTGTCACTGAAGGTCTCACAAATTTTTCCAGGCAAGCAAACAACAGCATCTGGCCACTGGTTTGTCTGTTCAGGGGACTTTAGGAACTAAAACAGTGTGGCATGCACATCTTGAAGCAATCAGAAGGTGGCACCTTATTAACGCTGCTGCGGCAGCGCTGTGCCGGGTTTGTGTCCCCGCTGTGCAGAACAGCTCAGCGCCGCAGCTGGGCTCTAGCTGGCTTCAGAGAGGGCAGGGAGATGCGGTCTGCTGTGGCCATGAGCAAGAAAAAAAGGAGAGTGCTCTGAAAGGTGAAATAACGGCTTCTGGTAATGTGACGGACCTACCAGCACCAGGCAGAGACACCCTTCAGAGGCATATAAAACATATAATACATTAATTTGTAATTTGAATGCATAGAAACCCACCAGGTATCATTATCATTATTATCAATCATAATAATATCAATATATCAATAATAATAATAATAATGCTCTTACTTTTACTGAGAAGAGTTTTGAGAATTTAAATTGTCTTCACTTGCTAATCCCAAGCACTTTTATCTTCTAGACATAAGGTTAATTCCAGTCCTTCGCAGATAAGCAGGGATGAGGGTTTGAAATACAAACATCAGCCCTCAAGTTCTGAAGAAAAAAAACCAACCCAGAGGATAGTTTCTGACTTTTTTGATCATGGCCAGAACTTTTCCATGACATGCGCTCCCTCCCCCCCCACACTTCCAGATGTGATAACAAGCAATATATCTCTTTTGAACAACGACCATGGCACTGCAGACGCTCCTCTTGTTTTAGGAGCAGAAGAAGGTACTCTAAGCCTTGCATTAATTGAACAAAGCAGGCTTAGTTAAAAAAAGTTGTAAATATTTGAAAATGTGCATTGCGTTAATGTCGACTTGCGCTTACTGTTCTTGTCTGGTTGAAAAGAAAGAGGATTGCACCTTTTCAGAGCCTCTGGCTTGCGGCAGTTTGAAAATGGTAATTTTAGACAGAGGCTCATTTTATTCTGAGTTATAAATATTCAGAGAGTGAACAGAACAGAATTCCCACAGGCTCCTCAGCTCGGTGCAAGACATATTGCAGAAGTGGTTAAACATGCTTTACAAATCAGAAGCTTAACTCAAGTTGCTTCCAAGATCAAATGGGAGCATACATAACTGGAGAAAAATTGGATAAATACCCCTTTTAGTACAATAAATCGTTCCTGTCCCCGTCTGAACTGCTAGCTGCAAACTCTGAGACGCTAAGATATATTCAAATTCAAACATCATGTGTACTGAACATCAAGCCCTGCTTACACCACATGTATTCATGCACATCATAAATTACTAACCAAGGTATTATACATTATTCTATTTCTTTCCCAAAAGAAGGGGATATAAATAAATCCAACACAGAAGTTTGAATGTTATCAAAGAAACTAACAAAATGCTTGGATTCTAATGTTTTTCCCTTAGATTTTGCTCTCCAGCAACAATTCCTTTGTGTGGGGCACTAGCACAAACATGCCCCTTCGTGGCCTTCATGGCCCGTCAACACCTGGAGGGACAGATTCTGGATCTGCCTATTTTGCTTTACAGAGTGGTTGTGCTGGTAAAACTTGGAATGAAAAGTTAGAATATAGGACATAAAAGCAGCCATAAAGGCACCGTACTGGTGGCACCAAAAGGACCTTGCTCCCTGCTGGCTCACCTGATGCCTCATAATTCCCTGCTGACAGTGAACAAGAGATCCCTATCCACCCTCTCCTTGCTGCTTTTGTCTTTCTAGGGCTCTCTTGATCTCTCATTTTCCTGACTCAGACCCCAGCTTGTGTGGAGGATCTCAAAGATTGGTCAGTCCTCGCCCTGCACCTCCTGTCCTGCTGGAGCCAACTTTCCTAGAGCGTCCCTTGCTCTGGAGAGTCTTGTGTACCGAAATGAGTATTTCCGAGTTATTTTTTGGGGCACAAGTTAAAGCTTTAGCTGGCAGCTGAGCTGGTCCTTTGCCAGGCACGACACTGCCTGACAGGACGCATCTTTGTATTTGTTTTTCCAATAAGAAAGGGGGAAAAGGGACAGCTGGTCATGTAAACAGGCTCTGATTTTACTTAGAATGAATTTTAACACTTCAAGAATGACTCTGGTATAAACCAGTTGATGCAGAAGACCTTTTGGTGGTGACTGTTGGAAACTGCATGTTACCTATATTGTATGATCATTGAGAGTTGCTTTTAATTATTGGGATTTTTTAAAAAGCAGTTGTGAAGAGTCACTCTTGCAGTAAAGCCACTCCAGATGATCAGTTGCTGAGCAAGACAAATGGCTCTTAATGAATACATAGAAATTATAATTGGAGGGAAAAGCCAAGACAGAAAATGTCCAATTTCCAATTCAACATGGTTGTTTTAATTTTAGTGCTTTACAAACATGTTATTAACTAATGCAACCAAATTTTCAACAGAGGTCGACACCGACACTTTATTAGCCTGACCTAAATATCCTGAATTATGCCTTTAAACTTTGGGGGTGGGTAACTTATGGTAATAATTAACATAATTACTCCATTTGGCACTTTTTAATGGAGCTGTCACATGGCACATGCTGCTTCTGAATGAGCTGAAGTACAACAAATCTTGCTGAGCTATTATTTAATTATCTGAAGTTTTGCCAACGCTTTAAATGAAAAGGCACAAACATGGTGCTGTTAATCTTTACGTACAAATATATGGCCTTTGCTGCTAAATTATAATAATATTAAAAAATTAACTAAATAAACCCATTCCAGCCCTATCCAGGGAGTGATTAAGTCCGAAAGAGCATTCTCAGAATGATTGCTATGATCCTGATTGCACAGCAGTGCAGTTGGGCACCTAACGGTCAGGTACCTGTCTACGTTTGTTGCTTGACAAACGTTTGTCGTATTGTTGTACTCACTTAAAAGATTTAAAAAATGCTGAGATCCTGTTTAGAAGATTTGTATTCCTTACTGCACACCTTTCACCATACAGTCAATTTGTGGAAGTAAAGAGTATGCTGGTATGGAAATTACTCCAGGGACACAAAGTCTTCTGTCTTGCTCAATCAGTGTCTGTTGAAAATTCACTATTAGTTGTGTAGTATGTATTTGATTTAGAAACACTAAATTAAGTCAGAAGAAATTAATTGTTCTAGTTTGTTCTGACTTACATAAAATAGGATAAATTACTCTCTTTTGACAGTGAAACACATGTAATACAAGCAACTTACAGTAAAAATCACTTTTATCTGTCTCTCTCTGCTAATGTGCTAGTACTGCTCCTAAGGCTTTATTTCAGAGACTCGCAAAGCAGCAATCTGTTTTGTGAAAGGTTGGTCTGGTGGATACCACTGACATCAAAAACTAGCAGCACCCTTAAAAGGCTAAGTCTTCTGGTTTGGCTGATTTTTGCTATGTCAGCAGCAGAGAATAGCAAGGGAATACCCCTGAGGTTGTCACCCCAGCTGAAGAGATTCTTCCTGTTGCCCAGAGCTGCTGTGGGGCTGCAGTACTTTCTTCTTCATACATGAAGATTGTCTAGGGTGATGCTATGCTATAGCAAGTCCCAGCTTCAGCGAGGCTAGGAATTGCCGTGGCAGGGTCTTACCTTTATCCCTGAGACCACATTCCTCACTAGTTCTTCTTCACTTTAATGCTATCTCTAAGCCTGTCAGTACTCTAGCAAAGTGAGTAAATTTTATATTAGGAAGCCAAGGTGATTTAGCATGAGAGTAGAATACAGGGAGGAAAAGCTCATCTCATCTCTATAGTCTTCCAAATCTGTAGGACATGGTGGGGGCAAGACTGTGCACAATGTCCATCCCAGCTCCCTTTCTTAGAGCCGTGGTTACCTTAAAACTACAGATCTCTCATCCCTGTCATTGGCGATTGCAGGCATTCGTTGCGGGGCATTCATTTATGTATTTATCTTTCCAATAATGTAATTGGTTTTTTATATAATATTATCCTTTAAATTAAAGATATGAGAATAAAAAGAAGACCTCTGCATATTATATTAAGTCCCATGAAAAACAGGTTTAGGTGGACATTCGATCACACTAATTACTTTACTAATTATTTTAGTTAAGTCAGTTGTCTGCAAGATTTTATTTCTGCTAATGGACACTAACTCTCATCTCATTCATGTCCACCGAGACTTTTATTAGGAATAATTTTTTAGAGTTTATCTGCTAGTGTGGAGTGAAGCAATTTAAAATTAGTGTATATTCAAAATGCATGAGTTAAACTTGGCATTAGTTTGGCTGGAAATGGTTCAACATTAAGTTTAAAACTGAATTACTTGACCTGCATGAAATATGTCATCAGAAAACAAACTTTCTGAGACTGATTGAAAAAACTATCTAAGCATTTGGCTGGCTAACTTTAAGGTGGCATTAATCACTTGAAATGGATACTACTGAATCACGTTCTGAAGTATTTTACTGGATCGGGGCCTTATGCTAAAGTAATTTTGCCAGATTTTACAACAT
Source organism: Rynchops niger (assembly GCA_013400035.1). Taxonomy (NCBI): domain Eukaryota; kingdom Metazoa; phylum Chordata; class Aves; order Charadriiformes; family Laridae; genus Rynchops; species Rynchops niger. The sequence continues at coordinate 1,709,121 of VXBH01005731.1, forward strand.
ACGTTGCATTTTCATCGTGAATGTGAACACTCGTTTTCTGCTGTGTATGTAAGGGAATAGATTGTTTCAGTGACTGAATGAAGTGAGATGTCTGACAGATCCACGTCGCACACCAAGCAAAAGCTAAACATTTCACTGCACATGGCAGCTGCTGAAGAGCTAGACTTGATTCAGTGGCAGACTGAGAAGTTCGGGTTTGAGCACTGTGGGTGGCTACTAGGAGCGCAGCTCATTTCCACAGCAAACCTACTAGAAAAGTACTGTGCTCCAGGTATGGGATAGAGCCCCAAGAGGGACCTGAAAAGCCAAACACCATTCCTAAAGAACCCTGGCAACAGAAAGGAATAGCAGTTTTCTGGCATTTTAAATAGAAAGGGAATATGCAATATACATGCAATCAAAATGTCTAAACCAGCAAAAATGTGTAGGTCCAACATTTTGGTCAAACATCATTTCTCCTACAAACATCAACCATGCTTGAAGGATGGGGAAAATTTTCTCAAGCTATTTTTCTTGAATCATTCACAGACTGGTCCTTATTTTAATGCTATTTTTGCTCAAGAGTGTTGTCCCTTTTTATTTATCCAGTGGTTCAACAAAAACAGTTCAGTTTCTGAGTCTGGAGATTATTCATACAATGTTAATGGCAACTTCTATTACTAATTATTTGTAATAGATGGCTGATCATCTTGTCTACATTATGGCTTTATGCTCTTGCAGAAGAATAGATGGCAGGGCACTCAATCAACAAGAATAGTGAGTAATAAAGCATTACCTGAAGTTTTTCCACCGTTTGAGCCTTACTGCCATGTTTTCTAAATATCTAGGTCCTACTCAAAGCTGAAGAAATTGGTGAAATGATTTTTTGGGACCTTCTTACCATCTTTTCCTAATCAAATCTTTACAACACAGTTTGTTCTTACGTGTTCCATTATTAAGGAATAGAATGCGTGGTATGAAATTGAAGGGTCATTTTTCATCCTTTTAGGGGTCCTATTCCCATTCAAGATTGTCTAATTTTTCATTACTTTTCCAGTTCTATGTGAATTTTTAAAAATCATGGTGATTTATACACATACACGCTGTTTTTTTCAGTGGAATATGTATTCTTTTTTTGGCACACTGTTTCTTTCAGTGGAATATATATTCTTTTTTTGGCACAATGTTGATAAACTCCTGACTAATTCTTCAAACAAGTGAAAGGCCATAGATAGATAGATAGATAGGTAGATGGATAGATAGATGGATTAGATGGATAGATGGATGGATAGATAGATGGATTAGATGGATAGATGGATGGATAGATAGATAGATTAGATAGATTGATTAGATGGATAGATAGATAGATAGACAGATAGAATAGATGGATAGATGAATGGAGAGACGGATGGATGGATAGATAGATAGATAGCAGTGCTTCCCAAATTTCTCATGCTATCCCCTTTGCTTTCATAGATTATGAAACAGTGAACCTTTTCTTTCTGGCTGCCATTTGACTGTTGGTGCTAGAGGGAGCCAGTTTTTGTCTTCCAGCTGGCAGGTGAGTGGTCTTATTTTGCTGATGTTAGTAGTATCATCTTCCCCTGTCTTTGCTGCTTCATTACTCAGCTGCAGGATAACACAGATAGCAGAGCCTGCCATGCTGACTCACGTACCTCGTCTCCTTTGCACACAAAGCAGGGAAGAAATTTGTCACTGGCATCCCAGATTCAGCGATATGAAGCAGAAAGGCAGGTGATGGGCCTTGGAACTAGTCTCTGTATCGACCTGGTTGAGTCATGCATGGCACTGATGATTTGCATGAGAGAAAGGGGAGCTGTGGTGAATTTGGCTGCCACCCATTGCAGAGTGGGACTCCAGCTGCAATCCAGTCTTCATTTTTTCGTTAAATAATTTTCATCCCAAGCATGTGATGGTTGAGCAGGGTTGGATGCTCCCCAGCTAAGCAGTGATGGTTCATTAGCTAACCCTTGGTACATCAGTGGAGCTGTTTTGTTAGCAGATAAAGAGCGGGATTGAATGGCACTCCTTGAACTTTGGTTGATGGGTCGTTTCTGGCTTCCACTGCCACTCTTTGCTGCCCGCCTGGAAGCATCCAGGCTCTCACATGTAGTGCAGAGCACTGAAAGGGGAAACTCTCTGCCACATTTGATTTGTCTTCCTGTATCCGAATAGAAGCTCAGCTAGGATCATATAGGACAGTTAACAGCAAATGGCGGACCGGGCATGAAAAAGAAATTTGGATAAACAAAAACACCTGTATCTGATACTTATTGATATACATGTTTACCTGGACTTTTTGTTTTTTCATTGGCAGAGTTTACATTTTTATTTGCCACAGTGACTCATCATTCACCTTTCCATCTTCTCTGGTAACGTGAGCAGTTAAAATCGATGCTGCTAATAATAACAAAATAAATACGAAGCCACTTGCATAAGTGTAAATAAATAAAAGATTATGATAAACTATTTTTTATAGTAATTGATAACTAGAGAAGAAAAATACAAAGCAGGAAAAGAGCACAAGTGATATATTTAGCGAGAATCTTTTTATAGCACTCGGTTGCCATGGAAATACTGCAACAAACGGGTGGCAAGCTTGAATACTTCCAGCTCCCATCACTACTTCAGGCTCTGCTGTTTCCACTGCTCATACACTAGGTGTGTACTGTGCTGCAGTGAAGCTCCCGAAGGCCTCGTTGAAAGTGCAAAAACAAGTCCTTCATGCGAAGGACGCCTCTCCTGCAAAAAGTCCCCAAATGAACTAATAACAAGCAATGCTCTCTAAAACTTTTCTCATGTCTTCCATGTATTTTCATAGGGGACCAAAATCAAGAGGTAGCAGAAGCCTCTTTGCACTGACAAAATTTGAAAAGCACCTACTATAAACAGAGTAGCTCTTACTTTGGGGACAGTGGGGTCCATCCCCACCAGAAATTTATAAACCTCTCTAAAATCTTTGTATTTCTGTGTTGATGGTGCCATACAAGAAAGCATAACACAACAGTGGCTTACCCCTGCCTTACAAAGGCAACTACAAACTTCAGAAAACCCTATTACAACAGGTAGCAATTTTCCCAAAATATATTAATTTTCCATATATACAAAATTTGCTAGTACATCAGAGGGTTGCCATGCATTCATGTGACTGCTCAGTCGCCTTCAGCAGGAGTTTTGCTGGTTATCCCTAAGCTTGCAGAAACACACTTGAGTAATGAGAAGGGACCCTTCAGGGAAACTTAAAAGATCAATTACAAGGTAGTAGCCCTTTCTTTCCTGTTTTCCCATATATAACAAATAAATATGTTACCCTGGATAACCTATACTATGCTTATTTTGTTTAGTTCTGCTCTTTTAAGTCCCTGATTCTTTGTCACATACACACAGCAAGAAAATTACTAGAAATTAACATGGAAATATATATTAGAAAATTTTGAGGTCTCCGCCCCCAGCCAAAACCCATGAGCGCTGCCCCTGGTGCAGAAACAGTTGCTCCGAGCTAAAAGAGGAGAATGTCTCCCTGACAGAAATACCACTGCTGCCGGAGCCAGTGCTGACCTGCATTCGCTGCATCACGCTGTGAGTAACTAGTGTTAGGGATGACTCAAGTAAAAGTTCCCCTCGCAGCTCGTTTGTGCTTCCCTACCTAACAGGGTTTCTCCATCTTGCACTCTTCTTGTTATTTTTGAAAATTCATTTTAAGACTATATTTTTGAGGGGGACCCTTCTTTTTTTGTTTGTTTCAGGGTGTAACTCGTAAAGCCAATGCTCAGTGCTGAATCACCCTCGATGTTTACTAAAATTCACTCTCTCCTCAGATAAAAAAAGGGTGAAGAAGTATTGAGAATTTAATCTCTTTGACAGATCTGGAGATTGTTAATTTGATGTTCCCTTTGGAAATGATACACCCAGATGATCCTGTGATGCGTACATTAATAAAGTAAATTCCCAAGGGTGCCTAGCAACCTTGCTCTGTCCCACAGCGTAAGATATGTCTTAATTTGGAATGTGATAGGTTTCAGAAATAGCTGATGCTATCAACACTGGCAAAATGCTGATCCAATATTTCTAAAACCCTTCAAACCATCTCTTGCTCTGAGGAAGCCCACAGTTCATCCGAATTTGTTTGGGGCAGCAATTTAATGAAGCAATTACCCTGCGATTTTATTTTTTGCTCAGAAAAATCTTGATGTTCAAAGGAGCCACCTAATCCCTTTACCTCTTTGACAAGGCACTAGAGCCATGGAAGGAAGTACACTGGCATTCATAGTTCACCTCTTGAACCTCTTGATGTTTTAAATGACGTTTTTCTTAGAGGCAGCCATAGGCTATGACTCTCAGCAAAATGCTGCAGACCAAAAGTCACTTATCAAGCCGTTTCTTTAATACCAGTTCTGAATGTGGTATTTCGTCCTTTTATTTCTCTCATCATAGAAATATGCTGTAGTTTCTCTCCAAAGCTGCAGCAGACTGCTAGGCACACAAAAGACGTGACGTCTTTTCCTGGGTGTTGCAGCAAGTGCTACATTTTCAGTGTGCCATTTGAAACCATCTATTGTTAGACCAAATTACTTTGATTCTCAAAGTCCTCTTCAAAAAATGAAAAGCCTGATTTTGCTGTTAATAGAAAAGTATTTTTTCTCTCCTAAGAACACAATAATATTACAGAAGGTACATGCTCAGCCCTATCAGAGAAAGACACAAAAAAAAATATATGTATTTTTCTCTGTGTTTGTCCTCATGATTGCCTTTACGGTGACTTTCAGTCTAGCCTTCAGGGCCAATCCTTCATGTGGACGCAATATTTCACCTCTGGTTCAGTCCTGAACATCACCCACAATAGTCCCTTTAGGAAAGATCTGAAGCACCTATCCATCTAAATTATTTCAGTTAGGCAATCAAATGAGATTTGAATGAATTTGGGTTACAGCATTAGGGTTGCTCACTGCTGAATACATGAAGTCAACAAGACTCAAGACATTCTTCAGTATTCTAGGAGAAGTTATTAATTTAATATAGTGAAAAAACAGCTTACTCCTTTCAAAAGCTTTGAATACTTATTTCAACATGACATTTTAAGTTGGGATTTTTGGAGTAATTCTCAGCAATATGCTACTATGAAGCATGATTTTATTTGGGGGCTTTCTGGTCTTTATATAGAAAATGTGAAAGAACAAAGGTTGCAAAACCCTAGGGTAAACTCATTACCATTAAATCCAACCTTGCTGCCCCTCTGCTCATCCATCCCATCCCCTGCAGCTCATTGAAATTCCAAAGCTTTGAACATTTTGTTATTATATTTAAAATACACAGTTGTTTCCCACTTTTCTCATGAAAAGTGCTGAAGTTCCCCTGAACTATTACACGGAAGACGTAAATCAAGACGTAAGAGAATAAGGCTTTATTTTGAACCAGTTATTCCTTTTATAATTTTTTTTAAGTATCTGAATTTAAAAACTGGCATCTCATAGAACTGTAAAATCTCAAATGGCATCTTTAAACTATCGGGGAAATTATTTTCTTAGCTTCCCAAAGAGACCCATCAGTCTCTTTTGTCCAGCATAGTACCAAGATGAAAGAAACTGAAGACTTTGCTTATTTTAGTATATAACAAGTGCCTTTAGCCTATTTTTAAGAAACCTTTATGGCTGTCTTTGCACAACTGAGCATGTGGCAATGAAAGCATTCAGTTTTACAGCTGAAGAAAAAAAAAAAAAATATTTCAAATAATTCTAGGAGCATGTCTGCAAAACTGTGTTTCTATGGTATATGTCATGCCGTGAATGTAAGAGGATAAGAGTTAGTCTAAAGGTTTTAGAAAATCACCTGCAGGAAGTCTTTGGGACTTAAATGCTGCTGGTGAACACAGGCCACCAGAGGTTCAGCTGATAAAAGTGAGACCACTTGGTATCTTCTTCCGTTGCTCTAGGACAAAGTGCATATGCTTATATACAGAGATTCAGATCAGAATTTAGAGGTATGGTAGCAAGCCTCTGAACACACACACACACACACACAGACTTTTCTCAGAAATTATCAAAACATTCTAAGATAAATCACTATAAATATATATAGCAAACATGGAATTTCATAACTTCAAATAATTTTCTTTGAATTAAACATGAATAAATGCCAAATGAAAGGATCTTTTTTGGAAAGCCACTGGTCATTTTTTATTCATGCATAACAAGAGCGTTTATAATTTTTGTATAAAATCTGGTGAGAATTACTGATTCTAAAAACCAGAAATTTGCAGACACTTTTCCATATCCCTGTCTATTTCATGAAAATAACAACAAAAACACAGCTTGTGTTCTTCATTACTGCTCACTCGGACTTGTCCTACTTGAAACAGGCAGCTCAAAACCAACCTGGTGAAGACTGTTTTGCTCCATTATCTTTTTAACCACAACAAACTGTATGTAGGGAGGAGGCTGAAGAAGTACGGGAGGAACAGAAACTGGTCTGTTGAATGCAAACTATAATTTCAGCTGTTCTGTAAATAAATTTCCAAGACAGATTAATTTCAAAGACATGGAAACCCTTCTAGTGATAACAGATGCTACGGGGCCCCGGGAACAGCTGTCTGCTAGGAAAGTGGTCTCTGATGGGGAGAGAAAAGCAGGAGGGAGAAAGAGTGGAGAGAGAAGGACAGGAAAAGGGGGTTTCTTTTAAGTAATGGCAGCATTACTCCTCTGGGTCAAATTCGGATATTAAAGTATCAGTGTGACGCATACGCTGGTTTGCCAAATGCAGGGTTAGTACAGCACAGCCACATGGGTTTGAATATGGAGTCGCAGAAATAGAGGCTCTTGGGAGCATTGCTGGAATGACTCCCTCAGCCATAGGAAACGGGAATCCTCCATAAAGCAACACATGCTCTTGAACTGAGGAGCAATCTTGCAGATTTTGGCAGGGATTACACTGATGGAAATTTATCAAAGTGAAGCCTTTGAATACAGTAGAGCAAGCTGAGATCTAAAGAGACCTAGCAGACTTAAAGGCCCAGAAATATTTACCACTATAAAGAAATGTTGTGGGAGATTATTTTTCGGTACCAAGAAACAATTCTCATGTGTTATTGACTTTGCCCTAAGCAGGGTTAAGCACCAAGAGCTCCCCTAGCCTCAGACCATGCTTGATTCTAGTCCTCGGTTTCCTACGTATCTTCCTGTCTATTTTTGCCTCAAAAGAAAACACGGGGCATAACATCTCCAAAATACACTATTTGATAAAGCTACTTGAAGTCATTAGGAATAACTCTTAATTAGAACTACTTCCTGAGCAGGTAAAACTAGAATATATATGTTTTTTAGAGGCTCTTCACTCAATATTATTTTTCTACAGCTAGAAATGTAAACTGGATAATGCATTTCTCATTTGCTAAGATTTGGAACTTAACTTTCTACTTTGCATTTTTACGTGAAAATCTTTCCACTGAAATTTATTTCCTTCTGCTCTAAATAACTACATTCAAAAGATATGCATATACGTCTTTCCAGAAAATAAGCCAATTTCATACAAATAGGGATTTATTCATTTGGCATTGTTCTCACTGCAATTTTTGCATTAGACATCATCTAATTTTCATGAAGTTGTCAAAAGAAAAACAGCAAACTTTTGTGCACAGATTTGCCTGTTATTCACAGTGCTTCAGCTTCCTTTGCAAATGGGGATAATTCCTGCCTGCTTGACATGTGGATTAACTAGTTGAAATCAGAGCAGTGCATTCATGTGGTTGTCTGTAAAGACAAAACAGCAAACATGGGACAACGTCTCAGCAGCCAGAAGAAGCATTGAGGAAGAAGTAATATCTTTTATGAGATTCAGCCTGTAGAGGGCTGATGAGATTCCAATGTGCCAATGCTCTGCCATGTGCATGACCTTAGCTCAGCTTTAACAATCAGGGTGGGAGGTGAAGACACAGCTGAGCCCAGAAAGAGCAGAATTTTCTGAGTAAACTGTTCCTCAGAGAACATCCAATATGCCCTATCCTGCTGAAGATCTGACTAAAAGGACTTATCCTGGGCCCGTCTGGGACCGTTGCCCAAGGTACTTTCTCCAGGAACAGAAAGTAACAGATTCTTCAGTAAAAGGTAAGAAAATTGTGTAACAGAAAGCTAAACACAAAGTCCCTCTTTTTTTTTTTTTTTTTAATACATAACCATTCTTTTCTCTTACTGTATAACCTATACCTGACTATATGAAACTGTTTCACACCTATGTGTTGATTAATGAGATTGGAGGAGTCTAAGGGAGTCAGGTGACTTGAACTGCTCTGTACTTCACTGGAACATTAACCTTTAGTGATGCCTTCTTAGTTCCCAGTATCAACGCATTTTATGCACTGTGGGCTATACATTCGAACAGACAGCCTCGTGCTTTGCAAACTGAGGAAAACTAACTTCTTCAATGCAAACAGGGTCCTTCACTGCTCCTGAAGGCAGTAAGAGGCATATAAGCTCAAACATTTCAAGAATTAACCTTCCATCCTAAGCACGTTCATTCTGCAGCCTGGGAGGGAAGATTTGTCTCACCTGCCTCAAGAAGCCTTCGGGGTCAATGCTCACAGCTAGGTCGCTTTAATTGACAGACTGAAAGAGGCACTCACAGCATGTGATTCATCTCACCTATCTCCAATGCCTACTTTAGCATAAGATAAATTGCCCTCTAAAACTGAACATTTTTCTCCACTGACTATAATGGAGACTAATAACCTAGGGACCGCCAAGTGATTAGCTCAGATGCAGGTGTCAATGTCTGATCAAGGATGAATTCCAGTCACTGTGATCACCCTTTAATGAAGACGTATCCAAGATAGTTTTAAACCTGCAACAGCTGCCACTACTTTGGCGTGATAGTCTGCACAGGTAGCAAAATTAATCCCAGAAGCTGGCATTTCAGGGATGTTGCAGCAGGGCACAACCATCTCACAGATCAAGTTCTCATCAGTCCTGGTGTACCATCATGTACTGGTACTGCCAAAAGCAATGTGACAGTAGCCACCAAGTGCTACTGTAAAGCTAATGTGAGTTGCCTTTCAGCATAGGCAAACTTTATGCACTTGGTTCTCAAAAGACCGTCACGACACTCTGATTCTGGAGGAACAGAAATTTCTTGCACTGATGTCAGAGGGGCTGTTTATTTCCCATTGGGAACAGGATTTTCTGATTTTTCCATCCCGAGATTTTCAAAGTCTGGAGAAGGATTAACTCAGCATCTTCTGGCTCACTTTTTTTAAAAAAAAAAAAAAGGTTTAGTAAAGTTTTTCCTTCTCTATTTTACCATTTGACCTGATTGGAAATCAGATCTATAGATTTATTTAATTGTCCTCCTATTTTGACAACATTCTTTATGCAGTGACTGACTCCTCGCAATGTCAGCTAAACTTGACTACGTGCTGCCAAACTGGTATATTTGAATTGGTGTATCCTGCATTTATTTACAGCACTTTGATATAAACACAGATGCAGAAGAATCTGTTCACAGTTTTTCCATAAGTATTATCTCAAACCATTTGCATGCTCTGGTGAATTTCTGTATTTCTTTACTGTGATTGCCTCTTGAAGTGGAGGTTATATGTCAATGTTATGCTTTACTAATATGAAATTAGAGATCAGAGATCAACCCATAATTTCTCTGCCTGGAATTAATTATTCACTCCTCAATGAAATAGGTTTGCAATAAACACCAGAGAGGATGTCTGTTAAATCAGAAACTAACACTTCTGCTGCTCGGAGAACCTAAGTTCTCTCTGCTTGAGAGAAAGTACAGAGAAGTAAGGAATAAGGTACTTGATAAGGATGCAGAGACAGACCTAATTTCAAATTGCAATTACTATTCAGTTTTCTTGCTGTTTTAATGAATTTTTAAAGACTAGGTGTTATTCAGTTACACATATTAAAATTCAGTTAAGCTGTATTAGGTAGTGCATTCTTATCCATAAAAGTTTTATAGATCCTAAAAATATCCTGCAGCTTCTTAAATATACTTTGAACAGCTCTGAACTATAGCCTAAAAAGCCCTGCGAAGTCTTCTGCTTACACTTAGTGCCAAGAACACCAATAGCTTTAATCATATTTATAATTAAGCAGACACACAATCCTTTGCTAGATAAGAAACTTATGGAATGAAAATTAGCATGGAATAACATTTTAAAGCTACCTCCTGAAAAATGCATTCTTATCTTCTGTCTTCTTTTTTCTGTAATATTTCAGTTTGAGGTCTGGGCTGAAATGTATCACTTCCTATATTGTAATTTTTTGACACTCACCAGGTAGCTTTTCTGTTAAATTAAGTATTGTGCTTTCAATGGTATGGTTGACTTAGGAAAAGAATTGTATTTTAACACTAAATAAAATTTGGCTTCATTTCAGTCTAGGAAAATAGATGAGGATATGCAATGAAAAGTGATGGAGCTGAGGAACCTGGTGAACTGGTGTTTCAAGAAAGTCTGGCAGATAGGAAGCTAAGGAGTCAGGTGGATGGATGCGTGAAAACACACGTAGAGTTGCACAAGCAGAATCTGGTTGAAAGCCAATCATAACATTTCAGCTATGAATTTTCACAAATACTGCTTTTTTGTAGCTCTTCTAGCTACTCATTTTACACCATCAGCATTCCATATGAATAAAAACTAGATGTATGTCCCTACCAGTCAAGATGCCGTAATTCACTATAATTGCTCTATCTCTAAATCAGTAACGAACTAGGTAAACAAGTGCATGGATACTGTTAGTTAGCAAACAGGCTTGAGCTCCTTCTGGTCTACCTCACCCTTACCTTCAGATAGAGAAAACCCACCCAAGGTCCACAGGGTTCAAGGAAAGCTTGCTCTAAATAACTTATTTTATTTAGACCAGTAGCCTCTTTTATTAGACCAAATATACTGGAAGAAGAGTATGTGACAGACTTAATCAAAACACACCCTTACAACACCCATTAGAATTCAACACGGGTCTTACTGCAGTGTAACTGAGCTCCTTGAATAGGCCCCAGAGCAATGAAGTGCCATGCACTTTTGTTGTGGTGTAATTTGGCTGTCATCTCAGTTGCTATCAATTATCTAGAAGGTAAAGTATTACCCCCTCCACCACAACTGGAGATGATGTAGTGGTAATTCATTTTGGTTTACAGTCTACAACTGTCCCGCACACTTGCTGGGGCTGACAGCAGTGAATTCTGGAACTATTTGCACATCACTCCTAAAGATTTATGGATTGAATTTACAGGCAACAGTACACTACACTTCAGAATGAGGTTGAGCTGGAAAAAGTTAGCTCAAGTTGAGGAAAGTCAACAGTTCTTGATCTGTCTGAATAAAACCCACATTTAGTAGGCTTCATTCCCATCCTTAGTTCTTACCTCTCCCTGAAACCATGTTGTCCACACTTAGCTCAGCAGAAGTTTCTCCTGTTCTTCCCATCCACCTGTTAAGGCAAAAGCCTTAATTTCCCATGCATATCTATGTGGGGAAGGTAATTTCTGCTGGTTCGTATCTTCCACCTGGTAGAAATGAATTCATTTTCCCTGGGAAGAACATCTCCACTTCAGACAGCTGCAGGGCAGAAGAAGAGTTATCTCTAAGACTGTACCCTAAACAAACAGCTGGTACCCATGACTGTTTTCCTGACTACAGACAGACGAATTGCAGCCTTACAGCTCCAAACACAAGAACTGAGAGAATGAAGTTAAGTCATAAACCACACTTTCTGTGTGAAGGCAAATAAAGACAGCGTTTCTCCTGCAGAAGGCAGTTGCATTTTATACACACTCGCATTATCATTTGCACAAAAGTTAGTTGTACTAATAAAGAGAATTTGCGCAGTAAATTTAATATTCCATAACAAAAATGTTTGTTTAATAGAACTCAACTACACTAAAGTGCTGCTTTTCTCACCTCTTTGGACATGACTGTCCAGATTATTTTGAGGGAGTCCAGATTATAAACATTTTAAAACGCCTTCAGAGTTTCCTTATGAAACATCAGCTATACCACATAGGCAGCAAGATCTTTGGGGTTTTTTTCATTTTCATACTGAAACTTTATACTAGAAAGATTAAATAGAAGATCCCTGCAGCGGTGAATTTTCACTAGTGATTATAGTGAATGGGTGGTCCTTTGCACAGGTAGGACTCCTCTGTAGATGCGATGTTTTTTTCCTCATCTCATCCCAGGGTACTGATTGCTTCAAAATATCTGAAAACATCTCTTGCAGTAATGAGGCTTACTTTTGGTTTTTGAAGTTAAGCCACTGCAGAATTACAAAGATTACTGAAAAAAACTTATCTATAGATGTCATCCCTCTAATCTGATATTACACAGAATCACAGAACCTTCATGGTTGGAAAGGACCTTTAAGATCATCGAGTCCAACCAAACAACCTACAATCTCTGCACTAGAGCATGCCCTGAAGTGCCACATCNGGACACGCTCCAGCACTTCAATGTCCCTCTCGTACAGCGGGGCCCAGAACTGAACACAGTACTCGAGGTGAGGCCTCACCAGTGCCGAGTACAGCGTAGAAGAATTTGCACTTTCAAAGATTAAGTTGCAATGACAGCAAAAATCATTACATACAAGAAACTTTAATTCCTACCCCACAGTATATAACTCATCCTCTCTAAATTTAACTCATGCTTATTGCTTGTCTGCTTATATTCAACAATCTTCATGCCTTGGTGTTGTTATTGCCAGTTGGCTACTATTTTTGCCCTGTACCATTAGTGAAATTGCAAAAGCAATACATACTTCTTGGAAAAATTAGAGTGGACTATTATCAAAAGGAAAAATTAGTTGTGTTTTTAACCATAACATAGAAATTGTGGGTTTTTTTCATTTTTCTTTAAATAAACACCATCCAATCTTATGATTCCACAGGAAAACTATAAGACAGCCTTTGGACATCTCCCACGAAAAAATGTCTGCCATCAGACATATAAATAACCCCCCCAGTAATAAAAACTGTGACTAATTTCTTAACATTTGAGTTGCATAGGTATACATGTATATGGTTTACAAGACCCACAGAATTTCACTCAGTGCTTTTGTGAAGATGTAGTCCTGTTACATAATAGAAGCCAAAAGTATTCTTTAACTAAGTCAGACTTTAAAGTAAGAAAAGACATTTTTTAGTGCCCCCAGGAATAACCGTGAAAAAGAAAATCTTTGGATTTCCTAAAAGGACACGCTTTATTGAACTTTTCTATTTTAGATTTGTCACATGTGAAAAAGAGTAGTGTGTTTCTTAATCCAAAACCTGCCTGTACAAAAAGTTGATCAGGCCCGAGGTTTAATTTAGTTCCCAGTCCCACTGAATCTTGTTACTGGAAATTATATCATACAGCAGCTGAGCAATGTCTTAGATCTTGCCCTTGCCTGAAGAGGTACAGCTGATTCAGTATTATTGATAATTATACTGTATTTTTTCCTGCAGAGTTAGAAACGATGTTCAATTAAATACAGCATACACTGCTTATGTATCTACTGGCAAAACAAGCCCTAACAATGCTCCCTTCTGCACTTGAGATATCTACAGAGACGCCTCCAGCATCTCCTGTTTTATCTGTTGTATTACTTTCTTATAGGTGGCTTTTTCAAAATTAATGTTTTGAGTAACAGTGGTTTTGCTTCCTCACCCATGCATGAGAATGAGACTCCAGTGCCCTGATCCGTTGGCAAGAGAGCGTATCTGAATACATTATAAATCGGAGGTGGCCTGGTTAGCTTGTTTGTTTTGTCTTCCATTGTGCCATTCATTATTTCCTGAAATTCAAAACGCTGCTCTTCTTCTTCAGGCTGGGAATCAGCAACTTATTGTTTCCATGACGTCATTCTTTTGGTGAGCAGGTCAGCAGATTTGTATTGATGCGATGTTTTTCAGCACCCTAGAGAGTCAACCAGTACAGCTAAATGCCACTTTAATCATTCCCAGCAGAGAAGTCTAAGTCAATGACCTGTATCGTTGAGCTGTATTACTTTTTGATGCTATCATTTATTCTGTAATAAGCAGTCCAATGGAGCTACCCTCTACAGCATCTGCCTATTCATGCACTCTTCCGGGGAGTGTGATTTATATTAATTTTGTGCTGTATGCTGGTTTAAATTTTTTTCAGCCATCTTTTGAGATCTCCTTTCTGTATTAGGAAGTATAGAAGTCCACAGTTTGTCCTCCTAACTGCTGAATTCCGGAACATGTACAACCCTATATCCGGCTGCCCGTCTTTATGAGAGTCAACTGGATGTTTATTAAATATTTAAAATGTAAGAATTTTGAAGTTGAAATTGCGCCTAGAGGATGCAAAGTTCACTGAGGTTGGCAGGAATCTGCCCAGTATTTTCAGTAGATTTCTGAAGACTGTTGCAGTCCTACTTAAACAAGGAATGGGTACGTCTGTTGCAGCCTGGGGATTAGCAGCAGAGAGGTTAGAGACAGGGCTGTTCTGACCGTGACAGTCTAGAGACAGAGGTAAAAGTCCACTTGCGGGGCAGAAATAACTCTTACTTAGATGACTGAAGAAGTTGTAGGGGGATTAAACGTATAAAGAAACACATGCCCTTCTTCAGGTCTCAGAGAAAAGAGACAGCTTTAAAAGCCAACAAAGACAGAGAATAATGGATTTGAGTCTGACCTGTTGAAACACACCGTGATCACTTCTCCTGTCAAGAGCCAGGCTCGAATTCCCTTAAACTCAGAGATAGATTCATATGCAGACAGGTTGCTTGGGAGACCTTCTCTTGTAATGTGTCTGCCAAAATGATGATAATTTATTTATTATTTCAGCTTCTGACACCAGTGTTATAGAATATAATAAGAATATAAATCTACTTTGTCTGCTTTTTAAACCTTACATGTGAGAGCATATTCAAAAGTATTTGTAAAAAAGAATTAAATGAAAGCTCTGCTATTTCCAAGTAGTCTACAGGGTAACTTTATATTTACACGGCTGTGTTATTTTTAAAAGCAAATATGATTAATTTCCTGACTTTAACTGTATGACAGTACTTAGAAAAAAAAAAAAAGAGTGGACATTATATAATCCTGATACAAACCTGTATGGTTTAGAAACAGTAGATTATTCTTCTACCTATTAATAAAAATACCCCCATCTCAGATTTTAAAATTAATCCTTTTATTTGTGCCTTGAGTACTTGCCCTAGCAATAGAAAGGCTGCTGTAGGCATTAAGTTAGCAAGCCTCTTGGCATGATATGATCAATGATGAATCCAACTTGCTTGCAAAACATTGCAGGGGCAAGAGGAACCCAACTGCTGGGAATAACAAAGAAGCTGCAGGAGTGGCAGCAGGAGTGGGACCAGCCATGTGGAGGCCAAGCTGGGAGCAGAAGTGACCCCTGCACAAGCCTGGCAACTCACGGAAAACCGAGACATTATTAAAACAGCCAACATTTCTGATTAATTAGTACATGCAACTGTGTTACACCTGCTAGAGTCAACTCAGGTACACACAATTTCCAGTGGAATATCTTTGAACACAACAGCCTTTCATTCTAGTTTTATTGCTTGCCCTAATTGAGGGGGAAACACCACAGCACCTCATTCATACACACATACGTGGAAAGTCTCATAGGCGGTCGTTTTTATGCAACAATCACTTCGAATTTTGCATTTACCCTCCGAGTACAAAGGACTTCCAGCATAAAAAACTTACACAGTTCAGATGTGGGGTCAAGGCACTTAATTCCAGATCCCTGTCCTCAAGCCAGATTCCAGACTCTGTCCTCAAGACAGGGAGCACAGGTTTGCAATTAAGCTCCATGGGTGATGGTGAGCAAGGACATTTTAGGAGGACTGCCAGATGATTCAATTCAATGAATAGAAAATTACTCAATTTAATGGTCCAGTTGATTTCTCTAGTTTCTTTTTCCTTTAGCTTGGATCTTTCTCACTGCTCTGAGATGAGGACATTTTCTCTCCCACATGCCTCTCTGAAGAACGAATTAATTATTTAGCTTTGGGTGAGTTGTGCCCAGGAAATTTTTAGTAAGACATACAGTGTAATTCCTATGCAGGTGTTTAGTACTTAAAAAGCAAAAGTTATGACCTCATCATATAGAAGTTTACCATTTGTGGAATATTTACACTCAATTTGTACTTAATCTGTTCTTCTATACATGTCTTCCATCACTCCACCAGTCATTCAGCCAAGGAACATCCTTGTATTTGCAGATACAGACTTTCCTTGGGACCGTTCATTCCTTTCCCGCATAGTCAGAAGCCCTTTTATTAAAACTTGATTTCGTTGGATTTTCAGCATCTGTGTGTTAAGAAATCACTGAATATACCACAATGGTAACAAAATGGACTGCAATGGCTGCCCTCCTCTCCTTCATTTACACTATGAAAAGAAACCAACAGAATAGATGTACTGTACATAGCCAAGTGTTTCATTTAGTCCCTAACATCAAAACACTTAAAAAGGATGATCATTTGTTGCAACATCAAAATAATAATTTACCTTTTATTGTTGTTCATATTCTGTACAGTTTTCCTTGAGGGTCATTAGAATTACACAGGAGTACTTCACATGCAGAAGATGTTTTCAAATCCATAAAAGCTAAATTAAAAATAATAATAATGAAGTATTAAATTTGGGAGAACCTTTATCTGTCAAGGAGGATTAATAGGTCAAGTAGGTCCAATCTGGCTCTTAAACCAGGAATTTGCATATCTCCTGTAATTTCAGAGTGCTCCCTTATTGAGTTTCTTATCCTGTTGAGCCATCAAATTACATTCTTCACTTAATTTCAGTGCTTCATTTTTTATAACCCCCCCAGCTATAATTTGAAGTATATCAAGCACAGTGCAAACTTACTAAATCAATTTTACAAATCCTTTCCACCCTACTTCCAAGGTAAGGTTTGATCACAGCCCCTCCCCCCAGGTCCACCTTACCTCCTTCTGCTCAAACTCTGAGAAAGTCTGATTTCTAATGAGGTGGAGCCATCTGGTGTCTGTCACTTATGTCACACATTCCTCTAACCTGCTTAGAAGAGTCAGGTTGCTTTAATACTATAACCTTAAGGAATAAGTAATGATCTTTTTTTTATTCCACACCCTTCCCCCACTTACTTAAAATATTTTTGAATATTCTTTGTACTTTGGCTCTTATTCTTACCATATGGAATTCAACATAGCCCTCTAAGCTCCTTAAGTACTATGTTAAGTGAAATTTGGACATACAAGGACGACCTGGGATAGGGGCAGGAAAGGAAATCCCTACCTTGCCTTTTTAAATGTTTGAGAAACCGTAACTTAGAATTTTATACAGGACTCTTAAAATGTTACTTCTTGGGTGTAACCACCTAGGTAGACCAGATTCCATTCCACTCCACAGCACTATCTGCTCCACTAACCAAAAAACCCTATAGATGTATTTATCGCATCTATTTTGACAACTGACTCCTGTGTCTTCACCAGTAACAAAGGACACTGATTACTTCAGATGTTGACAGCACTCACTGAATTAAGAGGAAATCCAACTGTAATGACCGATGCATTGGCCCAGGCTCCACCAAAGGACCTACTGCTGGCAGAGGAAAGCTCTACCGTCTGCCTGCTGAGTGTGAAGTTAGACACGGTGGTGTGGCACCAAACCTCAGTTCAAGACCAAGAGCAAGCTCATGTTGTCTAAGCAGGAGTTAGGAACATTAATATGGGCTGATCCGGCCATTAGTAGTTCTGGGAATGATGGGAGCTGCCAGGAAATTAATTCCATAGCAAATCTGGCCTTATTGCCATTGCGGTCACACCCAAAAACCTCCACAGGAATCAGAGACTCATTATTCATCCTTTTGCTCCGCAAAGGATAACAACTTTTTTTATGGGCAGAAAAAGACCACCAAACCATTTTCGTTTCCCCAAAATATTAAAGAGATGGGTCTTCGTGGCAGAGCACTGAGTGCATAAACACTGGTGTTCTTCCTAGTCTGCTGGCCAGGATGGAGGCAGGTGACATGATGCTGAAAGTGCAAACAGACTGTGCCTGCGGAGGACATATGCAATGAAAAAACTAGGAGGTGGAGGCAACATGCTTTAGGCTTGGGGGTTGCTTCAGTGAGTCTTGATAAAACGAGTCTTGGGCACGTTGAGGAACAGAATTTTAGCAAGCAGGAAAATATATTAGGTGACTACAGAGCAAGTTAAATTGGCCTGTGAGTCATCACAGCAGTATTTTATGACATGCTGTTTCAGCATGACAACATTTAATCAAAATAGTGAGACACTTTCTCTGGACTAGAAAACTAAAAGGAAAACATCAGTTAAACTGTTTTATTTCTGTATTAGAATAAGAACCACAGGCCACCTGGAGGGGTGACAAAAGTGAAAATATAAAAACTAAATAGAATTAATTGCATGAAAAGAAAGCAATTCAAACTTTTAATATTTTTATGATAAATAAAAATAAAATGCAATTTTAATAAAGTTAAAATGGCAAAATAAAAGAAGTGATCTTCTCAGAGGAACAGGCCAATAAAGTTGTTGTATTTTTATACTCTTATAGTGGGTTTCTAAGTTTCTTTGGCATGTAACATTTTAAATTCTTTGGGGGAAACCTATATTCTTAGTTCTTTTCTTAAATAAAAGCGTAGCCTTGCTGAATCACCTTTAGCTGAAGTCCCTTTCTGTTGTACTTTAATGCAAAATCTAGTGACTAAACCTGTAGTCTTTGCAAGGTCTAATGTGTACTTTAGGATATTAAATAAATTAAGAGATATGTAACTAAAGGAAGCCTAAACACAAGGCATAAGGTATCTATAAAAAAACACTTGACAATTACCTTGCTAAAAAAAAAATAAAATATTTGTTCATTTTTTATAAAAGAGAGTTAAATAAATTAGAATGCCCCCTCACGTGTGGTATTTTATCCAAACATAAAATATTTTTCTGCATTTTACCTGTATTTCTGGAGGATACGAATTCAGCTGTACATTCAGGTTCCATATAGTGCTTGGCTTTATAAATCTATACAGCAATCTGAAAAATTATTTGAGTTTTTAGCTGCAAGCCAGCATACTGCTCTCCAAACTGACCTGACACAGTACATTAATTTGGTACAAATTCAGTTTCTGGCCACTGGCATTTACAGAACCCGTCTATAAAAAATTTCTGTTCCATTTAATTTCCTAGGGGCTTTCTCAGATGAGCCATCGCTTTCAGATCCCCAGCTGCTGGTTTGCAGGTGACAAAGGCATGAACGTGGTATGTATGGTGTGTGCAAGGAGAACATCAGACTCAGACTGGTCAGGAACTCAATACGACAGGCAAAAGAGTTACGTTCCAAAGGATTCCTTTAAATCCTGTTTGTGTCACTTCACTGGCTGTAGCATGGTGAAGAAATACTCCACTAGCTTTCATTTAACAAGCATGGATGGCAGCAGCAGCCCAGCCAAGGGCACAGAGAGGACATGGCAGCTCAGCTCTACGACCAGTTTTAATTGGGTATTTTCCAGCCTGTACTACCTTACTGCCATAGCTAGAGGCCTACCAGTATCTTTTCTAATCACCTTTCCTGAAATAAGGAACATTAAACTCTGGATATGTGGAACACTGGCCCATCTTCAAACAGCAGTGATGCCGGTGCCCCATTTTGCTAGGCAGACAAAACCAAGAGAGAGGACAAATATCCCCTTCCCAGGCTGGGGAAGAGGGACAGGGGGTAGGGAACAGGGCTGGGATGAGGAGGGGAAGAGAGAAGTACCCGTCTGGAGCATGGACGGGACCATAACTTTGGAAAGCCCTGAAAAGGCATACCGTCCTTTAGCTGCTCACCGCCACTGCCACCACAGCAAATCTGTTCCCAACTGCACCCCATCCCTCTATTTCCCCACCCCATACTGCCCACCTATGGCCACAGCCTCCTCCCAGTCCATCCTCCAGCCCCATCTGAGACTCATTGTGGGCACCATCCCCCCCCAGGTTACCCCCTGCATGTCCTGCACCAGAATGGCAGGGTCATAACACACAGGCTGAAGGTGGAGGAAACCGCCTGCTGTCAGCTGCATGTCTGCGATCTCAATTAGTGATTTTCACCTTTCTGTAAGGGTTTTGCATAAGCCTGTGAATAAACGCCAATGATGCTTTTCTTGGCAAGGGTATGCAACAAAATTTAAATTATTTAATGGCTCTGCTAGATGCTTTAATCAATACTTTATCAATCATTATTACCAGTGTGAATAGTGTCTGTGGTCCTTCACAAGCAAAGTGCTCTAACTACATGCCTAAACTCAAGGCTTTGTGTTTAATTTAATCCTTGCCACAGGCAATTTCTTATAAGCATCAAGCAAATCAAGACCCTAGTGCCTGTATTGTAAGATAATATATCCTATTTTTGCTGGGTAAAATGACTGTTGATGAAATGTCAGTTGTTCTCTGGTTCCCTGCATAATTTCTGCCCCACCAGAACGTCATGAAGGGTTGTTTATTTTATCTTCATTAATAATAGAAAAAAAAAAAAAATCATCGTTTTGTCCTGATCTTTCTAAAATGTTAGTTTTCTTAACAGTTTAAGACAGCAAACTTTCCTAGTATAAATATTTCCTTAAGCAAATGTGCATTCAAAAAGCTATTTATCACTTTTTAAACTTTAAATTTTTAAATTGATATTTTCACACAACATTGTGTGAAATTGCTGTTCAGCCAACCCCCAAAATAAACCATACTTGAAAGCTTCTTGAAACACACCTTTCTTCATGAGGTCAACAGCAACTTTCCATATATGTGGGGCAAGTGGGGTACTTACTTTGTTTGTTTGTTCATCGTTTATAAGAAATTCTGATATTTCTCTAGTAGGTAATTATTCATTTAAAATGAAATTCCCATGTATTTTAGATTAAACCTGACTGTCTTTGATCTTCATGTAACTCGACTCCACATGACAGGTGATTGTTAACATGCCTGTTTTGATTGTTTCATTCTGTAATGAAAAGATACCTGCAAAGCTAGTTAAAAATTATAGTGTTTAACAGAAATATTTTCCATTCCTCCTCCCACAAGAGACAACAAATTTATTTAAAAAGTCAATCTTTATGAATAATAAAATATTCCTTCAGCTCTCCAACTGACATGTGCCATCACATGGTACTTGGATATCAGAAGAGTCCTAAATATGAATATTAATCCTCTTGAAGAATCCTTGCTCCTTCATGGTACAACAGATCTGAATTATCATATCAAAGTCTTGAAGCAAAGTCTGTCTGGAAATTTAAGAACTGCAGTGAATAACCGTTTCTTGCTGCCATTTTTGCACCTGTCATTCTGTATGGGTGGGCACAGGAACCCCCTGGCTTTTTAATTATTTGCCATATTAATATTCTATGACATCAAGTATCTGAAGATTCTTTTTACTTCTCTGGATCTCCTGAAGCTTCTTTGTCCTAAAACAGCCTAGAGGCTGGTTACACGTGGGCTGGTTTTGTCACGAATTCACGAAGAACCAAAGAACGTTCTCACTGAAGTCAGCTTCTCTGGGAGGTAAGAGATCTGCAGGTGACTGAGGAAGAAACACCGGGGAATAAAGATAAGAAAGAAAAGCACCAACCACATTACCTTTGCAAAAGGAGTTGTTTGGCCCCACTTTTACTGGTAACAACTGCTAACTGGATAAGATATGGGAAAAACCAAAGAAACTGACTGGGATGACATGACCAGCAGGGACATTGGCAGCTTGTGCTGAACATCTAAGTTAGAAAGCAATAAACAGGGAAAGGAACAGCCCTTTTATGGGAAGACCTCCCCAGGAGTCCAACACAGTACAAAATGAAAAAGCAAAAAAAAAAAATCTGTTAAATCTGATTGCTTGATTCCTCCCCAGAAGTTCATTAGATGGAATTTTGCTGGTAGAAACACCATTTTGTTAATTATTTACATACATGATTAATAAGGCTTCAATTTGCAAGATGAACCTACTGTATTTTCACCCTTCAACAAGGTCCTGTCCTTAGCAGAATGAGGAAGAGGTGCAGCAGATGCTAGTAAAAGTGGGTATGAAATTAAACACTACCAAAACCTGGCTGATATTTGTCTCCCTGTCTTGCTGCACAATATTTCTACATTTACATTGCCTATGATTTTAAAGACGTAATAATAACACTAGAATTTAAAGAAACAACAACAATAACAATAAATTTTGTTGGCAGGAAAGGGAAGGTACATCCTGGTTGGGAAATGCATTTTTAATATTAACCATATTATTCTGAAAATAATTTTTAGTGGAATTTAGAGGCTTACCTGTACACATCAGGCATTTAACAAGAAAATTGTTATCTGAAAAACTTATAATTTTGGAAAATCTCATCAAAAATACAAAAATGTTAGCTAAGCCTACTTATTTTGGGGCAATATAAATGTGATTTTATGCAGGATAAAGGTAAGGGTTTTTTTAATTATAATCCAGGGTTACCTGAAGTATAATATTTCCTTGAAATTTTAAATAGAAAGAAAATTAACACACTTGCCAATAGCTCTGTAAAGGAAGAACATTACCAAGAGATAGCAGTAAGGGGGTGACAATCCTTGCTGTGTTTAGAAGTCTGCATAGATTTCCCCTTTTCAGCACCAAGTTTGACTTCATACAGGCAGCTTCATATCACTCTATTAAATTATTTCATTTCACATCATTATAACATAATTTTGAACATTAACTGTAACAAGATTTTTTTCCCTTAACTAGGTATCTTCTTTGGAACTCCCTCTTATTTAATTGCTTCTATAATAGGCAATTTAACTGCTAATGAAAGATTTTCTCTTTGCCCTCTTTGACCTTCAGGGAAACAATCTAAACAACAGGAACTGTGGTTAGTCATCAACATAACTAGGAAAATCTAGGTCTTTACAGTATAGAAATGGGAACAACGTCCCATAGAAGGGAACGGGCTTGGAAGAAAGCAAATGTTTCCGAGTCAGAGCACACAGGGAGAAGTTTCAGTCTGTTGTTGGAAAAGATGATCCACAGTGACTGATTGAAAGGAACAACTCATAGCCTGTGCAAGGGCAAAGCAGAGGAGCAACATGAGGCTGAGACTACGTAAAAACTGAGAGGCTGCTTCATCCCACACACTTACCCAAAGATCCAACTTGCAGGTAATCCAGGTAAGAAACGTGCCATGATATCTTTCATGCTCATGTGCCCACTTCCCCTGACATGAGAGGAAGGAAGGAAATTTTTATGATTTGGAGTCTTTCCAGCCACAGACAGAACTTTGCTGGAAAACACAAAAAGTCTTAGGAGATGGGAAGTCCTCAAAGGTTCCAAACATTGGGCAAATGGAGCAGACCTCTAGGACACCCAAGCCCTTTATTCATCCCACCAGCAGACTCAGTAACATTAATCCTCAAGCTATTTTAAACCCAGGTTAGAGTGGCTGTGCCTCTGATACTGATTTCTGCTTGATCTAAGTAACAAGTCTCCACTTAGAAGAGTGTGTACATGGGAAACCACAGACAGCAGGTGCTTGTGGATGAGTGCTGGACTGCACCTGTTTTAGCTGGGGTTTTGCCTCTGTATACTAGTATATGGGAACTGCTATATCACAGCACAAGCCACGTGAGAGGGATTGCAAACAATTCTGAAAGCATGATACTCTTGATCACATTCCTCATTTCTTCTTCCCTGCTTCTCCATGCTGTTTACCTCAGGCATATGGGGTCTATTTAATTAGGAAGCTGAGAGCACGAGAAAAGGTGAGATTCACAGCAGTTCTGGTTATAGAAATGCACAGCAAGTCAGTGATTTTAGACGGGCCCTTGCAAATTCCATTAATTCTTCAGACTTTTTTTAAGGCTTTTGTACTGTTTTCTACACCGCTTGCAGTTGAAGTTAAATGATTCAGTCAGGTACTGAGTGAAAACCCTGTTTGTTTTCTGCTAACACTCTTTATCCATACTCCTTTCTAGGGCTGAATTTTATGCCTCCAGTTAGTCAATTGGTTTTACTCCAGCTGTATTACTGTACCCAACAGAGCTTTTATCCCAACAGAATGGCCAGTCTTATTGTACCGGAGAGGTACTATAATATACCCAGCTCAGCAGTGCAGACATAGTCTGTAAGTGAGATGATCCTAAAATAACCACCACAGGAGTGATTCCCAAGGAGCAGCTGGCTGTGCTGCTCATTACTTTCTCTTCAGCTATTTTAACAATAACATTTGACAGACATTTTATCTGAAGTCACAGAAATGCAGGGCAGCTTCACAGAAGACCTTTCAAGGGATCAAAATATGCTTAATTGATCGTGAATGGAAGATGAATAGAAGCAGCTCCTTCCTTCTCTTCTTTCAGCTATAAATAAGACTCCTGCTGTTCTCTCCAGTCTCTTCTTCCTAATCACAGAAGAGCCTAATTATATGACAGACTGTTGTATTCTTTGTTCCTTTGACTGGCCAAATTACAGCTGTATGGCAAATGAAGAAGGCAGTCTTCCTTCGCCACTTTTCACAGCTGATACTGACCAAAGAAAGAGCAAGTGCAGAAGCCCATTTCCCTCATACTGAATCTGAAGGTTAAGTAAACACTCTGTGGATACCTGTGGTTTATCCTTCCTGGGTAAGGAGCAGTGAAAACACACCCTTGAACAGTATTTCACCCACAAGGCTGTGGCAGAAATGCTGAATGACGACAAGCCATTCATGCGCTTGGCTTCACTGACATTGGGTAATCCAGACCTCCGCAGAGGTCAAGCTGTATAGGCTGTTTTATGGCATCCCTTTACCACACTTCCAAGTTTTACTCAGGCTGAGTGTTTATTTCAAAGTCAGCATATTAGCAGAAGCTCTAGTTTTGAAAGCTATGAAAGTATGTGGGATTTTGCACATGGCTTCTTAAAGAGAATAAGTTTCTTCTTTCAAAAGCCAATGCATGGGTAAGAAAGATGAAATGAAATTTTGTCTTGGGAACTTTATTTATACACCCTTGTCTAATCTGTACAAGAAGAGAATAAACCTTCCTTTTTTTTTTTTTTATACAATGTCTTTCTTGGTAGCAGTTTTTATTTTAAGCCTGAAAGCTGAGTAATATCACCAGTCTCAATATCAATGCTGTATTGCACTTCATAACTGGACAGCCCATCAATTAAAAGACACAGATCATTAAGTTGAAAGAGTAGATTGTAACTTTGACCTGATTTCTTAGTAAGACAGCTTTTACAGCTTTTGAACTGCTAAATTAGCAAAACTCTATTTGATTTTTTTTTCTCCACGCATCAGCTAAACAAAGATTGATGTCCTTTCTTGACTAAGAGGAATGTTTTAAGAAATCATACCCTCTTAAAAGCAAAGAAAGATGTATTTACTCCCATCTCACAAACTCATAAGCTATTTTTTCTAGCTAATACAAAGTTCTTCAAAACTCTGTAAAATCTTTCAACCAGAGAAGAGAGAAATTATTTTTTCTTGGTTCATGATCAAGTTAA
Organism: Rynchops niger; assembly: GCA_013400035.1. Taxonomy (NCBI): domain Eukaryota; kingdom Metazoa; phylum Chordata; class Aves; order Charadriiformes; family Laridae; genus Rynchops; species Rynchops niger. The sequence continues at coordinate 1,734,549 of VXBH01005731.1, forward strand.
GATGGGATTCAATAGTCATAAACCCCATCAGTTTAAGATGGAGAACACTTCACTAGAGCAGACCTAGCTAGATGACTTTTTGCATGCTCCATCCTACAATATATTTCTATGATTGGACATCTGTTAAATATTTATTTACTATAGCGGGGGAAAAACAATGCTATGGAGACTGACCAGTTGTGCCCATCCTACAGAGTCAGTGGCCACTTTTATGGCCAACAGCGTCTCCTGGTATTACTTCCGTTCACAGCACAGAGTCTCCTCACTTGTGGTGCTGGCATAACACCAATGATTCTTGTGTTTATGATTAGTTAGTTTAATTGCTATTCATAGCTGAGATTAGCAAGAATTATTTTTCTTTAATCTTGCTGGCAAATCTCTGGTTCATTTTCCATTGAAGTAGTTATAAAATACATAAGGCCCATAAAAAACTATATTATAGTGAATGATAGTAGATAAAAGTGAAAAAAAAAAAAAAACGCCACCCATGTTGTTTATCCCTACCCAATTTAGACTTGACTGGAATGACATAGCAGTAAAGAAAATGATGTTTTCATCTTTCTATATGCGCTAGTGTCTAGCAAGCAATGCGGGTCAAAGAGAGAGACAGAGTAGAACCACAGGACTGTTTCATCATGGTTAGAAGAAAGGTCTAGCAAGACAGGAGGGAAGAGACCTGGATCTTGTTCCTTAGACTAACTACTTAATGCAGTGATCTGGGGCAAATTATGTGTATGCCTTAACTTCTCCATGCCTGTGGTAAAAAGTGGGCCTACATGTTCCACTGTTCTGCTTCCAAGGAGACGAGAACATACAAATCTGATTAGACCACCAAAACTGCTTCAGCAAAGCCACAAATTCTTGAGAATTCATCCTTTGCATTTTGAGAGACACACTCTTACATATGAAAAAGTGCGCTTTTTACAAGCTTTCCCAAAACACTGCTGTAACTCCAGATTTTGACAGTACTCAGGTGTGTGAAAAGATAAGGTTATTTCCCCTTCTAAGAGGAATATATCTTATACATTTAAGGTTGACGGTTATATCTTAAGAAACTTGCTAGCTTCTCCTCCATTTTTTACTTCTATTCAGTCTCCTTTTATATATATACCTTTATATTTTGGTTATTCCCATCAATGGATTCTGAACGAGGGTATGTAAACACTATATAATCATCATAAGTAAGGGAATGATTGCCATTGTAACAGCCAGAGACTGTCAGGAATACTAACAGGTATATCTGACCATAAAGACCTGCCTGCCTGAAAGACAAGATTGAGAGGGAGGAAACACAATTTCAGCCACAGTTTGTAAAACTCAGCCTCCCCAAAAAGACATTTAAGTGTATTCAGTTCTGTACAGAGCACAGGAATGCTGCTCCAATTTGTAAGTGGAGTTTATCAATAACAGACAAAAGCAAAAAGCATGAAGGAGCAGCATAGACAAAAGGGTCCCATCCACGCTGACAGATGTCCTCAAATCTCCCCAATAGATTGATAGCTGGACCAACCTATGGCATGTGATTGTTGCGCATTGTTATAATATGTGTTTCTAATAAAGGTTTCTTCTATTGTTGTAAAGGATTCATTTGGCTGAAGCCCCCACTGTTTCCTGTTTGGAAGATTCAGGCTCATAATGTAACAGAGCTTGAAAACTCAAGTTTCTGTGTTTTTCGTCTGTGTTCTAACACCCTCATCCCTCCTCCCCAGTCATTCTGCAGTCCTCCTCTCATTCCATCAGATATTTCAGTTTGGACTAAAAGTACAGGCTATGCAAACATGTGGTAGAGGGAGAATTTCTACTAGCTAGTTTCATTCTCTCAGCATCTCCCAAGAGGCAACAAGGGAAATCTGAGAGGCATCGGAGTTTACATCTTATATTACTATCATTAAAGTTGCTGGGCTGATGCTTCCAAAGCATTTTGAGACCCTCAAATTTATACATCATGCTCACACGAGAGTACAAAGTAAACACAATTGTGCTACTGATTCCATCAAATCCTACAATCCTGACAAAAATTAACATGGTTCCCACAAGAGTTTTTATTTCATACTAGGGAACTTCAGGAAAGGATTTCTGCCAAGTACAGAAGTTAATATTTATTTTACTATTATCAGCTGTATTTTTCAAGTAGTGGAGATAGAGGATATGTAGAACTCTCAACCAATAAAACCTCTAAATGAGACCGTAAGAAACTGCTCTAGTGTTAACAGATTAGCTCAAAAGGAAGAATGCTGTGTTGTTACAACCCAAAAATTAAATTAAGAGAACATTTTACACTACATGCCTTTGTCAGTACAGTGGATAGTCAAAAATCAGTCATTTTTCCATATAATTTCCATAAAAAAGATAAATCTAAATCTCCCGTCTGTATCTGACTTCAGCACGTACTGTCCTTCTGAAGAAATATTTGTTTGTATGGTTGTATCAGATAGCTTGATATCTCCTTTTCTCCCACATTAACTTTTTTCCTGTGCCTGAATTAGATGTTTCAGATATTTTGCAAGGTTAGACCTTGTTCTTCCTAGTTGATAGTAAATCAGTAACAGAAAGATAAATTTTCAGTACAGCGCCTGCAATCCCCAAGAACAATTTCACAATTAGCGTGAAACCTGTTGGTGTTGCATACCCACCAGGGCACAGCAAGGACCAGTATAACACTTATAAAGTCCTCTTTCCTCCCTCCATCTTTCATGTTCATCTTAAATTAACTTCTCCTCCTTTGTCACCAGGTTTTCCACGGCAAGTGCAGGCCAGTGGGAGCCTAGCTTCAGCACAAAATAACACAAAGCCATCTGCACCTGAGAGGAGGTTGAGCTTGTAATGTTAAAGGGTGGTGTTTTCTGCCATAAAGTGCATTTGTGATCTTGATAAATGACTTGAGGCTACCAGAAGGTCTCTTAAGCATCTCATTATCTAATTAATTTTGTTCTAGACAAGGCAAAGATCTGAATCCACTCCACTAGCTGAACACATGCATGGAAAGAAATAGGTACTTCAGAGATGGATCCAGAATTGTCCTAACACTGATTAGAGAACTTCTTAAGCTAGATAAAAGATGAAGTGAACACCAAAGTCCTACATTTTTGCAATATTTGGAGATCGATCTCCAAGTTGCAGGAAACAGGTACTTACAGTTAAGACTCACAGTCTGAAATGTTCTTCTGGACTTACATACCTGTGCTCTGTCCCAGTTGCAGCTTTCTGTTTTCCATAATGACCGAGTAGTTTTAGTACACTCATGCAGGATGTGGTAAGCCTCAGGGTAGTCTTCTCCCTGGTTTGACAGGACTCTTTAATCTCCTTTGTCAGTGTCCTAACCACTGAGATGAAGGCTGCAACAAGATGCATTATTTTCCACCCATCCAGTCAAAATTGTTCCATCTTGTGGTAGAAGCCTGAAGTCTCTTTAGGCCTGAAGGAATGAATGTGGCTTGCCAGGTTCATGGATAAAAGGGGGACTGAGTTCTCGTCCACAGGCTGCTCTTCTTTTTTGTAGTGAATATTACCAGTTTTCAGAAAGCAGAACCCAAGTCTCTCAGTGCAATCTGGTGACAGACAGGAGACTAAAACACTGGAAATGCTATTGGATCATGGACTCATACACAACTTCTACCACCAAGAATGACAGTTGTACTGGGCCTTTACTGGAACTGGGGTTGGCCAACATATTATCATGTTATAAAGAAAATACATAGCTGCATTTCACTGGGCTGTGAGATGTGACCATAAAATGCTGTACAGAGGGTAAAGGGTAAAGCTATGAATACATAAGGGGTAAAGATAACAGTAAACTTGTAAAAATAACAGTGTCCAAGTACATCTTCTGGTAGCCTGACCAAAAACATAAAACCAGGAGCAACCTACAGAACACAACCCATCATTAGCTTTACTGGTCTGGAAAAAGGTGACCGAATCACAGAATCTCAACAAGAATCATTTTGCATGAGATGTCTAAGTGGGTCATTATGTATATTTATCCAAAGATAGTAATGTAAAGATAATGTAAAGAATAGATGTTGTGAGATACCAGGCATTAAAAAACAGCACTGAAGAGCATTTTATGTATTCAGACACATTCTCAAATATGACTAACAGGCAAATAGGAGTTTTTTCAGAGATATTTCTGCCTGAACGGCATAGCCAGATGTGGCCAATCAACACGGACATTTTAAGGTCTGGAAAATTTTTTTTTTACTTTATTTTAACAGCTTGAACCTAACACCTCTTACAGAAATATTAAGATCTTAAGTGTTCATGTTTTGTTAAGTAAAGAAATAAATCAGAACACAGACCACTATTCACTGCCACTCACAAGCTGACATCACTTTGTACTTGGTATGCTCAGCTGAGACTCAAATGCAGAATTCCTAGTCAGCATCCCACATCACCCCTAGTCAGAGTAGACGGTAACAAGGAGATTATTTGTTCTGTTCCTATATTTGGACAGCTACTGAAGCAGGCTGAGCCTTTGGTTAAAATGTACTCTGTTAAAGAAACCACTCCTGGCAATTGAGAGGAAGAAAACAAAGTAAGATACTTCCAAACAATTTCTTTCTTCTCTTCTGATTGAGCAAAATTTCCCCATGAATACTACAGTTAACCACATTTAATAGTAGACTTCTTCAGTCCTGATTAACAATAATATGGTCATTCTCTTGCATAATATCTGTTCTTTTATTTGAGAAACAGTACATGATCCTTGTAATCAAAGACTACTTTACAGTAGTACATTAAGCCCAAGCAATTGCACTTTTAGACCTAAGCCTGACAAAGGTCAGTAATCAGACCAAAGAAAAAGGAACAAGTCTTCATAACAGAACATGCTGGTATAGTTTGCTAATAAAGAAAGATTCTTCCTAACTGCTAACAGAGTGAAGGTATGATACCCTCAAGCACTTTGGGAAAGAACTGAGGTTGGTTGTGACACCTCAACTTTGACCTTTAACTACTTTTTAAACACTTACATCTTCTCGCTGTAATTTTCCACGATATGGAAATATACCCCCTTTCACTGCCAGGTAACCCCTGCTCTGATGTACAAACAGCCTATGTTCTTCCTTATTAATTTTTTACCTTTTATTCTTTTGCCACTCCTGGGTAACTCTGTGCAGTGTGTGCTGGTTGCTAAAGGATCCTGTGATCAAAAAGCATTTAAGGCCCTTGAATCCACCTTACATAGGTCTTGGGAGTAACTGAGGAGGAAAGGCTTAACACAGAGTAGCTAGTGTGCCTCGGCCTCATGTGCCCCCTGTACAGGGATGGTTTCTGAACAGCTTTGTTCATCCGCTTGTCCTTCAGGTGTCTGTTAACCTACTCCGAGCCTGAATCTCCCAGTAAAACATTTTTTTCCACTTTGCTCCACATGACACAGCTCTCTCTGGAGCATTTGGCCTCACCTTCCGCATGGTGTGTTGCTCCCAGGCTCCTTTCCAGGAGCTCAAAGGCCCCAAAGGTGGGGTGCTCTGCAGGGAAGGAGCTACACCCCGCAGCATTGCACTGCAGGCACTGCTCAAGTATGTACAGAGCTGGAGAGCCGCCAGATCTCAGCATTTCTAATTTGGGACTAAAGTCCCAAGACATTGTCTAAATCAGCAGGCAGTCCAGCTCTCTATATATAGCTTCCATATTTTTGTTAGTAGCTTTAAAGACAGCAAAAGTAGCATTGATTTGTTGTACGCACCCAAAAAAAAAAGACTAAAAATAGGCAGCTTACCCACCAGCACCTCAAATCAAGTACTGGCGTCCTTTCAGGCTGCATTTAATTATGCTTGCCTGAGGTATCAAATGGAAATAGACATACAGTGTCACAGATAATGAAGGGCAGTTGCTTACCATCACTGAGACTGGTTAAGATCTCAGTATTAGGCTCTCTTTTCTTTAATAGAGGGTGGCCAGGTTAGGATGCTTTTGATCTCTTGCTCTGAAGGGCAACCTAAGCCTTGCTCAATACATGTCTTTGGTCTTCCCTGTGCAGGACATGCAGTATTCCTGCAGAGAACCCATCCAGCTCTTCTTCTACCTGCCCTGATGCTTATAGTCCTGAAATCCTCCCTAGCTGAATTTTCTGACTTTTTTCCAGAAAAGCAACGGTTGTAAGCATGCTCCAGTATCTCCATCTGAAAGCTTAAGTGCCACGATTGAGAGACGGAGACCTAGCTGGGTCTAACTTTTTTATTTTCAACAGTCGTCTTTTAATACAACTAGATATTCAACACAAGGCACCGTGTAAAAAGCTCATTGGTTACACAGATAATCACTTCATACATATTGCAAAAGCCAAGCTCCCAATTGGTTACTTGTTTTAAGACCATCTGTGTCAGCTTTGCAGTGTTAGAAGCGTTATTTGAATGTTTAAACTATGTCGTAGTAAACCTGAGTTTATTTATTGACTATTTTTTTGTAAACCATTAAGGGTGGAAAAGCAGCCCTAGGTAATAGTAGGATGATTTTTGGAACACCTTTTCTTTGAAGAATTGATACCACTAAAAGAACTAATTCTACCACCCTTACTCATGGTGAGTGGTATCTATTAGGGATGAAAAAGTGAGGAGGGATGCCAGAGTGCAGCCTTTAACATACATGCTTATAGGTGAATTTGATCTGCAGTTTGGAGATTTTTTTTCTCTATTTTTAGAACATCAAAGGTTTCTGTGGAAGCTTTATCCAGAACTATTTTTTCTTTCCTCAGGTATATACTTCTTTTCTTTGGTTCTGGGAATTTGAAGTAGCTCAGCACAAAAAATACCAGCTTTCCTTTACTTGTTTGATCTCTGACTTCCATTGAGCTTTTCATCCTTTGTGATTCAATTTTATCTAAACCTTGATCCTACTGTGCTATCAACAAAATTCACGCTAAGCACAGCTTACCTGTTAGGAAAAATATCAGCTCTGCTTTTATTTGTGTGGAAATCATACAAAAATCTTCACAGTAGAACAGAAGCAGCACATTCATATAAAATAAAAAAGTGAAGAAGAAGAGCACCACTCAGTTTGGTGACTAATAAATGTCAATAGTTCTGTTAGCATGATGTCATTAAAAGCATTCCATAGTCCCGTTTCCCCCTTTTGAAATGTTTAGGGCAGGACAAACTCTAGCATTCTAGAATACAAAAGACTGAAGGAAACAATGAGCTGAGCCCAGCATAAGGGAGGAAAATAGCTCACAGTTGCAAAGGAACAACCTCAGTTTCTGTCCTTAAATTCCTCTGCAATTTCAATTGGGCTTTTCAACACTATAAATTGGTAAGTATTGAATCACTAGGGGGTTGGGGTGGGTGGGAAGGAGGTTAATGTGAGCAAAAGTCAAGTTTGAGCGTGAAATTACTGGGTTCATTTTATTTTGTCAGTTTTGAACTTCTGAAAGACTGAAAAGCTTATTACATTTCCACTGTATATGGAGATATTTCTTTTTTGCTAGGTAGATTACAAAGAAACTCTGTCAAATAGCAAACACAGTGTGAAACAGCTTAAGCTTCATTCTTGGTGTTAATAGCTTCTTAGCACTTTTAGGGACTAAGATTTGTTTTATAGTATTTTTCTCCTCTCATACTTATAAGCAAGTAATTTTCTTTTCAGTTCTTCCTTGCGTTCTTTTTTCATCTTACTAGTATCAGAATAATCACGACCTCATATATGCTGAAAAGGCTACTTCTAAGGAAGATAGCAAAACCAGTAAATATTATAGGCTTCCCCTGTGAAATATCCTTAATTTCATTTTACATTCAAGGGGAAGATGGAGAATGAGTTGCCCAGTATGTAAAAGGAACAAATCTAAAGCCCACTGGGTGATTATTTCTGCTGTTTGCAATCATAAGGTTGGATTATTCGCTTAGTGAATCAGGTTATCCTTGACCTTTTATCCAAATCAGGACGCCCCTGAACTTTCACAGATGACTACAAACAAACTGAAGAAATCCCCATAAACAGCTTAAGTAAAATGTTACCTTATGACTTTATTCTTAAATTGTACACTGAACTCAAAGAATACCCAAGATAAAGGTAATAATGAAGGATGCAACAAGCATTGCGTGCACAAATTAATACCATAATTCTAGAGAAAGGTTAATTGACCACTTTGAAATAATACTGGAGAGCTCTAATACAGACAGCCCACAGGTTTCACAATAATTTCATCACATGAAGTCTGGACAAACACCACAATTAATTAATCAGTGCAGTGTTTTATATTGACAGGGCATAGGTCTTCATTCACGGGACTGAAAGATACATGCCATTTTAAAGATAGCTGAATGATGACTTAGACTGTAGGGTTTAAGACAGGCTAGGCGATATAATATTCCTATACAATATTCAGGATTTTCTCTAAACTATGTTCATTCTTAAATGAAGCTCAAATGCAATTTGCAAATTATTGTCTACGCTAACCTCATACCAAATCCCAAGTGCAGATTGTATCCCTAATTTCATTTTCCACTTCATGATTTTACTTGAGCATAGTGACTAATACATGTCAATAAAAAGGAAAAGATGAAATCCAGGTTTTCACTTCACAAACATAGATGCTATTTCTATCACTTTTAACTTTCTTTCTTTCTCTGTAGTGCTAGAGCACTTAGAGTTTCTGAGCCAGCTCCAGTATGCCCATGCCGTTAGACAGTTAAAGCTGTGTTCTGACAAAACAGATATACCAAATGGGAAGAAGAAAGAAGGATGAAAGCCATGTTTCCATGGTTAACACAAAGAACAGTAAGGATTAGAACACAGTTCTTCCAAGTCTCAGCCAGCCCACAAACTTTGTAAGTTTCTATACAGGCACAAAAATTCTCACTGTGTTGAGTAATGCTAACAGATTATTTCAAGCTTCTGTTTGTTTCAGATACAACAACATTTTCTATTTTTCCAGCTTCTGGCAGCACGGGACAGAATGTGCTGTTCTGCCCATAATTTCTGAAATATGTTAAATGTAAAAGTAGATGGTTAAAAAACGTTGGCACTTCCCAGTATTTCAAAATAAGACACTTAAGAAGGTCTAAACCTGGCCTTGCACTTATGCACATATCTATGCCACGTGTGAAGCAGGTAGCTATGCTTATTTTGTGAAGGCCTGTCTATTCATTGTGCATGAAATGAGATGAGGACTATAAAGCGTGTTTTGCTAACAAGGGAGAGAACGTCATATAAAAAACCCCAAGGACAAAAAGTGCCCCTAGGGAAATAATCAAAGCCGAAATAAGCAGCATTTCATGCACTTCGCAAAGAGACCTGGATTTTCTCGTTATGTGCTCTAAAAAAGTGTGCAAGGGTCTTATAACTCTCCCAGGGAAAGCTCAGAGGCTGCTGCAAAAAGCAGTGGGAGTGTGTCCTTCTCCTATGACTGGGACCTCCCTTGGAACCTAAGTATTACAACCTGATTTGAAGAGCTAATGGCTAATAATGTCCGAGCGAGAGAGGAAATTTACAAATGGACTTTCAACATGACATTTGAGCAAGTGCTGGGAGTACAGAAATGCCCTCAGCGCCTCACAGGAGCCCAGCAACAGCAACTTGAGCCCCAGAAAAAAGAATCTGTGCTTTCAGATTCAGATTTCAGAAACTGTGTATTAAAGGTACAAACTGGTTTAGAATTTATAGCTTATCAAATTGGGATGATAGAACACATATTTTACCACCCTTTCTACAACTTAAAAATTAGAAGGAAACACAAATGAGCAAGAAAAGAAACTTGTGTCTCATAACAGAGGGATGTCAGGGCTGATCCAGCCTGATAGTGGTCTCAGAGCCCCAACACAAACGAGCCAAGCGAGACAGCAACTTGCCTTCTCCACCCTGTAGCTCCTTGTTCGTATAATTGACCTTCTTGATGCTTTCTTTTGTAACTGTTCTTGTGAGGCATGAATTGGAGATAGGTTTTTCATTCACATAAGAATAAGATTTTTTTAATATTCATATTTTTAAAAAATAATAAATGTTTAATGTATATTCTGCCATATAAGGTTACACAAAAACTGTTTACTAGGGATTTAAGACCACACCTGTCTTTACAGGAAGTTCTAATGCACTGCAATTCCAAATGGTGGGAAATTCCTTTCTTAAGACCAAACTAAGATGTTGCAATTATTATCAGGCTTAAGACACACACCTCTCAGTGCAACATTTTCTGTTTTTAACTTTGGTGACTTTGCTCAACAGTCTACATTTAATAGATTTCATACACATACATATTCCTATACACTGTCTGTAGCTTGTCCACACAACCTTTTTTGTTGCAAACAGAAGTACACTTCTGAAGTAACTATGGTAGTGGCTCCACTTACTGTGCTTCTGTTCTCATTACCAGGAAATATTTGGAGTGCATGAACTGGATTGCTTTTGGAAAAAAAAAAACAAACAGGAAGAAAATCTTCAGGAGTTCACATAGTACATTCCACCTGTAAATGGGCATTTAGACCACAGGACGAGACTAGAACTAATCCAGAATAAAAATAAATAATAATGGGGATCGGAGCAGGTGCCAGATCAGCAGCACCAGCTGTTTTTCTTTATAAATCTATTCTTACACCAGCTAGTATAGATATATCTCCTAGATACCTAATTTCAGATGATAGATATCTCCCTGTTAATCTTTTCTATAGATTTGTGTTTAGGATTGGCCCTGAAAGCATTTGCTGGTAGGCAGAAAGCTTCTTTGGCGAAGCAGGGCTTTTTCCAAGAAAACTCTAGAAGCTACCAGTTCCCTATGTTTAATGGTCTGTAATATGCTGTCCTTCTTACTGCCATTACACAGCGCCATAGAAGGAGGAGCAGGAGCAATGTGCAAAGAAGGATGATGTCTCATATGATCATTGCAAAATCATTGCAATGTTTACAATGCATTTCCCTTTTTTCATTTCCTTCTGCACAGCTGATATCACCATCCCTGAATGTGTTTAAGACTCGTTTAGACGTGGTGTTAAGTGATGTAAGGTGTAAGGGAGTTTAGATGTGGTGTAAGGGAGAACTTTGTAGAGTGGAGTTGATGGTTGGACTCGATGATCCCAAGGGTCTTTTCCAACCTAAATGATTCTATGATTCTATGATATGTCTCTCTCTCATGCAGCTAATAATCCTCTCTCTAGAAGAAAAGTTCATGTTTTCCACAGACAACTCCGAAGTGACAGATACTTTTGCTCAGTGCCAAAGGTTTTCCCAGCTTTGGTGGCCTCTCAGGCAGCTGAGATTAAGGCATAGCAGCCCCCAGGCCAACATCATGCAAAGATGTTCTGCAGCCAGCATCATAGTATTGTAGAGTCACAGAATGCTCTGGGTTGGAAGGGACCTTTAAAGATCATCTAGTCCAAGCCCCCTGCCATGGCAGGGGAAGGAATAGGATAGGATATTTCAGTTGGAAGGGACCTATAGAGATCCTCTAGTCCAACTGCCTGACCACTTCAGGGCTGACCAACAGTTAAAGCATGTTATTAAAGGCATTGTCCAAAAGTCTCTTAAACTCTAACAGGCCTGGAGCATTGACCACCTCTCTAGGAAGCCTGTTCCAGTATTTGACTACCCTCTTGGTAAAAAAATGCTTCCTAATGTCCAGTCTAATCCTCCGCTGGTGCAGCTTTGAACCATTCCCACACATCCTGTCACTGGATCCCAGGGAGCAGAAATCAGCACCTCCCTCCTCACGTCCCCTCCTCGGGAAGCCAAATTCCTGAGCTGCTCCTTATAGGACAAGTCAGGTGCGGACAGATCAGGCTGCTCAAAGCCCCGTCCAATCTGACCTTGAACACATTGTCTCTGGCTGCCTTTCAACAACCAGTTTCTCACTCACAGCTGTGTTGAACACAGATAGCTTTAGGTTGTCACTTGTCTCTGTTTTCAGTGCATACAGCCCCATCATCCTCTCAAGCATGTGTTCAAGAATGTACACATGGACAAGACACAAATTCTTGGTTCATGAAGAGGCAGTTCTGAAAATACACTTCTGAGAGTGAGTAAGGACTGGTTCTTGAAGTCCTGATGAGAGGAGAACAACCTGTGCAAACCACTGCAAGTGCATGATTTGAAGTTATATGTCTGGTACAGCTTTGTTCAGGACAAAGTTCATTCTGAACAGACTGGCAGTGGTAGGAAAAGTTGCTTGGCCGTGCTAGCATGTAGCCCTTTCTCAGTGCGTTGCCATGCACAACCAAATCCTACAAGCTCTATGTTCTGTACAGAGTCGCAGGATGCCGACCTGAAAGACCATTCAAAAGAGATCGTGTTGAAAACTGACAGAGCTGGCTCCTGAGAAGGAACAAACACAAAGTGCAGGATGAGAGAGAATTTGGCAACAGAGGATTGTGCCTCGGGGTTTAATGCCCTCACATCTGTGGCATTTTCTTTTTCTAAAACACAGAAATGAATAGCTTAAAAATATTTGCAAAGATCATACAAAATGAAAATTTTGGCTGACATTCAAAAGAACAAAAAGGCTTTAGCATTTTAATGGGGATGCTTAGAAGAGGACACTAGCAGATAACCATTGTAGTCAATTAGCCATATGCACTGACTTCAGCTGAGTTTTTCTTACATTTGTCCCTGTCTGGTGGGTTTCAGTTTCTTGTAGGTTAATCACAGCTGGACTGTGAGGAACAAAATGAGTCCATTGCAAGGATGAGACAACTGAAATGATTAAAAAGTACTGAAGCTCTGTATCATTTGTCCTTTATACGTAATTGATGAGCTGGGGTTATCAGTTTCAAATTTATGAAAGCGTTAGGGCACTTGTCAGAAAACTAGAATTCAGAGAACTCCTATTCCCTCATTTGTCACCTTTTATTTCCCTTTTTTTCTTTAATTTTCACTAAAATTATAAAATGTTGCTTCTGTTATGTAGTCAAAATGACTGATAATTAGTCTTGCTGTATTCCTCTAATTTTCTTTTGAGAAGGATGCTCTTAGTGAAGATCCTATTTCTGACTCAAACTTCATTTCTTAAGAGTGGCTAGCGTGAACCATAATATATAGCAACCTAATTTAGACTTTCGGGCTTGTCACACTTTCTGTCCCATATTGACTTCTACTTCACAAACTCATAAAAACACAACTATCACTGACTTTGCTATGTTTTCAGGAGTACAACCCTCTAGGGCAGATCCAGCTTCCTTGTAGCATTGTAGGTAGAAGCTCCAAATACAAAAGCTCTATGTTACAAAAACACTGCAGCATCTTTGTCCATTGAGCCAGGGAGCATTTTCTCATTCCTTTAGTCACTACTGGAGCATATGCAGAGCCGCTGCTGATGGCCTAATCACATATGTTAATTAGCAATCCCACATCACACTTCACAGCTATGAGAACAAATTAATTCACTAACTCCAGTTCCATCTGCATTTTTGAATGCTGAGCAGATCACTCTGTTCTTGCTTTCTGTCACACCCTAGAAATAAAAGATAAGGCTGGCTAAAGTGACTAATGCACACATAATTTGCAAGGTGGCTTTGTAATCCATCAATATGAGAGCTGCTACAAATCTGTGACGTAGCACAATTCGTTCCTTCCTGACCTGGAGACTAGTTGGTTTTAAGGTCAGTCTGGTTTTGACTTGTCTATAAACATGCCAAGTGAATAAGGCGACTGAGGTATAAGTCACTCAGTGATTTCTGAAGTAATGCAGAGTGGAGTGAGATTTTTCCTAGCTCCACTGCCAATATCAGCACTGCTTCTGTAGAGTTCTGATAACCGTGTCTGCCCTCTGCCTGTGAGACTTCTGCCACATAGTAGTTTCTTTCTCTTGCATATTTTAATATTTCATTTTACCTGTCTTTTATCCAGACATCATAAGTTTTACTAAAAATTAAACTTTGGTTTTCTATTTTGATTTTTCTAATCAGTTTGACTACTACTCAAATATCTAGTGCAACTCGTACTGCTGTGTGAACGTCATACACCTTTATCTGCTGTCACATATAGGCAACCTTACTCAAGGTCTAACAGGATGTGTGATTTTTAAGGAATCTAAGCTCTAATCAGAGTTTTATTGAGTTGACCAGGACTCAAGATTTTGGATACCTAGATTTTAGGATAGATGTCACAGGGTGCCTTAGAGATGTTGATTTTCAAAGGGTGGACACATTGTCCTTTCTAAAAATGTGATTCTTTCCTTTTCAGAATGTTCTCATTTTAAAATCTAACTTACACAGTCCTCTGGGTCTGCTAGTGATTTATGAATGAACAGTAACTTGTACACAGACGAACATGGAACATTTGCTGTTACCTGTTGGGTGCTATTTTCCATTTAATATTGAAAATACTAAACTACAGTAGTGGATGGGGAAGAGTCAGGTGAGAACTTTTGGTAGGACAAGAGCATGACACACAGATGTTCAGTGCTCATTACCATGAGTTGAGTGCCAATGACCAGCTCCTGGCATTCTTGTGCTGGCGATGGGACATCTCTAGAACTGATTTTTTCAGAGCACTTACAGGTAAGCTAGGACATGAAGTCTTCATCATGCAAACTACTCATTTGACATCTCACTGGAGACCTACCAGAGTTTCAGATCAGAAGGGAACAAACCTAACAAGGGTAACTCTTAATTTGTGAAAAATGTCAGCAACATGACCTACTCACAAAAGCAGAAAATCTGGTGGTATGGAAAACAGGGAGAACGTCAATACTTGGAGTGGCTTCCCATTCTACGCTCGCACTACCAAAGCGGCAGTCATTATTTCCTTGGGGTATTTTATTTCATTTTTTCCCTTTGCTCCTCCCTGGGGAAGATTTCCATTTTTTTCAGTAGCTCTGTGTAAAGATCCCTCAAAATTATGTCCCTGCACTCAAGGTTTCTGACAAAGTAAGGTGTGCTGTGCTCAGAACTAGAGACTACAAGAAAACAAGACCTTTATTTAATGAAAAAAGTAAAGGATTTATATTTTTTTTGCCAGCTCTCCAACAGAATGACATTTCATATTGGAAAGAGTTTTTGATAAGCCCATACAAGTGTTAATTGCCTTATTATTAGACTCTTTATCTTGCCTGTAGACAGTCCCAGGTCAAAGTCCCTACTCTACTGGTTTGAATCTCTGCTAAATATTGTGGAGTTTTCATAAACCAGAATGAATGATATATATCATGAAGTAGGTTTTACATCCTGGAGCAGAAATTCCACCCTGAATCCTAATAATTTTTTGTTAAAAACAAGCTTTTTCCACAAAATGTCTCTTTCCTCCCAATATACCAGCAGTCACAATAAATAGTAACTTCCTAAAAAATATCCTAACTAGTTATGCAAACCTATTTTTTTATTGTAAAACTGGTTGGGCACTATGTGCCTTCCAAAATGAGAAAAAACACCGGAGTCACAGAGGATTTCATATCTTTCTGTCCCCAAGAAGTATGAACTAGCACCTGGACAGTAAAGATCTCTCACGCTGGAGAAGGCATGATGAGGTATTTTAGGAGGCTATTAAAACAAAAAGAAAAAAGTGAAGACTTTTTTTTCTGATATTTTGTAAAGAAAACGTTATACTTCACCCAAAGAAAAACAACTGCAATAACATATGAAGTGCTGAATATGCATTCCTCTAGCCTCTAGCAATTTTAAAGCGAGTTGAATTTTAGTCCTTAGTTGCTTGAGGGTGTTAATTTCATTCTCTAATTATTAATTTAGAAAAAAGGAGATAGATCATGTTTGACTGGATATATCAAATTCATTCTAGCATCCAGGTTTGTCTCCTTTGTGTTTAATGTCCCCACATTAGTAATGATTAGTCACTTTTCTAAAGTCTTGCCAGCACTCTAAATGCATCATACACACTAGGGAGAACAATTCCAGTGATTAGGAAAACTGAAGTGTCAAAAAAGAGATTCATACAGAGCAGCTGCAGAGACAAGGTCATGGAGACAGAGAGATGCTCTCCTTTCATCAAAGGGAGTTGATGGTGAAACTGTTGCAACTCTTCTGCCTTGTTTCTGGGTGTTCTTCATACGCAGCTCTTGTCAGTTTTCTAAGAGAAGTGCCTGCTACATCCCCAACACTCAGCAGCACATATATTTTTGATTTAAATGCTTTGGAACTATTACTATGTGACATCTATAATAAAAATCTTCAGGCATATGCAAGGCTATAATAGACAAAAAACCCACCATGGCTTCAGAATTCATTATTGTTGTCTCCTCAACATAACTTCAATAAAACTGTACCTTCTTGCAGCATTGGCAGTAATTAAAAACAAAGAACCTAACAAAAAAAGAAGAACCTAAGAGGTTAAGAACGTAACAAAAAGGAAGTAGATGTGGGTACATGAACAATAGGAATTCCTAATACATGAAGCCACTCCAACTCGGAGACTGAAAGCATGTGATAAAGGGGGGTGGAGGGGGGGAATGTGTGGGAGATATTAGATAATAATAAATGAATTAATAAGACAAAATTCAGGATCACAGCTGAAATGAAGGCACTTCTTAAATGTATTTGAATTTGTCTGTGTTAATGTATCACGTTTTATATCTATACCCTGTCTTTTGCAGAGAGGCTTCCTTTCCAAAGCGCTTCTGCTCCAAGTGGCTGAACACCAGCCAGCTCTGCTCTGCTGGAGCTGTGCTCTCTATCTAGGGCTTGCAATCGCAGCTCCAAGGCAGCAGCTTCCTCATTATCCCATGGCTGGAAGCAGAGGTCCAACCACCACAGGACAGGACAAAAACCTCGCATACTTTGTAGTACTCTAGTTGGAGGAACCATCAATATTGAAGCACTTCCATTATTTTCACAAATATTCTTAATAATTGCTGAATATAATCTCCACAACTATGTTTAGACTATAGGAGACAGAAAGATTACCCCATGATTGATATATATATACATATATATATGTGTATGAGTAAATGCATATGGGGCACACATAGGTACACGCATGTTATTCTTTGTTCCTATGGCCAGCTGAGCAATAGTTTTCCCTTTCAATGGACTGTTTTGAAGTGCAATATTTGTCTATGAATGCTTACAAGCATGACTGATCAAGAAGATATGTTTACACAGGACTTAATTTAAATGAGTGAAAATCCCTGGTTCAGCCTTGACTGACAAGAGACTGTAAAATTTCATATTAGAGTACTTGTAATGAGGAAGATGGATCTAGTTCTGTATTTCTTGCATCACAGGATTATCCAGTTTATTTTAAACCTGAATTAATCACAATTAACCCTCTTGCATTTATTTTTTTTTATTAATAACTGAATTTCAGTGAAGATGTGTGAATTGCCTTTGAAGAAACACTGTTCATACAGTACCAGAATACTGCTGTAGTTAGGAGATGAGGGACAAGATTGTCATCTTTTGTTGTCTCTTTAGGCCTTTGTATGTTTCTTTCAAAGCAAATGAAGCCAGTCACCCACTGATATCAATAGGCTTGGCTCAAGCACAGAGGAAGCACAGAAATAGGCATGGGGTAGCCAACATGTCGTAGAAATGGACTTAGGCCTTTTTCTATGCAAATGGAAGTCTGCTAGATTCTGCAAGAAACAGCTGAAACAACAGTCTTCTGCAGAATAATGAACTAAACACACACATAAAAAAAAAAAAAAAAAAAAAAAAAAAAACAAAACACAAAAACGAAAAACAGAGAAGTTTTCCCTTCTTAGATAAATGTCTTTCATAATTGCCCATTTCAGACTTTGGGGCACCTAGAAAGAAGACGACATGTCAGTCGGGCATGAGCAGGACACTGTTGCTGGAGTTATCCATTCCTCTCAAGATAGCACTCGCTGTTTTTTCACAGTGTGACCTGAGAAATGGAAGGTGGCAATGTAAGAGCATTATCTTTGTCACTCAGAAATCCCTGGGAGCCCTGTTTCCAATGAGGCACACAGAGCCGCTCCGTGTGCTGGTGCCACCAAACCTCAGAGTCACTTACAGAAAAGCCTTCATTTTGGTGAATCTTGCAGAGAGTAAAGTGACAGGCTGTCTGAAGCCATGAACACCTCATGACATTTTGTATCACCTGCCCTCAGAATCTCCTGTTGAGCACATTTACTGCCAGGGTCCTGCTGAATATAGCTGCCCAAGGAGGAATGCTGCTTTTGTTTCCAGGCAGGGCTGAGGGATGATCGCTTGGCACCTAACACAGTTTCAGTCAGTCATATGAACCCTCTCTGAAAGGCAAGTGAAGCCTGGGAGAACGTGTAAGGGATGTGTTCCCTTATTGATTGCCTCCTTTCATCATCTTTGATGACCTCCTATGTTTAAGCTTCTTGCCTTCCCCATCCAAATGCTGTGTTTTGTCCTCTTTTGATTCCAGACAGCAACTCCCTCAGTTAAAAATCACTGACTTATTTGTAACACAGGTCCAATACTTTAGCAGTGAACCAGACAGGACAGCATTTGTACAGTTCTTAGTACTGAGATTCGCTAATTTTTCATAAATTATAAGTTTAGAAATTGAAAAATAAGAAAAATATCTTTTCGTAGAGGGAAGAATTAGCACCACAGAAAAAGATATTAATGAGGGAGAGGGGGGAAAAAGGGAGAAGGAGAAGAGATGACAATGTTCGTTGAGTTACAAGTATTGCAGATACATGAAAGAAAAATGACTTAATCAAAGATGCTGCAGTCCAATGAAAAATTAGAAGGAAAAACAGCAATGACAAAAGTCACCACAGCTATAATGTTCAAGCAAGAATCAATATTTTGTCTGAAAGGTTTCTGTGAAGGCAGGGTTGGTTTTTTTAACCTCACAGGCCTCACCAGCAAAAGTGATAACACTTGCACTGGTTAAACCCAGATAGTATGAAGAATCAGGCAATGCCTTTCTTTGTGTTCTGCCTGGCTTATCTCATTTTTCCTGGTTGTAGCATCACAGCTATGATACACAGGCAACTGACAGCCATAAGAAATTGCATGAGAAATGTCCTGAGTATCTGACCAAAAGCCTGGGGCAAAGATCTTCACCTCACACCATGAGGGGGATAAATAGTCCATCTGCATATAGGCTTATGGCCACCTACTGACATATTTATGGAGATAAGTAAATCATTGTTAGTGTAAGACTGACTGCTGGCTTCTTTCCACCCTCTGAGCAAAGGGGTCAGTGTCAGATGTCCCAGAGTTGTTAACCCTCATACCACTTGTGCTGTTTCAGAGCCCACCCTCTGTTAATTAAATGCAAAGAGTAAAGTCTCCACGTTGAGACTGTCTAGACAGAGGAAAAAAATTATAAAACCTTAAAGGCTTTAAAATCAGGAGGACAGTTTTCCTCTCCTCAAAATGTCATAGTTTTTCAGTCAATCTCATATATCTGGGGTGCTTGGAAATTGTTATATCTGAAAAGGTGTGTGGATGGCAGGGCAGATGCCCACCCCATCCCTACCCTGAGTGGATATGTTAGTGATCCCTTACCCATCACTTCAGAAACCAGGGTGTATGGAAACCTATGGAAACCATAAGGCTCACAGTGAAATTGTGAGAAGGATGTCTGACGAGCAAAGGGAAGGAAGGGAATCTCCGAAATGGGTACCAGTGCTCAGGAGTTCACTGTACACCCAAAGGAGTTGGACTGACTGGGAAAGTCCAGCTTTCAGTGTTTTTCAGTAGTATCTGGGAGTTTAGCATGGTTAAAGAGACTGCAGGAGAAGCAAATGACATGAAGTAGACAAGAGCAACATGAGCAGCTTAACGATTACCCTTCCCTAGAAATCAAATGCGGGAGGCAGTCAAATACAGCGGTACAGGTTCCTGGCACAGGCCTCTTCTCAGCCCACCTCTGAGGACGTGGGGAAAGGCAAGTTGGTGGGAGGAGGTAATGCATGTCATACTTCAGAGTGAAGCGGAACAGAGACTGAAAATCCAACACAGCTTTTCTCTCCCAGTGCTCTCTCTCTAGTCAAAAGGACCCCGCTTTCTCCTCCCTGCTGTCCTCTTCACTCCTGTAATCCCACTGGCAAAAAGGGTGGAGATAGCAAGACTGGAGATGCCAAATAAACCCTGTTGGTCCCAGCTATGACCAACAGGCTGGCACTCTAAACCTCAAAAAACAAGCAGTACAGTTTCTTTTACTGCCTGAGTCTCTCTCAGACACAGATGAGCCCATTCACTCACACAAACATGTACTTTCACTATCCAAAGAAGATTATCTGGGCTGAACACCAGTGTTGCAATTTGCTTGCATCCTGGCAAAATCAGCTTTGCAAACGACAGAGCAATAACTAATGTAGTCATTCCACTTAACGTTTGCAAAATTGTCTGGAGGTAACTTGTGTTTTAGTTGATTATCACTATAGGAAACAGGAAAAGAAATATTAATGTCAGTTGCTGACCTTTACTCAAATCAGGAGATATCTCTGTGCTTGTCTATTTTAGTGTTTGTGCCTTGCTCAGTTAATTGAACTTTTGTTGAGCAAGAAATAGGGGGGGGGGAAATGTGATGATTCCCAGTGAAGTATTTTGTGTAAAGAGTATGTTATGTTTCACTTGGATAAATTGTGTAACATTGAGTCATTTAGATGTGGTGTTGGGGGATATGGTGTAGGCAAGAACTTTGTAGAGTGGGGTTGATGGTTGGTCTTGATGATCCCTAGGGTCTTTTCCAACCTGAATGATTCTATGTTTCTATGAACTGTTTTGATTTTCTTATCAACCTTCCTACTGTTCAATTTAGAAGTACCCAGTTCTTCCAGTTTCCATCAACTTCACGGGAGGCGTTCAGCAGCTCTGCAGCTCAGTCCCCCTCCATTACTCAGACATACAGAAAGAGTCCATGAGCAGGTAGCTGAGATGAGATAAGGGAAGATAACTGTGTTAGTGGAGAGTGCTAATTCTAAAGACTAAGACAAGGTAAATATTTTTTTCTGCTTTGGTTCCCCTCTTGAAACTTAGCCACCTCCACAGGAGTTACTTTTTGCGCTGTTTAAAAAAATACAAGCAGTGAGTTGGGCTAAATGTGTGAGCTCTTCCGCACCTTGAAAGGTTCCTGCCAATATGAAGAGAGCAGATTTGCTCAGTCTTTGTGGTATTAGTTTCACAAAAGGGAGCGTTACGGGAATCAGTCACATCTCGCTAACTTCATTAGAAGTCTTATGGTTCATACCAGGGCTTCTTCCTTTCCATCTGCCTGTGAGCTCACACTGGGAGCTGAAATTGAGGGAGATTTCTGTCTCCCTCTCCCTTTCTTCAGACAGGAAAGCTCTGTGGTCGAAGGTGGGTGCCGAGAGGACGATTGGGTGCAGGTGCCCCGGCGGGGCTGTCCCAGGGCAGAAGCGGCACCTTTCCCGTCTGCCTCCGCCGAGACCTGTGTCGGAGCAGGGTCTCGCATCCCGGGGGAAATTTTAGCCGAGTGCTAAGCCCGGGTTTACTGCCAAATCAGCACAAGGTGGCAGCATGTTAGCACACTTCTGCTGAGCCTGGGCCGGCCGCGTCGTGGTAGCTCTAATTCTCCCTAGGACTTTGGATGGAAGGGATCTAGAGGAGGTATGATCCGGGGGGAGCACTAAGGAGCTATAAAAACACTGCCTCTGGCTGATAGACCCTATACACTGTGGGGAGCATGCGGAGAGCTGACTACAAAGTGTGCTGAACTACTACACAAAAACAGATCAAGGAAATCCTTACTTATCTCCGCATGCCAACATTGTGAACTCCAAGAAGAAAGTTGTCCTTTGCAATACACAGTGGCAACACGTGATCCCTGCTAGATGTCTGCTTTCCAACTGGTGCTTCCCTGTGAAAAGTGTGGTTACGCTGCCCTGGGATGTCGTTTCCCAGTGCAGTGTGTTTAGAAAAAATCACAGATGAGCTGGTTATGCCTCTGCTTTCTGCAAGGTGGTGCTGAGTGGTGCTCCTTTGGAGATGCCCTGTTATGCACAGCAAGTGCTTGGAGTCTGAGCTAACCACAGGAAGGGACTGCTGGTGGACAACCTAAGTTACTTCTGAGTTGAGTCCAACGGCTTATTTACAGGGCAATATCTTGTATTGGTCAGAAAACATTAAAAAATGGTATATCCAGAATCTTGCCTGGTAACCTTTGCCAGTAGTTTAAGCCTTGTCATTATTAAAATCCTGCACTGTTTCCTGTATGAGCTTTTCTAATCACAAATAGTTCCAGCCACTGAGTCTTACGATGTGTTTCAGTACTGGATTGAAAAGCTATTTATGACACAGTATAAGTACTTTCATGAGGGTGAAGTTATTAATTCTTTTATTCTTTTTTTTTTTTTTTAATTAAGTGAAGCAGGCTGAACACTTTAAATCTGTCAGGGGAAAAAAGGAAATTTTTTTTCTGTGCTTTTAGTTAGTTTGTAGCTATTTGCTGTGTGCTTCCCAGGTTCTCAGCATGTTGTTACATCGGTGGCCACCCAGAGTGAATACGTTGTTCTGTTATTGATCTCAGCAGCATCACACAGAGGTAAAATGTCACCTCCCTGCTGCTCCTCATTAATCGCAGCTTTGTACAGTTGAAGAACTCTGCCCCAATAACCCCTGATACAGACATCTCACGCCGCAGCACAACCTAACAACACTAAATTGAGTGTCTGTGCTATGTTCCTTCATGAGATGAGTAGCGTTTCTCTTTCTAGGCTGCCTTTTATGGTTCATTATTCTGGTAGCATAGGAAAGCTATGTTTGCTGAAGGGAGCTCTTCCTGCGGAGACCTTGATAATCCTGTGGGATTTGAAAGAAAAACAATGTGAGAAAGAAAACTAGCTCTACAGCTCTCAATATTTTTGATATTAAGTTAGGCTTCTATCATAACAATATTAGCCATCTTTTCTTTCTCTGTAGCAGCAGAGAGCTTTTAGGGATGAATCCACTACTTTTGAGTCTTTTTGCCATATTACACATAGCAGTAACTTTTTTAATTTTCATAGAAGTCATGGTAGTTCCTGTGCTACAATCAGTTCCCATTCTTTATCCCTTGGATACAACAAGCAAACCCAGAAGGGAATGAGAGACCTGCAAACAGAGTTAGGAAAGTGTCAGGTCTGTTCCTGACCTGCTTTTGTTATTGCTATACTAGAGACACACTCAACCACTTGCTCTATCAGCTACTCTGAGGCCTGGCAAAAATGTGCAAGCCTCAGATGGAGCGGGGCGCTTCTCTTCTACGTCACTTGCAAGCTCATAGAGGTGTTCCAGAGGGGGCAGATGTGTTGTGTAACCTCTCTAACCTTGAGTCTTGCTTTAAGCAGAAAGCAAAAAGAGAAAGAGTAATCAGAGAGATGAGTGAGTCACAAAGAGGAAGGGCAGATGGATCAAAAGCCTCCTATTCCAGATGTTCAGGATTTAGCTAGAAAGAAGGGGATGTAAGAGTGACCTGCTCCCTCTCTCTGGGCTCACCTGCTTTGCACTATTTGGACCTAGTGGTGACACCAAGAGTGTCCTGGTGGATCAAGGATTCAAACAGATAGTGAGGACACTATCCATGATTATAGTCTCGCATAGGTCATCATGCCTGACTTTTGAGGAGTGAGTGTTTCAATAGCAGTAGCAGACTTGTTCTGTGAGTACTAACCAGCCAAAAAACAATAGCAAAGATCATAATAACAGTTTCTTCCCATTCTGTGTTCATTGCAGTCGATCTGAACAATGAGCACTGCATCACAATGTTGTTAGTTAAATACCCCGGTCAGAGTAATATACAACCTTCAGTTTGGCTAAGGTTTTTGCATCTTATATAAAGGGTTTAATTGACCTCTTTTTTTTTCTGGAGAACTTTCGGTACAAGTTTATGGAAAATGGAAAGGCCAAATTCCTCAAGATCAGATCAGAAGTTTCCTGAGAAAGTCAATAATGTTATTATAATCTATTCCTTAGCTAGTATCGCACTGCTGATTTGTACTGTCATTCCCAGGTAATCAATAGAAAGGCTGGAACATTACTAGATGTATTTTCCCCCTGAGGAAGGCATCAGTAATTGAAATTTGTATTACAGTTGATCAGATGTCTCAGCTAATAGTAGACTCCCATATGATGTCCAGGAAGAAATGATCTGTTCTGAAAGAAATTATCTGTCTTTACATCCAAAAGAGGAAAAGAGACTGGGAAGAAGAAATCAAAGTGACTTGTCCAAGATCATAAAGGAAGCCCATGGTAGAGCTAGGACTATACTACATATCTCAGGTGCTCTGCAGTTTTACTACACTTCATTGTCCTTGGCAAGCAGTTCAGACTTGAGAAACTCTTTGTCCCATTGTGGTGCTTCTTATTGTCACAGCTCTGTAGTAGTTACAGACCTAGAGGTGCTGAGCTCTGTGATGTCCTGGTGACCACAGCAGCAGGAAAACAATGACTGGAAAAAAAAGAAGCTGCTATATCCATGCTTTTGCTTTATATCAGCTCAAGAATTTTGTCTTATTTCACTCAAAGATTTCTCTATCTGTAAGAAAAAAGGATATTGATTTTCTGACATAACCAGATAAGAAAAAAAAAATCTCAGGAAATTCCTTACTCTATTTTCCTATTCAGCTTTAGGCATTCACAACATTACTTTAGCACCTGTATATTGAAAGGATCAAATGCCATACCCCCAATATGTCAATGTCTAGCCAGAAAACTAAGAACACCCTGCGCCAGGTGACCTGTACTTTCACGGTAAGAGCTTTCATAAGTAGGTGCTGTCATAAGTAGATGCTTTCATACATAGTCTCCAACATGCTGGATAAACAATCTAAATTTCTCCATCCAAGCTAATCACTGAGAATAGATGAAAATGCTCCAGCATCAGTGGCATCTCACATTAGTATGGCATTCAAGCAATCAGCTCCTGAGCATGGTTGGTGGCTATGGTGAGTTCTAGCTGGAAGGAGGTATTCCTCCTGCAGTCACAGTAATTGCCTGTGTCTCTGAGAAGGTGGGGGGTTAGGGTACAATCCTTTTTTCAAAATAGCTTGTGGTGTGACATTCCCAAATAAAATTGTTAGTAATCCCAAGTTATCTTGTCATAAACCCTGAAGATCAACATGGGTTTTAAAACCTGCCTGTGTAAACATCTGGGCATTTTGCAATGCAGCTTTTATAATAAGACCCTGAATACCTAGCCTAAGATTATGAACACTGAAAGTCATAGAATCATAGAATTGTTTAGATTGGAAAAGACCTTTAAGATCATCAAGTCCAACCATTAACGTAACACTGCCACGTCCACCACTAAACCATGTCCCTCAGCACCACATCTGTGTGTCTTTTAAATACCTCCAGGGATGGTGACTCAATCAATTCCCTGGGCAGCTTGTTCCAATATTTGATAACCTTTTTGGTGAAGACATTTTTCCTAATATCCAATCTAAACCTCCCCTGGTGCAACTTGAGGCCATTTCCGCTTGTTCTATTACTTGTTACTTGCGGGAAGAGACCAACCCCTACCTCACTACAACCTCCTTTCAGGTAGTCCCTCTCTACAACTACCTGAAAGGAGGTTTTAGTGAGGTGGCACACTGCTGAACAATTGAGCTGCAACAAAGTATTTTTGAGGTTATTGCAGGTAAGGTACATAACTGGTCAAGGCAGACCAGCAATATAGACCCAGGCAAAATCCAGGAATATTTCAACTTTTCAGCAGGTCTAGCTTAGCAGTGCATTTGTGCAGTTCTCCTTGCTCCTGTACACTGTTCAGCTCATTCAGAGCTAGCTGTGTATGACATAGCATTGCAAGAATAATCTTGATATATATTTGTTTCCATTCTACGTCTGTAAAAAGGGCTACCTGGGCTTCCTAACCTTATGTAGATGGCAGACTGATAATAGCGGAGGACATATTTTGAAGATAGAATGCTGTCTGATCTGATGACAATGGAGGTCCTACATATATCTTGACAGGGAATTAAATTGATGCACAGTAAAATTCAGCTTCCCTCTGGAGAGGTAACGTGCTTAGAAATGGCATTTGTGCTCACTGCTATCCTTAACAGAACTTGGAAATCTCATATGATGGAGAAGCTGACTCCCTCACAGGTTCTGGAAACTAGTTGCAGTTATCAATTCTTTACATGCTGCATAGCTTAGACACAATTAAGTCAGCCTGGGAGTTTATTCAAACCTTGTGAATTTTTACAAATATCAGATGCATCAGCAGCATGGGTTTAAAAGCACATTTGAACACTGATAAATGTGTTCCTATTGTGCTACAGTCATAAAAATGGGTTTGAAAGAGGAGACAAAGTCCTCTACAAGGATCTCTCTCTTATTCCGAAAATGCAGATGGGGGAGATGCGAGGCACAGAAGATGAGTATCAGTGAAAGCAAGTTTAATTGGCAATGGCAGTTGATTTTGTGTAACAAAGTACTAGTGCACACTTTCATCTTGAAGACAATTTTGGCCTTCTCCTACTCTGAAAATGAAAATAGAAAGCAGAAGAAGAAAATGAAAAAAAAAAAAATTCCACAGGTTTCCCAGTCTTGCTTTCCAGGACAAATGCGCTGAGATGAATTTTTGAAGATGAGCTTCATGTGTACCAAAGAATATTGCCATTTTTGGCAAAGTTTTCCCATTTCATCCAAGGACCAGATGATGTTATCTGGTGAGTAGTACCTGGTACCTGGTACCTAGTACTTGATAGTACCCTGATTCTCTGCCAATACTGTGTTCATTTTTCCAGCTCCGAATGGGGTGGTTAGATTCGTCCTGGTGTTGGAAGGGTCCACATTCATCCACGTTCATCTAGAACTGATAGTGAACTTTTTTCCCTCACTAAATATACACAGTAGTTGACATCAGAAGATACAACTGGGCACATTTACTTCCAGTGAATGTTCAGATAAAGAAAATAACAGATGCTGGTGATGGGCTGAGACATGTTTTCCCAAAAGATCTCTTTTACCTCCCTGGGTGAACTGACTTTTCTAGCCTACAGTTTTCCCTTCCGTCTAACTCACCAACTCATGTAAATGCAGATGCCAGTTCTGCTTTATGATAACCCATATGGCCCCAATGGGGCAGCAGGAGAAAGCCCAAAGCAAGGAGATCTTTAGAGTAACTTCACTTCTGGAATCTAAGATATATGCCCTAGGAGAAAAAGGGAGAAGGTACTAGATAATCACTTGTCAGTTCAAGTGGTGTCATATCACACTCAAAATAACTAGCTATCCCACACCAACTCCTTCCACACAAGGAGGGATGTCACTTGTAAGATACAGTACAAAAACAAATAGAACATCTCTGTCTCATCACATTCTCCTAATGCATTCTATTTTCATTACAAGACTGATAGCGCAAAAATGGCAATTCCTGCTATTTGCCTATGTTGAAGCCAAACTAACCCACCCAGTTTATTTATACAGTTTACTAACAATCCTGTGAGTAATAGTTTTGCTTTCTCTAAAATCAGCTAGGAAGTGATAATTGAAAAGCAACAACTTTTTATGGATCCTTGCCACAAGGAACACATACACTAATAATGCAGGTTGTGGGGTTTTTTCTTTCTTAGGTTGCTGCTCCTTCGTACAGCAATTTTCCTAATCAAAGTGCAGCATACATTAAACACTGTAGAATTTGCTTAGTGAAAAAGATACAGCATTTTGGAGTGCTCCATCACAAAAACATTTTTGATCTTCCCTTTCATCATGAACAGCTTGAATGCAGCAGGAAACCTGCAGCACTCTTCCTTGTTTAAAAATGTACGAGTAGTTTGATTAATGGTTTCATCTACCAGATGAATTGGAAAGAGGATTTTCCTGGGATCTTAGCAAGTGCAGACAACCGCTGAAATGCTTCAGGAGAGGACTGTGTTTCTCCACATATATTTTCTTAATTAAAAGATCACTGCAATCACTGATATTAAAGCAAATTGTGTTGAATTCCTGTTTTGTTTCAGAGGATGGATAGATGGGTTTTGCTCCTGCTGCCTCACAGCTTCAGATATTCCCAGAGCTTTCTAATGGCTCCAGTGGGCATGCCTAAATTGTCCCTTTGAGGCATTTCTCAAGATCAGCTTTTTTTTTTTTTTTAACAGACAGCAAATCTGTAAACAAGTCCCAGTTGGGGAACTCCAAAGCACCATCTGGAAGAGAAGGGTTCCCAAGTGCTCGAGTGTTTAATGGGGTGTTTATATATCAGTAGACATATCTGGACCAGTCATAGGCTCCCAAGGCTCTCCTTGGGCTGCCTGCAGCATCTCTGTGAGTCCCAGTCTGGGTAAAGGGTTGGTGGATGCAGGAGCATGCTGTGCTCCTCACTGTTCCTGACATTATTTCACAGAAGCAGTGTTGGCAGAGGTAAGACTTACCCACCTGTCCTGGTTCATGACTTAGTGAGAGTCATCTCCAATTTGTAGATGTCTCCAACTGTGAAACTTTCCTGAAGTCCGAGCAGAGGCTGCAGCCCTGGCGGTGACCCCTGCCCAAGCATATCCTGGCCAGTCTGAAGGGTGTTCCTTTATGGCTGACATGAACCTGTAAGAAATTGTCAGGTACCTGGAGCAAAGGACAAGCTTTGTTTTTGTGTAAGGCAAGACAAAAGGTGTTCTGCAACCAACACACCATGGGCTGCTGAAAAATGTGAGGCTCTAGCTCAGATTGAATATGTAATGCTGACTGAATCTATCACAAGGCAAAAAAGCACTTTCCTTACTTAAATTTTGCTAGGTCGAAAGACTCAGAGTCAGCTACAAAACAACAACAGCTGGGCAGGTCTTACTTTTAATAGGAGGAAAACTAGTCACTCCAAAAATGCAGTGATGAAGGTCAAACTGACATCTGTATCAGCTTCCTCTGTAATTAATTAATTGCTTTTTGTCTTAATCAAAATTGTGAGGGATACATTGCACTGTAAATGCGTTTCGTATCATTCCTATACTAAAGTACATCCAATGTAATTACAATCCCGATTAGTTCATCGAAATAGATCATCATACTGTATGTGAAAAAAGCCATCTTTGTCCATATTGTACTCGTAGCTCTAGTTCACCATATTCCTGGGAAAAGCAAGGGTTTTTTTAAATAGTGGAGTTGAGTATCTGTGCAAAAGTAGCTGAGAATTCTCAGAGATTTCAAGAGCCAAAATTGCTAACTCAAATATTCTGAGGGCAAATATTAACTATAATTCTCCAGTGAATTCTCTGATTTTGTTAGCTGCACAAAACAGATGTGTGAACAGATACAGTATCCAGATAATCCTTTTATTAAGGAGTAGAAAATATTTCACTTTTTATTTCAGATTCTTTCTATCTCATTACCAAAATTTCTGCCCCATAAGAAGCATATTTAACATCCCCAAATCCAATTTACCTTTTTCCAAATTCAGTCCCATAAAATGTATTTTGCATAGGATTTAGCTAATTTGCTAACAATTAATCAACTTGACTGAAAAATCAGAGCCACTTTGCATGTCTGGCTGTGATATATTTGTTTGGAGCCCTTTCAAATATGTAAATCACTGAACTTTTAATCAAGGCTTAGAGAACTAAACGTGTTTCTCAAGCATTTTATTTCTCTGTGTTTGCCACATACACACACACAAGCACAGACTCACATAATGCACATTCTTATTCTTTCTATTTACAGCTCCCTTTTGGATGTCCTTTTCTTCCCTTCTGTCATGATTACTACTGTCCTCATTGAAATGAAGGTCTATCATTGTGTATATCAGGCAATATGCTACCTGACATCATTTACATCCACAGTGCTCTGTTGGAGAGCAGAAACCTTCATAACAGTACTTTAAAATAAAAATTGCAACATTATCGTGAATTACATATATGAAGAAATATGCAGCTGAATGGTCCCATCAGCAAATTGGAAAGAGATTGAGTCATAAGTCACTGTCTGCCTCCGGGTTTCTCTTACACTCAGCATGTGTGGATGCAGTACATATTTCCCAGTTATCATCCAACACTTTGTAGAAAAAAAGATTTCCTGGGATAACGGATTACCTCAATTCCAGACCCCCTGCACAAGGGGCAGGATGGTTGTATGGGAAGTTTTGCCTTTAGCCAATTGCTCATGGGTTGATAAGATGCAAGTGCCCTTCACAGGCACCCAGAATCTCTCTCTCAGGCTTCCCTTAGGAAAAAATAAAGGATCTGCTTTGTTGTCTTTAGCAAATATATCCTCCTGTGCACAAAGCTATGTGGCAGGGGCTGCTGTTCAGCAAGAGGCAGAACTTAGATATATAATTTATGAAGCACTTTTGGCACAGAGATTATAAATATTTAGTGGTTTGGCTGCACGCTGTATGTTATGTGACCTGCATTCACATGAGGAAAAGCAGCCCAGCCTTTGGACTTCAGGAGCTGAAAGTCTCAGCACCTTCTGGGCTGAACTACTGTCAGAAAGACTTTGTGCAAGATACATTCCTTTCTCAACTTGACTCCCTAAACTATTAGGCGTTTAATTTATCTTTTTATTTATTTATTAAGTACTTTGAGACCCAGGAATGAGACGATTCGCTAACCAGTAGATAATATCATCCTTATGAGATAAAGAATCCAGGATTGTAAAGTCATCTTAATTTTTATTTATTTATTTGTTTATTTATACTCTGTAGAGCTGAATCTGCCTGATAGAGTTAATTACTGCACTCTCCTCTGTGACAGCTTCCTCATCTATATCTTGCCGGCCTGATGCAGATGAGCTCAGAAATCCAAGCAATGACCTGAAACACCCTGACCAACAAGCTGCTGGTGCTAAAATACGGAAATGTGTTCTGGCACGCATTCAGGCTATTGCAATGAACAGGACAATGGCCACTGCTGCAGGAGAAAGGGCTGGAAACCGGCTTTCCAGAAGATACAATGCTTTAAGATCACCCATTTATGCTGCAAGTTCAATTCCTTGAGGAACATCACATGTTACAGGGGGAATGAATGCCCTGGTACGTATGGGGGTACCTTGCTATAAAAGCACCCTGCATCTTCCCTCCCCACATCAGCACGTGGCAAAGCAGAAAGAGGCCACCTGGTTCTTTGTAACGGTGATGCTTTAAGATGAGCAGCTGATGTAGAAGAAAAGCAAACATAGCACAGGAGATCCAATGGAAGAGGGATCAAAGCTTTCCAGGGCTTTGATCGACTTCCTGCTGCTGGCCTTCTGAGTATCAGGTTGATCCTTCCACAATTCCACCTTCCCAAAAGGCCTCAGCAAATGCATTAGTAACAATTTTATGTAACTCACAGGAGGATCATGCAAGTTATATACATGCATGAATTTTACATACCTTGATAGCTTTGAAAATAACTTATCATCCCCATTCGAAAAGTGTGGCATCTGGTAACAGTCTTAAGTAAAGAATAAACCATTTGTTGACAAAATATGAAAACACTCTAAACGGCATTTCGCACTCTGAAGGGAATTTATTCTTCAGGAGAAAGTCATTGATGGTTTTCAAAGCTGGGAATGCCAGGCCAGGCTGTTGGTTTTTTAAACATAAAGAAGGTGTAACACTGCATTCATAATTCACACTCCCACTGCAGCAGCCCTACAAAAACAGCAACTTTCTTCCTTCACCATCAGCACAAGTGAATGAAGATGTTTGACAACTTGTTTGGCAATCATTTGGACGGTAGGGCTGCTCAAAACTTGTGAGACGTCTGACTCATGTATTTCTGTACTTTTCCAATTTGCTTCTTTTTCAAAAGACAACAAAAGCAATAAAAGCACAAACTACTTTACTGTAAATAAATGGTTCCGTGTGGTGCTTTCCTGAACTATTCTTTTCAAAATTCTTTGCCACCCCCAGGAACTCTTGTGCTGGCTCCCTTGTGCCAGCAAGGCAGATATCTCATGAAGGACATCAGGACTAAAATTTCAGTGCAGCAGTTCATTTACATAACAGTCCCTGCAATATTAATACGGGAGCTTTTCTACAGAATTGCTCTCCAGCAGCACTGTGAAAGCTTGTTCATTGAGACCACCTTCTCTGTCACGGTGAGGTGTTTAAGTCAAGATGCTTTTCAATAATGCAGACATTTGTTTCCCTCTTAAACGGGAGTATCACCAGGAGTAAACTGAGTAGTGATCAGCAGTACTATAAGGTGAGGACAAAAAATACTTCTGATTTCTCATATAAATGTATTTCTAAGATATCACCTGTAGACATTGTCTCACACACTGGAGAGCAATTCACTTCTTACCAATATAAGCAAGGACTGAAGACAAAGACTTAACCTTGAGGAGGAGCCTAGTGATAGAAAACAATAATGATCTGATAAGGGCTTCCTCTCAGATGATTTTGACACCTAGTTTTTCTGCAAATGATCCTTGTTTTCTTTTTGGGCATTTAGTTTTGAAAGCCATGATCAACTGCTTTTTTAAATTCTGATGCAGCTCTCATGAAAATTAAACTAAAGTCTTGCTTTCAGACTACTGGTTTAGGGTTCATTAAGTATTGAAGTTGGAATGCATAATCTTCATTTTACAGAGAGTACCAGTATGTTAAGAATGGTAGGGTTCTGACTTTATGAACTACTGTTTTATATAAATCACATTTTAAATAACTGAAATGTGAAATATTCATATATTTAATATATAATAATCCTTTACAGGTTATTTTGATTGAAATCTGCTTTATGATGATCCCATCATATAAGAACAATACACAAGTGTTTAATTCATGTGGTTGTTCTAATAATAATACAAAACAGGGTGAAACAATATAAAACGGAGGACAGAAAAGTATTAACATTCATTTAATTTATAAATGCATTTCAAAGATGAAATAATATGTTAAATATTGAAATCACTAGAATGACAAAAGTATATAAAATGCTGCATACCGATTTGATAAAACCTGGGGTCTACACAGCCAATTCATATTCATTTTGTATAGTTTTAGTAATCTAAATAATAACACTGTAAATGTGTGCAGGAATCTGCTCTTGGACTGGAGCTTACAGTAGTTCTCTTTCCATGTAGATTGCCCCCACAGTCTTAAAAGGCTGTGCTTCAGTTTGTGAATTAAAAACAACCTGCCCCCATGATGAATCCAAACTAATCTGTGTATCAGTGGGTATTTCTAGTTTGTTCCTCTTTATTTTTCTCCTCTTGTTGCTGCCTCTATATATACAGGGGGATATTTGGAGTACTTAGTGCTTCTTTGCTGACGCAACCACACAACACTAGCAAAAGGAATAGTAGAGGAGAGCATTAACTATCAGGAATGGAATCATAGAAAAAGTGCAAGGAGGGCAAGACTTTGTCTCACCCTTCCCCAGATGTTTGGGTTTTTTTCCCCGGAGAGTATAATAATTGTCAACTTTCCATGACCTAGTAGGCGGAAGCTTTTCCAAACGTGTCTGTTGCGGTTGTTTTAATTTGATGTATCTGTCAGGAAGCTGATGTCACTGACATAATTTTATGAAACTACGAGAAATATGTAACTGGTCTGCTTAAAAGTTACTGACAACACATGACCTTGGCATGGAGATAGGTTTATGTTGTTGATTTACTGTAACAAGTTCCTTCTGTGTTTGGTAATTAATATCTCCTGAGTTAAGTGCCTCATGTCATTGCGCTAATAAATCTCATCCTGTGCAGAAACAAGTTGAATTTTCAGAGGTGAGCAAGCTACTGAATTTATATGTACAAAAAACAATACCCCTCTGTTCCCTTCAGGTAATTAAATCACTCAGTGACATATTCTGTCTTTTCTAAGGCTTATGTGACAGCTCTCTTTAGATTGACAGGACCTGGTTTAAATTCCACGGGTCCAAAACCTGCATATTTTCATGGAAATACATTCTTCCTCTGTCACTTAAATCCAAATATGAAATGCTTTCAAGACATTATAAGCATTTGGACTCTTGATATCAGTCTTGTTTGAAATCCAGTCTGTTTTCAAACATCACCTGACAATACATTATCTGAAAGCACAGACAGTTGTTGTGTATACATAACCTCCAGAAATTTGTGAGTAATTTCTAAAGGGAAATTGCTAATTCTGCCCTCTCACTCCACGGTTGTAGAATTATATTGTTACCATCGATTACCGCATCAACAACATGGCAATTTGCAGTAGGTCAAACGGCTGCTAAAAATAGCTTCCTGCCGCTCTCGGTGGGAAGGACTTGGAAATTCTGTAGTAGCATTGCTCTTGCTCCTGCTCCAGCAGGATGAGGATGAGGATGAGGATGACTGTCTTCTCCGCTCTTTCACACATGTGGCTTCACACTCTGCTCTTTTAGCTCAGTGAATTTTTCAGTGAGTGGAAGTAGCAGTGCTGCAAGGCACCATTGGTTTACATTGCTTTGTAAAAACATACATGGCTGGAGGGCAACCTAAAGCCTTCTGAAACTTTTTCATTCTTTCCTTCTTTTCCTTCCTCTGTTCATCAGTCTTATATTGTAAGTGATAATCCTTATTTATTTTTTGTTATTTACTACCTCCTATTTGATATCATACACTTTGACTATTTAAAAAGTTGTCCCATGAATACCCATTATTTGTCCACAGCAAAGTAGCTATACAAATCAGGGTTAGTATCTAAATCAAGGTAAACATAATTATGATCAGTATAAGGGGAAAAAGGATCTTGCAGGACCCAGTGGCACTGCAGTTGCCACATATGCAGTAGGGCATATATGCCTCCATAGGTGAAGTAGGGTTTATATGATGCCAAAAGGCACTAATCATAGAATCATAGAATCATAGAATCTTCATGGTTGGAAAAGACCTTTGAGATCATCAAGTCCAACCATACACACACACAAAAAACCCCTACAAACTCTGCCACTAGAGCATGCCCTGAAGTGCCACATCTAGACGTTTCTTAAACACCTCTAGGGATGGTGACTCAACCACCTCCCTGGGCAGGCTGTTCCAGTGCCTGACCACTCTTTCAGGAAAGTCATTCCTCCTGATATCTAGTCTAAACCTCCCCTGCCGCAAGTTCAGACCATTTCCTCTGGTCCTGTCGTTGTTCACTTGGGAGAAGAGGCCAACACCCACCTCTCTCCACCCTCCTTTCAGGTAGCTGTAGAGGGCAATGAGGTCTCCCCTCAGCCTCCTCTTCTCCAAGCTAAACATGCCCAGCTCCCTCAGCCTCTCCTCATATGACCTGGTCTTCAGACCCCTCACCAGCCTGGCAGCTCTCCTCTGGACCCACTCCAGCACTTCCATGTCCCTCTTGCAATGGGTGAGAAGAGCCAGGGAGTTTTGCTCAGTGCCCTTAACTGTCTCATCCATAGCCCCTCTTCAAGTAATATCTGCTCTATATGAGGATCTTTGTATTCAGATGAGGTCCTTTGCTGCTTCTGCTTTGTGTACTCCCACTGACCACAACACGGTGTACTGGGGAAGCAAAGCCCCTGTATGGGAGCATCAGGAGGATTTCAAAGGTTTGGTCTGCTTTCTTAGAGACATGAGCACTTAGTTATTTTCCTGAAACCATAAACATACAGTATTCATATTAAATGTTATTATTTAATGTCCTCCAGTTTAGATGTCAAACTACTTTCCTTTTGCATGTGTGTCTAAAAGCTAGAATCCAGAGCAAAGGGAGATATTTTAATCTTTAGGAAAAAATGTTCAAGTTTTTTTCATTAATCTCCTTTTAAAAATGTATTTAATTCAATCAAAATTTGCCAACAAAGCTTTTCCATTCAAAAACATTGATCAGTTCTATCTACAATAAAGTATTGAAAAGCAACTAGATTACCAAATTTAACTTCAGTTACGAACAGCAGCAGCTGAAAGTCTTTTCCTGCCAGTGCTAAAATGCCCTTGATATGTCAAGATATCTTTTTGACAATTTTCAGATCTAACTTGAGGGAGTCCTATATTACATCTCATCTCACTAGCTAAAGAGGACCTGATCACAGAACGAAGCTATCCTTTCTGAGCTAAGTGATCATGATTTTATTACACTTGTCATCTGCAAGCAGAATGAACCCTCAGCAAGAAATTTTTGTGCTTCAGAGGACTCAGTTTCACCAAACTGAAAGTAATCATAAGCAAAGTCAATTGGGAAAGATAATTTTAATAGGAAAACAAAGCCAGTGATAATTGGAATGAGGTTAAAAATGCTTAATAAATGTTTAAAATCTCACAAGGAGACAAGGCTACAGCATTTAATAATTCAGCCTCATCTAGCAAGGGAGTAAAAATAATAAATGTTAAGAAGCACATCAGATGGTGAAAATAAATAATAGAAGTTAAGAGGAATCAGGAAAAAAACAGATAGAGGAAGAAAAGAGCAAGTCAAAGCCTATAGAATGTTGAGAAACACGGAGTTTAGGAGCCAGGAGCAGAAGGAGCCCTATCGCCAGCTGTGGTCAACTCTTGGACAGAAATGATAGAAGGTCAATAATGCAGAAAGACGATGTTGGACAAATGTTCTTGATCTGCAGATGAGGGAAACTGTTGTGTGATACAGCCCCCACCGCCACCAACCAAGAATGTAAAACAGAAGGCAATAACGTTAAACATTTTAAAATTAAGCATGCCTGAAAAACTTTTGTGTATGAGTCTTAAAAGAATAAGCCTAGGAGATGTGTCAACATCAGTGTTTAATTTTAATATCCTTAGATAACAGGAAATTTATGACTGATACAAAAAAAACGCCACTGTTAACAATTTTTAAAGTATTTGTAGTTTAATTATGTTGGTATAAGCCCAGACAAATAACGAAGAGCTGATATAACATTCTGTTAATACAGAATTAGGGAAATGAACAAATCAAATTAGCTTTGATTTAAGGAAAAAAATCTCTAAGTATATTGATGTGGGTTCTTTTTTTCTGAGAATCTAAGGCTTAGCTGAGAATGACATTGTTGTTAATTTAATACAGTTAGTGCCTTTTTTATGCTGCTCAGAAAGGTTTTGGCTTTGTTCCATATGGTGTTTTCACTGAAATGAAAAGACAAAAAAATCAGCATTGCATACTTTCGAAGGATTCAAAACTAGTTAACTGAATTTGTACCAGAGTAATTGTAAACAGTTTTCACCATCATTGAACAGATGTGCTTCTAATAAGGACCCTCAGGGATCTTTTGTATTGAACATTTTTTCCCAATGACCTTGAAGAAAATGTAAAATGTAAAAAGGAAAAGGCTGGAAGCTGAAGCCAGCTGAACTCATACTGATTCCCCTGGCCTAAAACATGAACTCACATTTAAGCTTTAACGAGCCAAACTGGAATTATAAAACATTGAAAACATTCACTATAAGCAGGGAGTGCTAGTTTTAATCAGTTTATCCTGGTTTAAATCACATAAAGAAACATGACTGCATGTCATTTTTACTTTGCTCAAAATTATTAGAATCACTTTAGTTCATCCAGTGAAAATTCCGTGTTTGAGCAGCTTCTGCTTAGCTCTGCCCCTTACATGTCCCAGTCACGGTGTCTAAACAAGAGGAAATATTATGTCCAACTTATCATTTACAAGTATCAGATATGGGCATGATTTTGCATCGATGGTTGCATTTTGTAGTGATGGCTCTGCTTTCTGAGCAAGATTTAATGTTAGCCACACTTTACAGAACTGAGTGAAGTTGACCACACTCCTTCAGCCCAACATTTGCTCATGCTGATCAAAAGCCGAAGAGGGGAGACTTTGTGTTCTCTCCTGAATCTAATCCAATGCTTATATAAAAGAAAAGAAAAAAAATGAAAAAAAAAATCATACCTGTTTTGTGACAGATTTCTGATAGTCATACTGAAAAAAAAAACACAAATAGGTTATGAAAATTATCACACTTTGCTCTGTTTGCATTAGGCAGGATACGTTTTCTATTAAATTGAGAGTCCTTAAATGTCACTATGGTTCACAGATACCAACAAAAGCAGAAGAAAGAATCAAAATACCACAGAGGTGTTAATTCTGTCATGAAAAGCAAACAGTCAGCTATGAATTTACCAGGAAAAATCTAGGTGACTTTATTCTATCTCTTAAATCTATCTTCTTCCTTCATGAATGCCATTTCTTTTTCTGTTCTAGCCTTTGGCCTAAAACCATCTGCAGGGTGTACAGTGATGCTATTAGACAGCTCAGCAGGAACTGGTCACACCTTCTGTGGGGGCATCTCCTGCGAAGTATCAATTCATTCCACGAAAAAAATGGTTCATTTCTTGCTGTGTCCTATTTTACCTTGTTTTGTCTTTCTCTGTTGTCATTTATTTCCTGATGGGTTTAGAGGTTTTAGAAAGCCACTGACTCTTACTAAAATGTAATATATAATGTACATATGCTAGCAATGTTTGCATCAACACAGTATATCTCCAGATGTATTTGATGTATTTACCCCTTCCATTTGAGAATGAAAGCTCGAACAGTGATTGTTATGCCTCTGGGAAGTTCTGTATGTCTTCTTCTTCTAACAACAATAGTTTATTCAGGTGCAATGCATACATATTACTTATTTAGCAGTCATCTATAATTCCATGTGAGACAGGTCAGGTTTGGGATAAATAGGCCAGTCATAAAAATAAACAGCTGAGACTTTCTTTTCTTCCACTTATTGTCAGCAATAACAAATTTACGACAACAATATCTGTGCTGTGCCATGCAACATATTCATTTGGAACATTTTAACACTGAGTGCTGTCATACTTTCCTCTCTTCCTATTCCTCAACAAAAACAACTTCATAAAAGCCCTGGCCCAGATCCAGAGAAACTCAGACCCAGCTTTGAGTGTGCTTCATTTTTAAGCTCCTATGTTTGGGAAAAGAAGAGGACTGAATGAGTTTTCTAAACTGTTTTCTATTGTCCTTTAAAGTGGAGAGAGGTGGGAGCTTCTAAAGGACTCCGGGAAGTCCAATCTACTTTTAGGGCCTGCTGGTACTTTATTGCTTTGTAAACTGTCCCACCAGTACAAGAAAAAAGAACCAATAGAAGTACCCATGTGTTCACAGCATCCCAGTAGTCTGAGCACTGGTCTTCTGAAGCTGGCTTCCCTTGTTTTTATGCAATGTTAAAAAAAATACAGAAAATACAGCAAATACAATTATGCAGTCTAACCACTTCTGTAAAGAACACACTGGGTGCTGTGAAAGGGAAGGTAAAGATAGCATTTCCAGAAAACATCCTTTCTAAGAGGTCTGGCACTAAACCAAAGCTCTAAGAGGAGACAAATAAAGACTTCATCTAATGGATCTGGAACAGGGTCCCCTTTGAAACTGGAATGAAATTTTGGATGATACACTGACATTTTGCTTACTTTACTTGAATAAGTGTCACCAACTTCAAAATTATATAAATTTGACTGTTCAGACTCTACTTTATGTATAGAAAGCTTTGTCTTTTAGGCCACAAATAGTAAGTCCCTGGCATGCTCCATACATACAGTTTTTAAATACTTTATCCAATAAAGTAGAACACATGTCTACAGGTGAATTATAAAGTACAGAAAAGGTAACTTCAAGCAAAACTGGAAAAAGAGGAAGAGGATAACGAAGAAATTAAAAACTTTAAATTATTCTCACAGTGAACCATTTATTGCCTCTGAAGAATGCAAACATATCCTCATGTTATTTATAAATCACACCAGTCCATAGGGCTCTGTCTGATCTAGATCAAATCAATCTGCCTTTCCTTTAGCCACAAGGATAACCTTTTCTAGACTAGTTAAAACCTGTGTTACTGGAGATTTTTGTGACTGTTAGCGATTAGTTGGTAGAATAAAAATTCTCAGCAGGGTTTGTGGTTCTCACAGAAGACCAGCCACACTGACACAGGCAACATGCTCCTCCATCAGTAGCCATAAATCATAGAATTATAGAACAGCTGGGCTTAGAAGGGACCATTAAAGTTCATCTAGTTCAACCTCCCGTGCAATAAGCAAGAATATCTTCAACCAGATCAGACATGCTTACAGAAGAATAAAGAACAAGGCAAGTGTGTACGCTGATTTACCGCAGCAGCCTTCCAGCCTCTTCCAAATATTTTTAGCCTGTTGGGTTTTTTTTCTGTATTTCATTGTTCTGAATGGATTTCTCTTCTAATAACTTCTGTCTTCTCAAACTCACATCCCCTTTTCTTTTATCAACCCTAGCATCTTTCAAGAGGGCTCCGATTGCTTGCAAGGACCCTGGTCATTCTTCTGAGGACTGTGTCATTAAAATCATACCTCTCCTTATCCATTTTCAAGCTAGCAATTATTTCCTTGGAAGGCACACACCCATGTATGGCAATATTGTCCGTAAGCAGAGAGTAATCTGTGAATGTTCATTCTGCACTTATTTGTCACTTTAATACGTATCTGTATTGCCTGCCTTAGACTTTTTAAGTCAAGGTGTTGTTTGTCAGTCATCAGTGAGACCCCAATAATAAGGCTTTTAGCATCTGGTTGTGTCTGACAGTGACTACTGTTAGCTGGAGGCACTCTGCTCTGGAGCAATAAATGCGCATTTTTTGCAAAGGGAATTTTTAAAGCTGCTTCCAAATCATTAATGTAAGAAAAGCAACACCACTACTTATGAAAACAGTGAGGAATTTAACACATGGAAATCTGAATGAAGAAGAAGAAGAAGAAGAAATTAGATTGACAGAGAGTTCCAGAGTCTTAGTTGTATACAGGATAGACATATATATATATTTTCTTGCTCATATATCGGAGGTTGCCTATAATACAGTCATATTGTCCAATTTGAGAATGGCCAGTCCTGTGTATAACAGTCAAAGAAGGGAGACTCAAGATAAAGCCCGTGTGATACAAAAACTGTCCTTGATCCATCTCTGTATCTGTATTTCTCAATAAATCTTCCTGTGAAAGCTTCTGGGTGTTGAACAGGTACTTAATGCCGTTCAGGACACAGTGGGACACGTTATTTAGGTATCTAAAGTGTGATAAAGAATTGCCTAGTAGGTTAAGACATTTAAATTCAAAGAATTATACAGGAGCTAAAGCCAAAACAAATAGACTCAGGTTTTGGTAAGTCTTACTTTAACTGCCTTTGTCCAAAATTATGCTCCTGAAACCTTCTGCTTGTTCCTGAAGGGGTTTAATTCTTTAAGTATTCTCTGAGCAGGTTCAGCACTGCCTGAGTGGATTATGGCTCTCGGCAAAGGTCACTGCCACCCCTGCTGCTCATATTCCAGCCTGGCAGCAGCCGGCTCGGTCACGATTTGAGAAAGCCAGGTTCATTCTCCTCCTTTGCCTGAGAATTTTCAGACCCACATACCCTGCATCCCAGGAAAGTACCCTAACCTTCCACTTCACCTAACTGAGAACTGGGCATTTAACAGAGACTGTGCCACTACTAATCAGAGTATGAAAGGAAATGTGTCTTCTGTGTCCAATTTTTAGGGTATTCCCCTGGGTGGGAGGGGACCTCAGGTGAAATCTCTTCTCCCAAGGACTGTTTACACACTGCAGCTTATGACTGGTGCATGTGAAATGCATAAACAGACCGTGGAAGAACATCAAGAGCCTGGGTCTTTGCTTGTCCCCAGGGAGTGCTCTAACTGCATAATCATGCTCATGGGTAAACTCTTTCCAGGATTTTCATGCTTTCATGCATAAAGCAGCAGGCACCATGGGGAATGTCCCTGAGGAGCCCAGTGTTTTATCAGAGCAGGTACAAATCTCTGACTGATAGAGGTGACCCCTGTTCTCTTACACCACAGATAAACGTGCTAAGAATTAGCCTATTGTAAGGAGAGAAATGATACTAACATTATTATGCCTATGTTAATTAAAAAAAAAAATAGGTGTGAGCCATGCTCATCTTTAAAAGAATGTAGTGGGGACTCAAGGAGAGGAGGGGGACAGAGGGCTGGGCTGCTGCAGAGCTGCCCCTGAGGCAGTCCTGAGGACAGGGTCAGGCTGGAGACATCCCTGACCTACCTCCCTCTTCTTTACTAGCTCTCAACAGCAGCTCCCAGACCCACTGCTCTGGGGCAGCATCCTGTTTACCAGGGAAGGATCTTGGGGGATCAACCTGCACCAGACCCAGAAGCTGTCCTACAAGCCAGATGTCTGCATGTGACAGCTGAAATACCACTCATGGCTGCACCACAGACATGGTATCCATGTAGCAGGCTGGCTTACACCACTGCTCTGATGAGCACTTGTCCAAAGTGCTTCAGATATGGAATTCAGCAGGGCTTTTACCCACAGAGGTCAGTGCCTTTAATGCAGGTCATTTCTGGTGTTACGGCTGGATGTCTCAAAAGAGTATGACATGCTATATTACAAAATGTAGCATGATATTTGTTCTTTTTTTCTCCCTAACAAATAAAAGTCATTCTAACTGCAAAGGGACAGCATGTAGCTGCTATCGAAAACAACTGTAATACTTCTGGGTTTGATTCATGGTGGTAGAATCTGCAATTTACAAAGGCATGGGTGAAATGAAAGGATCCATATTAAAATAATGTTCTTAAAATGGACCAGGATGATAGGACTATTAAATAATATATAATGTACAACACAGACAAAAGTATTGCATGATGCAAATCATCTACTACTTTGTCATTATGTAAGGTCCTGAATTTTACATTCCTTTCAGTGTCTTCAATTGTGTGGTCCTTGATGAACCCTCCCAGAGGAAAAGTTAGTACTAAACAGCACAGAAGCAAAAACTTTTGAAGAAGAATTAGTTTTTTGATTCCCAGTAGGGCTCAAAGGTGTCAGAATTTGTACAACAAACAAGGATGAAATTACAGAAATTTCCTGTAGTATCATTAAGCTGATATTGTATTTATCTAAGATGCCATACAGATTTTAGTAAGTGGCAGCTGTGGAGTTCATGCGTGTATGGTAGACAGATGGAAATGATCAACTGTAACATCTCCAAAGGGGCTTTTGCGGTGCATCAGACCAGTGAGTCATGAAATGAGAAATGTTTGCGTGACAGAACCCAGGAGCTCCATACTAGATGAAAGCAAACATCATCAAGTGAGTATTCTCCAGCCTAAGACACAGTGAGAGACACACTGTAGTCACTTGACTGATAGTTTTTTAAAAGATGGTTCCAAAGAGCTTGGTAGCTTATTTATCCACAGTCCACAATTTTCCATGCAAAACTGTCTCCAAGGAGTTTCAATTACTGCAGAGTCAATATTAGATCTAAGTGAAAATACTGAAATGTTATGGCTGTTATTACATATAATATAAACAAAGTCATGCAGGGGTTTTTTTTTGCCATTTGCTTTTGAGCTGCAAAAAGATTCTATACAATAGGCTCAAAGTGAATGTTAGGCTGAG
The DNA here is from genome assembly GCA_013400035.1 of Rynchops niger. Lineage (NCBI taxonomy): Eukaryota > Metazoa > Chordata > Aves > Charadriiformes > Laridae > Rynchops > Rynchops niger. Next base: position 1,777,542 of record VXBH01005731.1, read on the forward strand.
AACAATCAGACATATATATTCTGTTTTTGAACAAAACAGCGCATGAGAGTTACATCTTGTTTCACTCCTAAAAGTAAGTCTTTTCTGCAGATTTATTTTATGCTTTAAATGTTACTGACTTTGTATTGTAGATGGAAATATCTAAGTTTCTCTCTCGGAAAGCATTTAATATCTCCCGAGGTCTTCAAGTCCCTCCTTTACTTGGAAAGCACTTTGCTGAGGTACTGATATTGCAACAACCTGTCAGCTCACCAGGTGCAGAATAAACACAAGGTCTCAGAACTGCTTTCCCTTTTTGTCAGCTAATGGCCACAAACATACCCGTTTTAATGTATTTTTTGAATTGTTACAACTTTTTTTTGGTTTGCCAAGAAAGGGTGACCAATTCATGGCGGTCATGAGCCATTTTTAATTTTCAGGTTAAGCTCTGATGATTACTGGTTTGAGTTGTGCTTGCTTGCTTGGTTATGTACGTGGTGAGCAACAGCTGGGCTGGCACTGGGGTAGAGTCCATTTTTGACTGTCTAGAGGAAGATCTCATGAGCCACGCTGAGCTAATTGGACTTACCTATAGCAAAGTGCTCTTGATTCATTGGGCTGACATGGGCAGAAACTAACACTGGGATGCATGCACGTGGGAAGCACACCCTCACTGCATGGATAGCTTTGACATCTGTTGTCTCCTGAGGTAACATGTGTTGGGTCAATGAAGTAGTGCAACTTTAGTAGTTAGACCTTGTGCTTGGCTGAGGCATGCTCCAGCATCGGCAAGACGACAATGAATAAATCTGCAGAGCAGCTGGTCCCCAGTGACGGTTTTTCTGCTGAAGGAAACTTACAGGTCAGTGGTCATGAACCTACGCTGTCAATTAAGCATTTCTAAGGTCTAAAAGGTAAGCAGAGAGGAACTGTGCTTCACTCCACATCCTTTAATGAAGGTCATTTAGCAACAGAAATCCATGAAACAGTCATCTGGGTATCAATCTCTAAATTCAGAGATTAGGGGATTTTTGCATCATGAAGAGTTAGTGTTTTGATGTTCTGCCTATACAGAGACAATGTTTCTGTTCAAACCCACAAGTTTGAGCAATGCTAAAATGAGAAAGATTATGGATGAATGCTTGTTTTCTTGTAAGCCATGAAAAACCAGGAAGCCCTTAACTTTTTACATCCACTGTCATTGTAACTGTTAATATGTTGTACTCTCAAGTAAATACCGAAGTGGTAATGGTATTTTGTTATAGATCTAAAAACCCTGTTACAGGCAAAGGAACATACCTTATATGCAAAGCCAAAAATCTCTTGTTAATGTCATTCAAATTTTGTCTATCAACAATTCATAAAATTTATATAATTACTACCCAAAGAGAGAAAGAACACTATTACAGAAAAAGTCTCCACAATAGTGCAATGAGAAGAGTTATACACATTTTCTAGTACCTACACTTTTCTCTGCTTTTATACTCAACCTCCACTGCCCCCCAGGTCCCAAGGCCCCCAGGCTGGCTTGAGGTGGAGGTGCTATGGTGAGTCATCAGTGTCCCCAGTCTTTTGACATGAGTATGATGTTGATGGTGTCTTCCTCTTCAGTCCTGAGGCCACTCGGTGCTTCTTTTATATGCTTTCTAACAAAATATCCACCTTGCTTTTTCTTCATTGATCTGTAATTCCACATTATATCTGCATTTACTACCTACACTGTGTTTTACATATGTTAGCTGCCTGGTTCTGGTTGTTAGCTCTGAAACTGCTTTTACCAGTGTGCCCCCTCCATTATCAACCCCTACTTCTCTGCTCCTCTACACAGCATCCCGTGTCCCCACTTTCAAGGCCGCAGCTACTACCCCATTGCTGTACTCCTCCACACCACACCATTATGCTGGGGTCATAAATACTTCATTCTACAGAGCACACTTACTTGTCAGTAATTCTATATAATAAGAATAATGGTTATGCCGCATAATGGTACAAGGCTATGGAAAAGTAAAACAAACCAGACACAGTCATGTGGCTATTAGAAAATTGCTTGTTTAACTAAAACAAAGTTCAAGGCAAGTCATGTCAAGTTCAGAAAAAGTCATTCTGATGAAGTAAGCCTCCGTCCTGAGCACCTGCAGGGGTAGTACAAAGTCTATGGCTGTTACTAGTAAAGTCAACGTTATTTAAACCGGGCTACCAGTCTGCAGTGGACAGAACAGAATGGAAAACCCTCCACAAGATAGGATGAAAGACATAGGCTAAATATTGAAGAGGCTTTAGAAAGCTATCTGACATGTCTGTAACGACCTTTTGGAAAAGTATTGATTTATGAAACTTATGCCATGTTATATGCCAAAATAGGATAATCCTTTCTGTAGGGCTCCTTAATGTTGGAAGCAGGTAAGCTAAGGTCTGGAGTTGTGCATCATCCCGCATGTCAAGCTGAGTGTCAGGTCTCCACCCACCATGTTAGTTAGGAGGTCAGAGGATACAGACTTGTCTGACTTCACATCCCTACCAACTTCAGAGCAAACTAAGTCCCCAGGATTTGTTATGAATTTCAGTAAAAGTTTTCTGCTTTATACCACTCATATTTTTTTTTTTGCTAATCCTTTAGGTTGTTTATCAGAACAATTTGTAGGTGTCATAGACCTTAAGTTTTATGTTACCTTTCATACTATGGCCCTGTGTCCCAAATCAAGATAATGCTTGTTCAAGCAGTTTGTGGCAATTCAGTCATTTCAGTTTTCTTTAATATTTTTTTATCTATTTGAGAACTTTTTGTTTAACTTCCATTTCCCAAGAAAAGAAACAATGGGATTCCTTAGTAAATTGTAAACTGTAATTTTCAGTCTCAACTAAGCAGAAGAAGAGTAAGATAAGGGTTCACCGGCTGCTTCTGTCAATGAAGATGGTCAGACTGCTCTTGGGGAAAAGACACATACATATCAAAAAGGAAAATTAAAACCTTAATATGAGAGATAAGAGTTTTCATCTTGTCAGCACTAATTCTTACATTTTACTTGAATCTTTGCACAACAGTTAGAGATGTTTTTTTATTGGTCCAGCAGTGACTTGTGTGTGTTCTATAGACAGAAGAAATCCATGGCAGACTCAAATACCTTCCTACAACTTGAATGTCACTAAGAGAACAATTTGTCATAAATTGATATCACTGGAAGAAACTGCTTGGGTTTGGATGACAAAATGTTATCTAAAAAACAGATCAAAATTTTGTAGGAAATCAAGTACAATTGGCAAGAAGTACTTGTTTAACTATGCAAGAAATTTATAGACCATATAATTTTCTTCTATAATCTAGTTCTTTCTGTCCTTTCATAAGCTTTATTTCTCCTCTTGCTCTTTCCTTCATTGTTCAGGGTGTAGACAGGAGTAACCTGCTTCCCTTCTTTCTTCTGGATGTTTCCACTAGATAGTTAACGTTCATGCAACCTAATCTACATTTTTGATATCTAAAGAACTCTCCCAGTCTCTCCCAGCAGAGAAGAAAGAGGTAATCTTCCCATCTGCAGCAATGCAACTGGGAGAGGCTCTACTGAAGTCACTACTTTTTTACAGCTGAGCACTTTCAACCCTATCATTACACTGAGTTTCTTTGATGTCAACAAATTCAGGATTTATAGTGGAGCTTGATAAAAGATCAGCTTTATTATGTTTTTGAGAACCATGGTAATAGGTGAGCTGATTGTGTATTTTACAAAACTGACATTTTGTAGATGTCCAAAATATTTCCTAACTTCTCGCTTCTAATCTTGGTATTTCAGAAGCATAAATGAGGAAGCCACTGTACAGCGGGGGAAAAGATTCAAATTAACCAGTGCAAAGAGCATATCAGCACCATCTGCAATTGATTCCTGTCTGTTCAGTACAGCTTCTGCACTGTGACTGGATGCCCTTACTTGAGCCCTCCAGAAGATGTAACTCACTGTCGTGCTTATTTGAAACCTAATTAATCATAATAGTCTGGGGGCAGTTGCCAGTCAGTTGATGGTTGTTTGAGTTTGGTTTGGATATTTTTCCCTGTGAATTTGCAAAAACAACAGAATCTTTCAGAACTCTGATGCTTTGGTGCCTCAAGCAGCAATCACAGGCACAGTAAAATTCATTTCCTCTAATCCAGCTGGTTACTTCATTTTGCTTAGAGAAAGGCCTTTTGCGAGCACTCATCATTTTCTTTCAGCGTAATAGCCATTGTTATTGTTTCACTGTCATTGGAAGCCAGATACCACAAGCTATTGAGTTATAGGTGTTCAAGGCTTACCCTTTTTATCTCCAAAGAAATGTAGGATCATTTCTCCATTTGATAAAAGCACGTAACTCCTATTACAGTAATGGATGGTTCTAAGTATGCATATTATTAACCCCTTCATTTTATGTGTCAGCTAGTATTCTTTAAGTGAAAAGTGTTCCATTACTTAAAATCCCCAAACTATTTTTCATCCACTGTCAATTTGTGGACTCCATTTGCCTGCTCATCGCTCCTCACACAGTATCATATCTAATTTGTTCCAACACTACTCTTAATAAGAAAAATGAAGCCAAAGTTATTTAAGTTGATACAATAAAAGATTTTGCTAAAGGCCAACTGCTTAGTGAACAAATCCTTTTGTAGTAAGAAGAAAAAAAAAAGCCAACAGCTTACATCAAGCTTCTTGGATTATGCTATTTGGAACTCGTCAGCCTACATTTTTGTACAAGCATCTTTGAAAATCTCCTACTGTCACGGTGCTCTAAAGATAGATGCATTAGTAATAAAACCTTATTTGATTAAATAATTAAGTTCTTGTCAGCCATAATTAAACACTAGTGCTTAACAGAACTCTAATTATTTCTGCTTAGATTTCTCAGGTCACATAAACTACTCTTGCTTCTAAAAAATGCAAGGAGTATTAATCTAATTTAGTCTTGTGTTTTGTTTACTCCATTTATTCTAAACCGATTCTTCATAGTCAGTGGAGCTGAGGACTGTACATGCCAAGCATCCCATTCCTGCATCTTGTTGGGGCCCTTGCCTCCTGCCACTGAAATCTCACAGAACAATGGCACAATTTCAACACATGTCCCCCTGCTTTTTAACAGGTGCAGTGTCCATGACAGAAGATAAGTTTGGTCTCCCAATACCATCCCAACTTCCTTCCTTTATAATATTTTTCATTCAGATATTTTACAGTGAGTATTCATCAGATTCTGAGCCCAATCTCTAAAGAAACCAAAGAACATCTCCAAAATGAAACCAAGGTCCTGTTTCATCTTAGCCCAGAAATTACTCAGATCCAAAATGATGCCAAAAGTATTCATTGGTCACTGAAAGAAAATTTGTCTGTGAGTAAAAATTGTGTCTTAATTAATGAAGATTGTACAGCCTGTATAATGTCCTAAAGCCTACAAAGTGAATCTAATGTGTTTTTTCCACTTCTGTGTCTTATTCATGTATCCCATCAAAAAGGACCATCACAAGATAGAAAGTAATTTTATGTTATTTATTTGGACAGACTTCATGGGTCAAAGAAGGACTTCAGGAACTTGCAAGACCATAGAAAATCAAAGCAATGTAATGTTGCTCATGATTGCATGGCCTTTTATTTAAATAATGACATAGAAATGGCTTACTTCATCAGATTCCTTCTGTTCATCCTTCTATATATAAAAAAATTTAATGTAAGAAAGTTGAAAAGAAAAGTTTTTACACAAGCTACACTATTTATTTCTGCACAGCATTGTCCTGATAAACTATTTCAAGAAGTTCTTTCAATCAGTTTTGGAAGTCAAATGGGATAAAGTGCACAGTTTCATGGATCATACCCAGATAAAAAGAAGTACATAGAGGCTAGTATCTCTATCTGATCACATTTTATCAGCTTGAACAGCAAGGAGATTTTGGATGTAAAGGGACCTTGATAGAGGTGACTGACTAATTCATGCTTTTAAAACAAGATTCTTTTCCAAGCATGTGTCTTTCAGTACACAACCAATACTCCAACAAACTGTTGTTTGTTGGAACCAGGAAGAAGAAGCAGAAAGAATCCTATAGTTAAAGCACAGATAATGATTTATGGGTAGAAGTGCCAAAATGCTGTTCCCTCAACTATGAAACCTCTGTTTTCTTGACTGTGAGTGTTAAAACTACAATGAATCATGACACAATCCCAGGAAGCAAGTTGAGCACACATGGGTTTAAAGTTAGATTTCAAACTCTCCTGTTGCTAAAAAGGTGCAGGTTGCAAATCTTCACACTCTTCCTACTGCACTTTATTCTGACTGGTTTGTGAACCTGTGGGCCAGGAGTATCTACATCTTGGAGACATCTGTCCACCCAAGACTGGGCATTTTTCTTGACAGGGTGCTATTGTGAGCTAGACAGCAAGTAAAACAAATGACCATGATAACAAGAACAGATTAATTCCATGTGCTATTTCTTCAGCTGCACTCATAAGCTTAATAAATCATTATGGTTTTTACTTATGAACATTAAATGAATATTATACTAGAAATACAGTTCAGGCTGCTGAATATCCATCTTTAGCATGTGACGAAGGAATTTAAAGCCCAATATGCTTAGACTTTCAGTCCAGATGGCACAGATTAAATCACCTGCTCTTACATAACACATTAATCACAGGACAGTGATATACAGAGTATATGGTGAAAATCTAATCTCTAGGGGTAAGAAATGGCCATCAAAGAGGTGACAAAGAAATGAGGACAAAATTGCCTAAGATAAAGTGATGGGCTTCTCCTGAAGTTTGACTTCCAAGAAGATAATTTCTTTTTGTACAATATGATTTTACGGTAGTTATTCTTCTAATTTGAGCGTGAATGCTGATCCAGCCATTAAGAAAGAAATGTAGAAATAATTATTTAATTCAGTAAGTATTTGTCTCTCATCATGTACAGGTGGCGAGGACTGGAGCTTTGCTGAGCTCCTTTTGCAGGCTCTAAGGCTCACTGGCATGACTCTGAGAGCTCCTGAATGGCAGGACAGTGAGTCAGGTGAGTTCCTACCCACCATGAGCTAGACCCATGATGAAAACACCTGGCAAGAGACCAGCGAGCAGCTGATGTGTCTCAAAAGTTTCAGAAAATCTTGATTAGCTGGACCAGGGCACTTACCTTTATGAAAGAAAACTAGCATTTTAATTCATGTGTACAGGCTTGGGAGGACTTTGCTTGTATTGATTGAATCAGATAAGCAAAATAAGATTTAGTCAAGAACCACTGCAGAGCATTTATATTTTGAAGACATTGATTTGCTGACTTCAATTGCCTTCGCTCCCCCTTTCCTCTCCCACTCTTTATAAATGGTGAGTGATTTTCCATCCGTTTTGCTAAGATTAAGATGTGTCTGGTTAGGTTGCCAAGTTTTTCATTATTCTCCTCCGTCTTCTTTTTACCTGAATATATCTAAACACGACACTTGACTACAGGAAGAATTGTCATTTGGGGAGAGAAAGCTCATACAGTGGATAGAAGAAAATACACTCTGTTCTATTTTATTTTGCCCTTCCCCTTCATTTTTATCTTTATTCTCTCTTCTTTTCCTGTGGAGATAGATACAAGCAAAACTTTTGTAAGAAGTTTCAGGGGCCACATCCAGCCCAGCAGTCAGGGCTTGCCCAGCACCAGGAGGCAGAGAAAGATGTGAAGGACACCAGAGGGCAGAGCCAAGGCAGGAGGCACTCAGGAAGAGAAAGGTCCAAGTTTCTGTCAGAACCATAGCCTGGATCATGGACTCATCTTGCTGGAGAAACACCTGGTAGACTTGGTTATTCTTTGTGGAAGAGCGTGCCTATGTCAAAAGTGAAAATGAAAAGGGCATGGGTGGAGGCTTTTCACTAAACTGATCAAAGGCCAAAGCCTCCATTAGACAGTCAAGAGAAGAGTGCTTGCATCCTTTCTGCTTGCTTCTTAGTTTACTCATCCTACCAGTTTTACAACATCTACATCATGTGGAAATAGCTGCTGTTTCCTATCCAGAGGGGTCCTTTGGAGCTCTGCCAATGTTATATACTGTGCTGTAATGGAATTTGAGACAGTTAAAGCTGACTGAGGGGAATTTTCCACTAATTCATAACATCCTACAAATAAATTGGTGAAATCTGCTGAGTTTTGCTAACAGTAGTAATTTCGATGTGTGGTGGTTTTTGTTTTTTTTTTTTTTAAATAAGAGGTATTGTCTGATCCCTGCTATTTTAAATGATTAGTTATTGAGGGGAAACAGAAATAATTACTTGAAAAATGAAATACAGATATAGGTATACGCTACAACTTCTTAAATGATACCACTGTAAATGCTTTTGTTTTAAACACTCTCATTTGAGTTGGTTTCCTGCAAGCCAATAGCAAAAGATTTCAGCTTTCATTGCTTAATAAAAATGAAAACATGCAAGTCGATGCCAGTCGTGAATATGTTACTGAAAATACTAAAGGCAGGTGGAAGCAAATTGATAATATAAAACCAAGAAAATAAGAACAAGAAAGCACTTCCAAGCCCTACAAAAAAATTCACACACTTGTGCCTTCATTATCTAAAGGAGTCCCACCAAAATATGCAGGGTCCAGTGACGTCACCAATGACATAACAGTAAGGCAGCTCAGTACTTTGGAGGACTGGATCAAGGATTTTTATATTGTCAGATTTCTGTGATGTTAGTTAACACTCTGACAAAAGGGCTGTTTTGGAGAATTGATGCTTAAACTCCTGCTAGTTTCTTATTTTGCATTCAAGATTACAGAGTTGATAAATATTAAAAAGTTTTTTAACAATGTTTTATTCCAGCCCTAATTTTCTGCACCCCTTTTTTCCTGTTAGAATGTCACACACACATGGCAGCGCGTGATCAGTGAAAGGGAAGGGTTAGTTCTGTGAATCTCTAAACAACTTCTTAAAAAAATTATATTTCTGGAAAGGGTCATTAGGTCATATCTACACTAAATTCAAACACTGTTTGTATCTTCAAGCACAAACTCAACTCCTTTCCACACTGCTTCGACACAAGGACTTCTCACAGGCAGGATTTGGACAAGTCACGTCTCTCATCAGTGCAGCATGGCATGCCGACTCGCAGCAGGGATATTGATTTACCCATTTAGCCTGGCCAGCCCAGCATTGCCTTTTGTCTTGGTGCGGGGCATGGCCAGCTTCAGTCAGACTGATTTACTGGGCTCCCAGCAATGCCAGGTTCAGCAACTCAAGCTCAGGGATGCTTACACCAGAAAAACCCAAAGGGTCTGAGCTGAGAAATGCTGAGCTCCTACAGTGCCAGCAGGAGCTGGTTGCCATGCCACTACCAGATAAACGACAGTAAAGTTTCTCCTTCTGTGGCACATCTCAGTCTCCTGAGAGATGTGACTTATCCCTAGGTTCATTTCAATGACATTGCTGAAGCGTTCAAAACCTCTCTGAGGAATGACTTGGTTCAGGGTTTTTTTCTTCACAGAGAAGGCTTGTTTACAAATACAGTACACAGTATAGCGGAAATCAGAAACAATTCCCTGTAACTCCTGTATCCATTCCTCCAACAATGAGCTTTCAATCCTGGGGTAACTCTAACACATACATTTCTTTCTCCTGCCTCCAGTCCCTAGTCCAGTTAAAAGACAGACTTTGTGCAGTCTGCTCAGCAGTTTTTCTTTGCTGTAGAGTCCGGTTTGTATTATTTGAGGGAACTGACCAACAGCAATACCCTGAACACTCTGGGATCTCCAGATCCTCAGGGACTATCAATGCTTTGAGTTCATAGACCTTCCTGTAAAATGTAAAGTTTTAAATTTTCTCTTGGATGTTAGCTATGCATCTTCTCTTTTTCATTCCCTTTTATTTTTGTCTCTGAAAAGAGAATACACTGGAAAACATTTTATCTCATTTTAGTCCTTTAATCTGGATGCTCAGGTTAAGGTTTTTGTTGTCACAGGCTTCCATGTACAGATCATGGGGAGGGCCAAGCCTTCCTAGAGAGAGAGTCAGTGGCTCATCACTGGGCTAAATTGCCTAATTGCTCCACTGTATATCAAGGAAGTAGCATCACCAAGGCATCAGTGATGAACCCATTTCTAAAGGACTTCAAGCAGTGTAACTGAAAACTGGGATGTTTGGTTGGAATTTATAACAGAGGGGATTATAACTTCTAGGTCATTTTCATCACTCGTAGGCAAGGTAAACACTTACCTGCCAAAGCATCTTTTTAGACAACTGCCATTGAAAATACACTGGGAAGACACATCTTCCCAAGGGTATCACACAGGCATAATGTCTTCAGCTCTCAGAGGCAGCAACTCCACACTTGCATGTCTACCACAGAGAGTGTATTGTCCCTTCTCCCTTCAGCATTTGCCCAGTTCAGATGATATTCAAAAGGGGAATGTCATAACAGGAACTGCTAGTTATACATTTTTCACCCCTGCCTCCTAATCAGTAGAGATTTAGATCAATAAATGTATCAATAAATGGATCTATGATTTTTAAGCATGTCTATCTGTCAGGTTTTGACCAGGAAATATACAGCAGCCACTGCAACACTTCAGCTTTGACGAGCCTACTCTGCTTATGGAAAGATTAAATGGTCAACCAGACAGGCCTGGAAAAGAACGGACTGAAATCTTTGCCTTAGAGCACCGAAGTACATGCATGCGGTTGACAAGTTTTCCTGATGTTTTAAAACTGGCATACGAGTCCCTGCCTCATTAGATGGTGTGGCAAGTACAGCCCTGGGAGTGTTTGCACATGGTCTCTGAAGAGTTCAGCTGTACTTCCCCAGTGCCACATTATTTTTCTGTTCCTAGGAAAAAAACTGTGTTCTAGGAGAAAAATTTCAAGATGCCTAAATTGACAGAAAAGAAAATGGGTGCATTGAAGGTGCTTTTGAACATTAGGATGCTACCAGGACTGAAGGACTATAAGGACACAATACGGTAGGACTTAATGTCTGAGCAACTAGATTGCAAAAAGGGGTGGGCAGCACCTAGAGTTGTGTGAGGTGAATGCCACAATCACAGGCTACTCCCTGTCCAAACCAACAGAGATTCATCAGACAGACAGCTGTCACTCAACCTGGGGACAGCACTGAACAACTTACTGCAGCAGCACCAAAGCTGTTTAGAGACTATCTTCTCAAAGGAACTCTAGGGATAGCTGCACAAATTTCTTGTTGGTGGTATCATCAGGAACTAAGGAGGTTGTCAAAATCCAAGAAACTCTCCTCCCATTCCTCTTCCACAGGCTTTTCAGTCAGATGTCATGGCAGAGAAGATACCTTGCAAAGGCACGGTGGGCATAAATATCCTTTCCTGACCAATTGACCCAGCCTTGTGGTACAAAGCTGTGGCATGTATTTGCACTGACAGATGTGCCATATGAATTATTTTATGAACAGTTTCCCAGACAAGAGTAGCTTAGAATGTAATAAACATCTTTTCTATGAGTTATACAGAAAAAAAAGGCACTAGCAATTTATTATATATATATACATATATATATATTTCTCCCAGGCAACACAGCTCCCCAGCTATTCCCCAGATATCTACTTGGTATCCCTGTAAGTGTTATATCACCAAAATAAGAGAAAGCAAAGACATCGGTATCACGTACTTAGAAGCCGCAATCTATTTTTGGTGTTACATTGAGGTAAATGAGGAGTCAACCCAGTGAAGAAAATTGCTCTCAGATACACAGGTATTAACCTGAAAGCAGATCACAGTCCTTGAAATGCAGTTATATAACGTCTGGAGAGGAGATGCTGGTGGAACAGATGATCTCTGAAATGCCACCAAATAATTAAGCTGAAGTCAAAGCCCAAACCTAGATCTCATTGCAGCATATTAATTTAGTAAAACAGATTATTCGTGCTTCAGATGTTACCTTTTCATTTGGGAAAAGCAGGTATGCCCTTAAGGAAACGTTGACTGGATTTCACTTGCTTATTTTAAATTTAAAATCCTCAAGAGAAGTGAAGAGAACTGTAGAGCGGATAAACATTTGAGGAAAGGGGAAAACATAGCAACGTATCACCAATATTTTTAGTTCCCCATGAATGATTTACATTCCCCTGCACTATCAAATATCTTCAAAAGAACATGTCAAAAGAGGAGAGCAGTGCACTTGGTTCATGTAAAGTTAAATTTGCTGTGAAAAGTCCTAAGAATTCAAACCTCTGAGCCCCAGTTCTCATCTCTGATTTTGGGCACACACTTGCAGTCAGGTTTTAAAAAGTTTTTGAGGGTTTGGGGAGTTTTCAAGGTTCTACAATGGCATGCCTCTAGGAAAGTCCCCATTGAGCTGCGTTGTAGAACACAAAGACAGAGCCCAGGTTTCTGGGGGGGACTGGCACAAATGTCTGTTGTTCTTAAATCCCCTTGGCCTTAGCTCAGGGCAGCTCATCCACTGGCATCAGAGGGCTGGCGTACCACCCCAAACATAAAGGACGGTTAGCACCCAAAGAAAGTTGGGACCATAGGTTTCCAGGTCAGTCCGAGCAATCTCTGTTACTGAATTTTACAAGCAATAATAATAGGGTAACAGGGTTTTTTTCCTTTTTTTTTTTTTCTTTTTTTTTTTTTGGGGTAACTTTCCATACTGGGGCAAACTAAGAATACTGAGTGGCAAAGTTTTATCTTTTTATAGACAAATCTATTCTTAGCTGTTCAGTGAGAGGACAATTGAGATTCAATAATATGCCCAAAATCACCGGGTATGTTGCAGAGATTCACTCCAAGGAAGATCTCAGTAAACAGCACACTGATGCCTTGCCCTTGACATGTCCTTCCTCATTGCAGTGCAGCCTGGGACAAGGCTATTTTCACCAGTGGATTATCATTCCTCATTATAGTCACTGCAAGGTTGTGGATCTGGAACTCCCAGGGAATATTCAAATACACCAGGAATACATAGTGAAGAAGGCGTGAGCATGCTATGTTTTACAGAAACCATGCAGCAAGAGCACTTGAATACAAAAGTGTTTTGACATTACGTAGTATTTAAGGGGTTTTTCTAGTTGTGTTCTCCTTTTACCCAGTCTTGATTCAGTTACTGAAGAGCTGCAGGTAACCTCCTATCATTGTGCATTTAAATTAAAAAAATAACAGGCACCATCATCTTTTCTGTCCTACTGTGACCTCAGAGATCTCCTGCTTCCACAGATTGCCAACCAGGGGTGAGTGAGTTCTCTCAGCCCAGGTCTGGAAGTAAGAGTTTTCCTTCTGCCAACAACAGTGGGTCTATAGAACATTTTCTGTGTTTGTACATACGTATCTGTGTGTTTATGTAAAATACCCAATGTTAATAGCACAATCCCTTATAATCCTCAGCCCTTGTCCATTGTTGCAGGAATTTAGCAAATAACTGGTGAAAATGGAAGGAAAATGTGACAATCATCTGAAAGCAAATAAAATATTTATTATTTAAAAACATAGTGAAAAATAGTTTTAATATTCAGCACAGCTTAATGAATTGAAGACACTTTTCTTTTCAGTTCTTACCAAGATGGATCGTTTTTTTCTTTGCAGTAAAATGAAAGTCCTTCATTCTCTTTAGAAAGCTGTTGCATAAAATGACAAGACAACATCAATATGAGTTATGGTGACTTTTGTCATAGTCTGGCTCACATTCCAGAAGGCCTTAGTTACTGTGACATTTAACATGTTAAATTTACTGTCTATAGAAAGAATTTTGGTTAGAGCATATTCAGCAAGGAAGAACTCACAAATGATGCCCCTTTTAATTAAAAGGTAAAACGTTGCCAGGTCAGACTCATCTTAATGTTGCTGTGTCACTAGAGAAAAACACTCTGGTTATTTTTAAAGAGACTCATGCAAATATTTTCTTCCTAATTACTCTGTTTCAGGAAATTTTTAAGAAAGAAAATATTTTCAGAAAATTCAGGAAATATGATTAATAGACCTAGGGCTATTTCTCTGGTTCTTATCTCCTCTTACAGCTCTAACTACTGCTGCAGCAGCACACTGTTCTGCACTGCACTCCACCATTAGGTTTAACCTTCACTGGAGTTACCAGTGAAAGTGACTCCAGGACTAGGACCTGGAGATCTGGATCACCATCCCAAGACTCAACTTTCAGCCTCTTTGTGGTGACTATCAATAAAAGGCAGGAACTAACCCAAGTCTACAGCAGTGATTTAGGTGATGCAAATCCCTCAGTACAGGCATATCCTGAACACACTAGCATGACCACTCGGTTATGCAAACAAGTAAAAGAGGACATTTAGATTAGTGACACTCATGTTTTTTTTGTAAATAAATGATGAATGTTATTTTTTTTCTCTCAGTGTTTGGCTAATTTCTCATGATGCTATTCGAGGCTGATGCACGTTCTAAATTAATCTATGTCATTACTTATTACATTGCCTTAACAAAAGATCTCACTACTTTTGGGAAAGAGGGTAATTTGTCTCCCTGATGTTCCAGAGCCGCAGTAAGGCAGCAAACTCTGAATCTTGCTGTAAGCCCAAGACTCACTTTTATGAATGCTCTTGAGGAAATCTATAGTATGCTTTTATTAAACTGCAATCCCTTCCAGAGTTTGGCATTTGCTCCAGCTAGGACTTGCCATCGTGTTCCATCAGGTACTTTCTGCTCCTGTGAAAAATGAATTCCTGCATGTCACTTATGTTCAATTGCTATAAATTGGTCATATACTTAATTGGTTTTACAAACTTAGATCTGTTGCTGAAAAATAAACTACCATCCAGAAGAACAGTGTCAACAATACACCAAGGAATTTACAAACTATGGTTCTCAACTGTTTTGGTAAGGGCATAAATTCTTAGCATGGGAAGAGAGAAAATTGACTAAAACTACAAAATGATGTTTGCTTCTATTAATGCAACTGGAAAAGCAAACAAGGTCTTTACATCAGTAAGTTAGGGTTGAGACTTTCTAGCATAACAAGTTCAGTCCAGTTTTTCTTAATGGTGGTCGCAGAATTTTGTTTCAGAAACAGCACTGAGACGTGATATTTCTCTAAGCCTTTAATTTTGCCAGATTCTAACTGGGCAAACAATAATCCCTGTCAGCTGCAAAGTAAGAAAGTAATGTTGAATTTCCAGTTGAACGATTCAGTACTGTGCAGAGAGTGGAGACCACAGTAATGTCACACATTAACACCTACAGGGAACTTGACTACAGTAATTTGTTTCACTTTTTTACCAAGGATGGTTTGGGACAGTTAGATTTATGAAGCCATAATAAAATATTGACTATATCAGTGATAGAATTACATTCATTTCACTTTCTTGCTCTTTCTCCCTTGTTTTTAGAGCTGTTCAAAATGCCTTCCAATGTATTTGTGCACAGCTGTAAAAGAAACATTGACTTAAATGGATGATTTATAATGTAATCTATAATATAAAATTTGAAATTATAATTTCAAATTATAATAACATGTCTCCTCAGAGACTTTACTCAAGTCTCCGGATAAATAAAAGTTACATTATATTTTCCTTCTCCTTCCAGAAACTTTTAAGTGTCTTACTTCCGAAAGCCCAGCTTTGGCATCCTGTGAAATGTTCATACCATTGTGGTCCCTTCCCTCCCTGGATTCCTTTCCCTGTTGTTTTGCTTCTCTGTTTGTTGCAATGCCCACCACAAGCAGAGCAATGCAGTGGTCTTTCTGCAGGAAGGTGCTCTCCCTGCTAGTGCCCCACAAAAATGGCAGTACTGACTTCTGCATTAAAGAGCTGCACAGGCTTCCAATTGTCTCCCATGAGGGAAGGGAAAAGATTGGCTGTGCCCCACAGCAATGGATGAAGTGTGTATCCTGATGTGGAATAGCTGTTTCCTGCCTGTCTGCTTTCTCTACCATACAACCTGTGGTGGCAGATCCACCCCACACGAATAAAAACCTCAAGGGTAATAAGTGTTTTAGCTTGCTGACCTTGGTGCCTGACCATGAGCTCTCCTCCAAACAGAGGAGCAGCAATGATGCACAGCCCGATCAAAGTGAAGGGACCCGTTTGGCCCATAGCTGTGCTACTGTGCATACCACCTCCATCTGAGGGTGAAGAAATTGTCTCTGCTTCTTCTCACCTGGTTCTGAGTCCTGCGTGCCTCTTTACTCAGGCTTTTGACCTCTCCCATGCCGTGGGACGTTGGCCGGCTGCAGGGCTGACTCGTTTGCCCCACAGGTACCATTATCTTCTCTCCTGGGCTGTGAGCAAAGCTGGAGATGATGGAGGTGGCTCTTCTAGCCATGGGGTGCACGTGACTGGAAGAAATCTCAGATGCATGTGAATATCTGAGCCTGATATTAGAGGTGCAAGAGCAGGTAATTTTCACGTGATGGGAGCTCATGACACACAGTGAAATCCACTTCTCCAGGGCCTGTCCTGGTGCATCCTCCTAACCAACCTGTCAGCAAGACATATGTTTTGTCACATTCAGGATGGGAAAGGATGTTCCAGAACCAAATACAGAAGTATTTGTTGCATAAAAGAAGAAAGGCTGAAGGGGTTCATCATGGAAGAGAGAAGCCTGACTTGTTTCTGGTGAGAGAGAAGACATTTTTTGCACAAAGGAAAATTGAATGGGTCTGTCTGTGTTCAGAATGAATTAGAAGAGAGATACAAGAATGAGAGAATTTCTCAAATGTCTTCAGTAGTTTAGAAGACAAATGCACAGTTTGCCCATGTTGTCTCAGGCTATTAGTCCAGCCCTGCTGGTGGACTGTGGTTAGAGAAATGTATAAGCACTACCTTACAAAGTGCAAAATCAAGAAAATGGGGTTGTCTGCTTTCTATTTGTGCTGTGTAAAAGAGTGACATTTTTTGTAGCTCTGTAATAATCAAACTAGTTTTATTCATCTTTTCAATTTATGCCAGTTGCTTATCAGATATGTTTGGGGAGACATTATTTGCTTCATCATTGTCATCCTGGATAGCAATTTCTTAGTTGCTTCTGAATACCTTGCTTTGGAGGAGAGAGAAGATTCCTGTTTGCTCTTTGCAAACCCTTCAGTTTGAAGAAGGGCAGTCTCAGCCTGCATCACTTTGCATTTATTTGATCTGTCTGTGAACCAATCACAGCATATCCTAATTTTGTTCATATCTTTTAAGTTTTCTGTGACTATTTGCTTTCACTGTACCTTCACTTTTTGTCACTTTGCCTCTCAACATGCATGTCAAGTTCAAACCTGTGGAGAAGTTTGGGGGGCCAAGACAGCCACGGACACCCACGCATCTCCTCAGCTGAAGGAAGTTTCAGTTCTGCTCCCCATAAGCCTTTCTCACCTTATTGAAATATCTATTGCAGCAGAGTTGAGCAATGAAGAGAGTTCGGGGAAAAAAACGGTGTCAAGGCTTTATAGAATTGCTGGGATGAGAAATATCCATCACCGTTAACAAACCAGCTGGGAAGGACACAGCCTTGGACTTCTGCCATGTCCTGTCCCTGCTCTTGAGAGACCCTTGCCCTCAGCTGTGGGGGACACACAGAGCAGAATGACTTGCTGGGGACTCCCCCATCACTGGATAGCTATGACTCTGCCCCTCTCCTTAGACCTGGTCCACACTTTGAAACAAACAAATCCCATGTGTTACCTCTTGAAATACTTCACACACTGTTAGGTAAGTTCCTCTAAAAATATAGAAACAAATCCTGGCCGTGAGGCAAAGATTTGATCAAGTAGGAATACATTGCTTCATCTAACCTCAAAAATTATATATTAAATTTTAAATGCAAGATACAGAAAATCAATTTGTCACAGAAACAGGAAAGCCAGAAAGGAACGGCAAATGTCGTGAGCTACAATCTCACCCTCAAAGCGAGGTTTGGCTTTCTTCAAAATCAAGTGTCCTGCTCTGGAAAATCATATCCAGTCAGCATGCATGCTTAGACATGAAGCCATTTTATATTGTGGTATTTCTGGGCATAATTCTCTTTACACATAGGTCACCTGAATTTTCACTATTTTCATCTCTGATCAGCTTTTAGAAATATCTATCATGATGTCATGGTCTGAAGGCTTGAAAAGGTCTCTTCAAATTACACCTGACAGGTTTTAGGCATCCAAGTAAGGGCACTCCAGTCCTGTGGATTCAGAGAGCTGCACAGCCCGTCCCTCCAGGCAAGTGTTTCTGCTCTTCCCAGCTGAACTGCAGACAGATGGAATTTGACAGTGTTTCCCCTTCAGTTGCACCCTAAGGAAAATTAGCTAGCTTTGTCTTTTAGTTGATGCAGACACAAATGACAAACAATTGACAGCCAGGGGTATTTTCCCACGCTAAATCCACAGATCTGACAGCAAACACTTCTGAAACAAAGGCAATAATATAGAAGTAAATTCTCATAAGCCTGTGAAATTAGAATGTTTTGTGAGAATGCCTGCATTTTTTATCTCTGTTATTAATGGCAGATGCAAAGTTAATCATGGTATTGGTACAAAAGATGAAGTTAATAACAGGGAGCCCATAGGGCCTTTTTGCTAATATTGCTGTGCCTCAGCTACATTTGAGCTAGACAAGAAAAGAGCTTAATTGCAACTGTACAAATGGTGAGTTCACAAAGCTGTAGCATGTGGACAAAATGAGCGAGTTATTCAAAGATCTTCATAAAATTAGTCCAGCTTTCTTAAGGATTCTGTGGATTTATAGTAAGAAGGACACAGGGGAAAAGGTGACAGAAACGAATCTGGCAAACTCAGGTAACAAAGATTGTCAGTAATACTTCTGTGCCTAAAAAAAACACTACTTGGAATACCTATATCAAATAGTCTTAGCATATAGTAGTGTACTGTAATGGAGAATGAATATTCAGACTGGCTTAAGAGACCGTGAATATAACCTTCATTCCAGCCCTTTCTCTGCCATGGTACCCAGTAGTACCGTTTCTGCCATCTGCACTTACAAAATAACATACCTCCTGCAAAGTTTCTCTCCTGACCTCCAAGAGCAGAGAAAGGAAAGTTTACATTCTCTTGAGTTTGGGAGCCTTTGTCTCATATCTATTTGCTTTTCCTATCATCCAATGTATTTCTCTTGCTTGCTCCTATTTCTTTAGCCCACATCAACGGAAGACAGCAGTTCAGCCTTACAATCACAAGTGTCTACTGATATAAGGTCCTTAGGGACAAACTTTGCAAGCGTAATGATGATACCTCTTAGAATTTTGTTTTCTGACACCTAAGGGTAGATCTCAGATTCAGGATAGCATGCAGCTTTCCAAAAGTATTTCAATGTGAGAGTACCTCACCACTATTAAGAAGAAAAGAGTCTAAAAATTACACCCAAGAAAATAAAAGCGCTTAAGGCTATCTGTTTTTTTTCCAGTCCAACTTGGCATACATTTTTCTGTAAGTCTGAAACAGGTACATTTCTGAAGTGCAGTTTATGATGTGCTAATCAGTACCTCAGGAGATATACATTAAAAAATCGACTTGGAACAGGACTGATAGTTCCTTGTTTGTGTCACTTCATGGGTTTCAGAAACTCCAGTGAATCTCCTGAAGTCATAGCAGCTTTTCCAAGCCTTCAGCAAAGAAAACTAACCCACATCCACAGTTGCACAGGTCTTCCCCTTCATTAGAAACTGAAGGGTTAATAAGCTGCAAGTTAATAAGCTGCAAGATCAGCTTTCTGCAGATCTAAATTTCACTAGAAATCCATTGGATGGATGGTTTCTTGCTGGATTGCATAAAAATCATTCTTTTGAGAAAGACTTTCCACTTGCCCTCCCCTTCCACATACATTCAGTGCAATACGTACTGGAGCCATTGGTTATGGAGTAAGATCATTACAAAGGTAATTTCTTTCTGCAGCATGACTCAAAGCTATAATAAAACTTTTATTGGATCGATATCTGTTCAAGTATTGAAAGCAGTTGTAAATTTTCATGGCATTAACAGAATTCAGTAATTTGTCACTCAAATGGAACCAGATGAACAGGGTCTATGAAACTCTGTTTGGCGGTTCCTAAAGCTACTGAAAGAATGCAGGTAATTTGGAAAAAATGGTTGGGTAGTTATGTCTTGAACTATAATCTGTACATCAATAAGATCAGAGAATAACTTTCTGCAAAAGACTGACAGGCTTGTTTCCTGGCTGCCACATTGCCCTGTAGCATTTTCCTCTGTGAGCTGAGTTCTGGCAAATATGCTCCATACTGAACGAGATACAATTTCTCTGCTTCCTTTGAAACACTGATGTTCCTTAGCCTTGCAAAAACTGACCATCAAGTAGATTAGTGCTCTTTCTCGGGAAAAAGCTAAGGGAGAGAAAATACCCAGCAGTTTTTCCCTCATATTGCTTCTTGAGTGTTATTGCGACTTACCCATTAACTTCTTAGCCATTTTTGTCTTAGGCTTTTAAATGGATTCAGGATTTACCAACTAACCGTGAAACAGTGTAAGACCAGATATGTTTTATTTATTTTTAATCACTTACCTTTAGCCCCACAAGATTTTCCTTTAAGATGCTTTGTTCCTTTTTTTTTCGGTTGGGTTTTTTTATTGGTTTTTTTTTGTAATAAGAAAATCTGATATGGTGACATGGAAGGAAGAACAATTAAAAAAAAAAAAAAACAAAAAAACAAACAAACACCAAAATCTAATTAATTTTTTTAAGTAAAATTTGTTGTTTGCTTTGTTGTTTTTTTTGTCTATCTAAGTGAATACATTTCTTTGGTAGGAGACACTTATAACATTTGCTCATCTTTAAAAAAGCAGCTAATTATTTACAGATTATTTCTTATCATTTTTGTTAAGATTTTGGAAACAGTCCTATTTTTTAAAATTATGATAGCCCTTCAGGCCTATGCTGCACTTAAAGCCTTTTGTTTCTCTGACGGAATACACACCAGAAGGAAACATGACTGAACACATAATCTGTTACTGTGAGGTTTCATGATAACATCATTTGTCTTCATGTCACAGCAGGGAAACCAGTGCCAGACCCCATTTTGGATTCTATTAGCATCGTTGCTGTGAGTGCGACCAAGAACCAAATTTGTCCCTGAACACACACAAACGAAAAAAAAGACAATTTGACCTTGGGTGTCCATCTTAACAAGCCTGATCCACACTAGCCCTTCAGAGCATTACATTGAAATCATGCATCACATCACACAGGCTCCTACGTGAGCTCACACATCCCCTGATGCTGGTCTGCCATCAATTCTCCTCACCCTTGATATCCACAGAGCAGGGGGTTAATCAAGGCATGTCTCTGTCCTGGTGACCCCATCTGCCAAAACAGCCCTGGAAACCGTTGATCCATCTTTTTGCACTGGACCAATGTCCGTTTGGCACAGCACTGCCGAGCTCTACAGAGAGTTTATGCCGCCATGACATGACGCTTATGCCTCAGGCATATGTATGAAGGCCAGGCTCCAGTACTGTCCCACAGAAAGCACAAAGGCTTTCAGTCCTCGTGATAAAAGTATGATGTGCCAACTTCATCAGGTTGCCTTTCTAATCATTTTCTACTGTAAAACACATGTTGCATATGAAAACGAAATTTGGAAACGCATGCTTCGAAATGTCAGGAAGACACTGACATGATCAGCATAAGCTTTGTCCTGGTACTTACATACTGGTATCAGAACTACAAAGCAAAGGACGTTCTCTAATTTTATATCTGGTTATCTGAGCCCAAAGCCTCCTGGTTGATCTCAAAGGTCTTTCTGTACAGATTAGATTGAAACGATAGGCTAAATCTTACACATGACATCAGATGAATGTGAAATTAGCTGTGAAAGGCAAACCATTTACTTTAGTATCTCTTGCTATTTATAGAAGTCATAGAAGAATCAGTTTGCATGATTTACTAAGCAGCTCTGCATGAACTAACGTTACTCTGCACGTAATATTAAAGTAAAGAAGTTCAGTTAAAAAGAATGACCGCCTTTCCTCCACTGGCATAAGAAATAGCCTCCAGAATATAAGGGACAAAGTTTTGTCTCATCTTTTCAGAAAACCATTTTCCTTTGAATTTTTATCCCTCTATTCTCAAAAGTACTTTGCTCTTGAAAGTGTAATTCAATTACCATGAACCAATTTATTTGTCGAAGCGATACTTGTGGAAGGTTTTGTGTATTTCACTACATCTCATGTTTTTAAACATCAATTTATTAAACTGGTTACTTCTACAGATAAACTTAATTTGAAAGCGTGAAAAATCAATATTTAAAAAGCTTCTGAAATCCATTCTAATCTGTATACTGAGGTAAAATATTCTTCTCAGCTGTATCTGTGTGGGGCATCTTTAAATCTTTCCAATATATTTCATGATTTTTAATTAATTGCGAAGACACTAGTTTAAAGACAGAACGTTAGACTAATTCCTAATACAATGCACTGAAGCATATGAAAATAAATATGCTGTACTGAATCTTGCATTACATAACATGCCTCATACAAAAAGTCATGTCTAGCCCTTTGTGAACTTCAGGAATACTCGTTATTTTCTGAAACTCAGAGAAATGTCTGAATCAGGTTAAAATCATTTTCTTCATTGAAGTCAAATGTAGAGCCATACATAGGAGACTTAAATGTCAAGTAAAATGAGATGCCTTCCCACTTTTTCTGTTTTATTATGATGCTTTCTCTGGACAAGTACTAAATTTATTATAAAAAAGGTATTTTTATATAGTTTATCATTTAACCAATGCATTCTGTTAGAAGCTTCAGCACAGATTTCTCTAATCTTAAGAAAGCAATATAAAGGAACAGCTCTTGGCAAATAGGAATATAAGCAATATTCAGTCAATAAGAGTATCTCTCCTTCATCCCCATTTCTGCTATCTTTAAAAGAACAACAAAAGAGATATTTATGGAGCACCAGGAGTTTAACTGATATTGGGAAACTTATATGCCATAAAACCTGTATCCCTCTTAATCCCATGACACCCAGGATCCAACAGAGTTGTTAATTCTATTTCCCAGGAATATCTTTTGAAGGTGTTTTGTATCTCTTCACTATCAGGAGTCAGAGGACAAAGACCTTTTTGTGGAAATTTTTTCCCCATTTGGCCAGCTATTCTGTCCTGTGTAAGCTCACATGTTTCTGTGCTGGTGGTTTGGTCCCCTTCGTATCACCTCCGAGGTGGTCCCTAACACACAACCTCTTCCTGAACCAGATACAGAAAGATATATTACAAATAATATGCACTACTAAGTCTGCAGTAGAAACCTAAGACAGATCCAACACCTCCATCTTCCACAGCATTATCCCAATGATTTCCACCACCGATGTGGTAACCACCACTCCTTCATCAGACTATCTCTACTACCCCACCAATGCTCAGCCAGTTACCAATAGTATCATAAAAAATACACCTTCAAACAACCATATACAGATCCATATAGATATAGAACCATATAGATAAACAGAAGTCTCTGTAAAATTAGCAATTTAATGCATGAGAAGAACCAGAATTGTGCATGTCATGTAATGTCCCGTGAGAACAAGCAAGATACCAAAACAGGATCTTCAAGTTACCATAATATTTCTCTAGCAAAAAGAAATCAGGTTCTCAAATTAATTTCTTGCCTCATATTCAAAGGAGACACAAAGTATCTTCCAAAGATAAGTTTAGGAGCTAAGATTCCTAGCAATCATGCTCTAGGAATCAATGACAAGGGAGGGGGGGAAGAAAATATTACAATTATTTTATTTTTCTCCATATTCCCAGCTTTAAAACACACAATATGTAACATGCCTACAAGATCACTCACATGTATAGGGGATTGTACTATAAAAAACAGAAGGAGTGGTTCACTGCCTCCAGGCTAAAACCTGATCTTAAGAAGTAGAAGACAGTGCATCAGTAAAGTACAAAGGGACATTTCTGGGCATTGTGTATGATTTATAACGTGTCCTCAACAATTTTAGTACTGTTTCAGTTCCATGGCAAGCTGTCAAGGAAAAGTAGTTATTCGTGTGTGTGTTTGTTTTCCTTTTCACAGATGGTGATTGCTCAATGTGATCAGCTTTCTCCCAATGCAAAGTCTTTTTGTAACAGATTCTTATCCTGAACATCCACTGAAAGGTGCGTAAATGCTGCTGAAGAGGTCCCTGTAGCTTTTGGTTTTGAGAAGGCTTATGTTTAATCCTTGTTTTCTTGCAGTGAAATAAATTAAACCCACAGGACTGTGACTATCTGGGCACTGCCTAACAGGGTATCAGCCGCTGAAGGGAGAACTTACTCCACAGCTCTCGCCCAAGCACAGGATCCTCCTCCATATCCCTGTGGCCTGCCATCCCACAGGCTGTGCGAGACACCGGCTAGCTGAGAACTCTTTGGCACAGTCCAAAACCATTTCAGGGAGCATGATAACTACTAAACAGTACGGACAAACATGGGCCAGCACTGATCCATGTTTTATCCCAGTTTCATTACAATAGAAGTAGCCTAGGTACCATCCGAACCCATAGAAGAAAACCAGCTGTCCGTACTGGTTAATAATCTTTCCCATCTACCAAATGATGGTGCGCAGAGCTGCTTTACTTCCTACAGACCAGTACAAGAATTTTCTTCTAATTGCAGGATGTTTGGAGGACTGGATGACTAGCAAGGCTGCGGAGAAGCATGACGACTTGGTTAGAAGTGAATAGATTATGACTGACAATCAAAGGAAGGAAGAAAATGGGACAGTGCCTGAGAGGAAGGGTTGAGATGAGTGTGAAAAAAGCAAAAGGTCAAAGCAAGGAAAGGAATGAAGTGAAAAAGAAAGTAAAGAGAACCAATAAGAATAAAAAACACAGGGGAGAAGGCAGCTCAAGGGGAATGAGTCGTAAACAAGGCAAGCCTTGAAGCAGGACAGGATAAAAACATTGCATTCAAAAGAGCCAGACCTGCAGAACTTCACTGAGCTGAATTTAGTCCTTCCAGTCCCCAAAGTTGGAATAGCCCAGGTTAAGAAGGGAAGGCAGCCATGGTGACTTTGTCTGTGCTGCTATTCAGATAGATGCTGCTGGCAACATCACTCTATCCTCCATTTTAGAATTATTGCTGAGCCCTTCATTCACAGAATCACAGAATCATTTACGTTGGGTAAGACCCTTAAGATCATTGAGTCCAACCATATTCAGTCCCATCCTTTTCGTCAGTAGCCGTAAAAGGCCAACAGCAATGTAAGCAGTATGCTTTGCTGCATGCAGGCACCATCCAAAAATGGTGGTCCTGTGCTTAGTGGGGAGACATTACAGCCTGACCACATAAAAGGTCCAGTCCTCTTCAATATATTCATCAATGACCTGGATGAGGGGATAGAGTACACCCTCAGCAAGTTTGCCGATGACACAAAGCTGGGGGGCGTGGCTGACACACCGGAAGGCTGTGCCACCATACAGAGAGACCTGGACAGGCTGGAGGTCTGGGCAAAGAGGAACCTTAAGAAATTCAACAAGGGCAAGTGTAGGGTGCTGCACCTGGGGAGGAATAACCCCATGCACCAGTACAGGTTGGGGGCTGACCTGCTGGAGAGCGGCTCAGCTGAAAGAGACCTGGGAGTCCTGGTGGACAACAGGATGACCATGAGCCAGCAATGTGCCCTTGTGGCCAAGAAGGCCAATGGTCTCGTGGGGTGCATCAAGAAGAGTGTGGCCAGCAGGTCAAGGAAGGTCATCATCCTCCCTCTCTCCTCTGCCTTGGTGAGGCCACATCTGGAGTACTGTGTCCAGTTCTGGGCTCCCCGGTTCAAGAGGGACAGGGAACTGGTAGAGAGGGTGCAGCAGAGAGCTACCAAGATGATGAGGGGACTGGAACACCTCTCTTATGAAGAAAGTCTGAGGGATTTGGGTCTCTTCAGTCTGGAAAAAAGACGGCTGAGGGGGGATCTTATCAACACTTATAAATACTTAAAAGGTGAATGTCAGGAGGATGGGGCCAGGCTCTTTTCAGTGGTGCCCAGTGACAGGACAAGAGGTAATGGGCACAAACTTGAGCATAGGAAGTTCCACCTAAATATGAGGAGGAACTTCTTTACTTTGAGGGTGGCAGAGCACTGGAACAGGCTGCCCAGGGCGGTGGTGGAGTCTCCAACTCTGGAGACATTTAAAACGTGCTTGGACGCGTTCCTGTGCAACCTGCTCTAAGGTGACCCTGCTCTGGCAGGGGGGTTGGACTAGATGATCTCCAGAGGTCCCTTCCAACCCTATGATTCTATGATTCTGTGAAAAGCTACTTAGGAGCAGGATTTGACATCTGTACTTCTTCCCTGGCCAACCTCATCCTTCCAGAGTGGTGTCCCTGGTGCACAAACTGCAAGGACTGTGGCGCCCAGTTCTCATAGGACTACATAATCTCTATATGAAATTATGTATTACTTACTGTTTCCTGAACTGCAAGAAGTAGGTGGTGATGCAAGGTGAGGTTTTCCTTCTGCTTCACCACACACAGAGTTTCAGTCCATGCAAACTCAGAGGTAAATCTTATTAGGACTAAACCAAGGATTCATTGCTGTTATGCCCTTATTTGGTGCTTTCCCTTCCTGCAATGTTCACTTCAGTTTCTGACTAATTATGAAAATTGGCTGCAGGCATGACTCATGCTTTAACACAACCTGATTAACCAGTCAAAAAGGATATAGTGATTTTTCAATAAAGCAAATTTTTCTAATTGGGTCATAGTCTTTTTTCTCTACAAGATGTGTCATGAAAAAATGTCCAATCAGTTTAAAACCCTCCGTCCTTGAAAAGTGGTCTACCTCCTATGCCAGTTTTCATACAGAAAAAGAAAGCAAATCACAGTGATGATAGAGAGATTTTTTTGCATAAGTTTGTCTTAAATGCAGATGTGCTTTTCGGCACTCCTGCATGTGGCATCACCTTTAAGCCTCACGTAGGCCCTTGCCTTTGCATAACATGCTCTGTAGTCCTGACCTCCTACGAAGAGCAGCTTATCTTAATTCTTTGCTTTTTGAATAACATACATATTATATTATGACATATACAACTGAAGATTTTGCTGCAGCTATGGGACGAGTGAAAATCAGAAGCTGTAGGTCAGAGAGACATGATAAGGTCTGGAATTCAGAGTCACATCTGAAGCTGTCTTCAAAAGTGAGTTATGCCCAAATGTCAGCTCTGCATTAGAAGAAAGTGTGCTACCAACTGGAAAACACGCATCCTCCCATTTATGAAGGGCAGGTGTACCTTATAAAAGGAAGCATCTCTTCACCATAGGGTTAATTGGAGATGCTTCCAAATGGGCTGAAATACCTATGCAGCACAATGCCAACACACCAGCTAGGGTCCCAGAAGCAGGAAAGTAGCTAGTTGGCTTACAGAACCCTTTGTCAGAGGAGCTATACTGATCCTGACTCCAGCGCTAAAACATTTGGAGTTACTCCAG
Source organism: Rynchops niger (assembly GCA_013400035.1). Classification (NCBI taxonomy): domain Eukaryota; kingdom Metazoa; phylum Chordata; class Aves; order Charadriiformes; family Laridae; genus Rynchops; species Rynchops niger. The sequence goes on from VXBH01005731.1 coordinate 1,804,836, forward strand.
GTGCCTGTGTGAGGTGGATGCAGTTGTAATACCAGGTAGAGGTCTGTCAGCACAGTTTGACTTGGAACACTCATGGGATACAGCCATCCAGCCAACACGCCACTCTAAGGGAGGTTCACTGGTCAGCATAAACCTACCCTTAAGGATCACCTCCTATGAAAGCCGAGTCCAAACCACAGGATTTCAGACTGAATAACCTCAGAAAGACCTTCAGCCGAATGTTTTAGTTCACCACAATGAGATCATTTAAGACCCTGCTGGAAAACAGTTTCCCCGTATTTCTGAGACAGGGTGTTCCACAGTTGTAGGAATTTGAACAGTTTTTTCATCCTGCTCCTACTGGCACATTAGCTGAGGCAACAACTCCCTTTTTGGTACTGGTTCCTTACTACATCATAGTTAAGTTGTGGTAATGACTTATTTCATAGAAGGATTTCTGGTGGAAGGAGCCAGACTAGACCTTTACTTGTTGAATACCTTGCTTTTAGGTAGATTTTTGCCCTTTCCTGAAGTACTGGAGATTGGTCACGGAGACAGGATAGAGAAAACAAAGTGTACAGATGCTCCTCATGGTATTAAGGTCTCAGAAGTATTTGCCCAGTGTGTCTTGTTTATTACCATTGTCAGATTTGGGGTCAGAAGAGAATTTTCCCCCAGTCGGGATTGTCAGGGTCTATTTTTGCCTGTCTCTAAAGACAAGGGCATGGCCTATTTCTAAAGCGTGCTTGATTTCACGCCAGAAATGCCACGTGATCTTCCCTTTATTTTTTTTTTTCTCTTGTAACACAAAATAGCTGTAGCTTTTAACCTTATACTTTAGGGCTAAGTTGGCTACGGGCTACCAGGAGTGTTTTGTGGCCTCTGCTGAGCACGCATATGAGGAAGAGATGTTCTGCAGGGCTTTTGGACTGAACATCTGCTGCATGGTTGCTTGTGACAGGAGGGGAAATTCAGGGCTTGTATATGATGGTTTGCGGTAAATTGTCTTCCTTCAAGTGCCTTGTGTGATGCACTTCCATCATAAGGTAAGGAGGGACACAGGTCACCACATGCACATTTGGCCAGGAATAATTATTTTAACAAAAAAAACTTGAGTGAGGTCTAGCTCATTAGAAGTCGCACCTTTGGAATGCACTTGAAGCGCTTTTGTCATAAAAGAGTAAAATACAACTCAGATATCCAGGTACCACACCTACATGAAAGCTGTGACTTATAAACCACCTATTTTCCTGGTCTCTGTGACCCTGAGGCAGGTTCAGGCAGGGCTCTTTTCTTCGAGTGCCTGAAACGTGAGTTCCCCAGCTCTCAGTGCTGCCTTCGTGCCTCTGCAGCAGGAGCCGGCAGCAGCAGGCAGAGCTGCTGGGCAGCTGCCTGAAACATGCAGAGGAGGCAGATGAAAGAAGGGCTGAGGGAGCCCTTGTCATGCTCAGAAAGCAGCAGGTTAACAGTAACGTGGCTGTTGCCACAGGGTATTATTTTCTCTCCTTTTCTTCCTATTTTCTCTTATTCTTGCTTCAGAAAGGGCTGTTCTCCCCACTCACCTTTTCTTTAGAGAGAGGATAAGAGCAAGTGGGAGGGGAGGCAGAGGAAGACAGCCAGAAAATGCCAGCGAACCGTGGGAGGGCTGGGAGGAATTGCACCAAATCCTGCTCCCATGGTCTGTATGAATTCAACAGTCTGTCAGGCCTGCATTGTTTTTTCTGGGCACTTAGTGTTCATTTAAGGTTGAAATTTGAATCTGAAATGATCATGAACAAGTTGATCGGGAAAGGCTCCATAATTACATCAAAAACATAACTGCAAAGGAGAGTAAAACAGAGCATCTTTTGTTAAATGATAACCTCAGGCTACTGACTCCCTCTAAGGCAATATGTGAATCAGTGGAATAAGCCACAATGAGCACAACAGAGAGATTCATTAGCCAGGGAAATAGTCATTATCAAGCTACTGGAAAGTTGTCCTGCCACTTAATCTTGTAATGAAGGGTTCAAACTTTTAAATTAATTGAAAAGAAAAAGTAATGAAGGGAGCAAGCAGTCTGCCAACTTCCTGAAAGGCAAATTGTTAAATGCACACATGTGAACATAAAATACATTATTTCTCCACCTTTCATCTTTCCTTTGCCGCTTCATCTTTCTTCTGCCTTCTTTGTGGTGTCCTCCTCCCACCGGCTCCAACCCATGTCACGGTGACGCAGAGGCTCTCATTTCGAAGAGCTGTTGATGGGTGTCCCGTGACTCCCAGGGACTCGTGTACCCCACAGGATTACACGGGCCAGGCTGCACGCCCTGCAAGCCAGACACACGACAAATGGGAGCACAGAGAGTTACACACGGATGGGAAAACCATCGTGCCACGCTTCAACACCCGTCCTCTAACTGAAACTGCCCCGTTTCGGAGTAACATGTTCTAAGAGTGTGAATAAAACAATAACTTAGTCCTTCCCTCAGGAGAATTACCTAAGTACATTCAGCAGCAGTTTGCCCTTAGGCAAAAGGCTGATAGCACTGAAAAAAAAAATAATACTAAGATCAATGTGAGCAAACCTGAGTAACATGTAGTCTCTTATGAGAACTTTAACACAAACAACAACAGAATCGCTACAAATAATTTAGATTATAATTTAGGCCATTAAGGAAAGACGTACTGTATTAAAGCACATCAGTGTGCTTACACCAACGTGCTTCTGGTTTTCCTGTTTCTGTAGGGAATGTTACCTTTACCCACCCCTTGCATAACACCTGCTGGCAGAACTTATGCAAGGGCAGCCAGAGGCCTGAGCGGACTTCAGCTGATGGTATCTTTGTCCCTAATGGAGATGTGAGAAGCACGCTGTTCCAGTTTGCTGCTGGCAGGAAAAAGGGCATACCTCAATTTAGATATACATCTTCCTGTCAGCAGAAGACAAGCTCTCTTCTTGCAAAAAGAAAACTTTCTTTCCTACGCAAGTATTATTTAGTTTTCTGCCAGTCTATAGTGCCGTGGAAAACGTTTCATTAAGACAGACTGTGAATTGTTACTCTCTCTCTGTCAATATGAAGAGGGTTATGTGGCCTGATTCCACACAGCCCAGATGTGAGCTAAGGATGGATAATGCTGATATAGATACTATAGGCAAGCTTGAATAATTTGAGAAAGAAATTTAAAACACAAGGCTGGTTGCCAGCTTGGCTAGCAGACACAAGGGCCCGGAGGGCTCACGGGACAATGATTACTGTGTGAGAGTGCAGAGCACCAGCAAGCTATGTCACCACTGGGCAAATGTGAGCTATAACGTATGGGGCACCACCGTTCATGAAGGCAGCTTTGATGCCTTTGAACTCAGGACACGAAACAGATAACAGGAATGAGCCTGATCTCAATATGCTGATGCTCTGCTCCCTTTATATACCGCTGGAGCAAAGCAAGCTGGAGGACTATTTTTAGTGCTAGTTCACCTCTGTGGCTGAGTGGTCATGCTCCCTGGACTGTAGAAGAGGCAGACCTTGAAAACAAAGAGCAAATAGGTAATTTGACAACTGGAGAAATCACTTTTACCCAGCCGTGTTTTTGACAGGACTAATAAGAAAATACTAATCTCATTTGATGCCTAAAGTTGGCTGGTAATCAAGAAATATCTGATTTCTTCTACTGGCCAAAAAAAATTGTAATAGTTTTTTAACTTTGTTGAAAGGGGTCCTCTGATGGATTGCTCTTCATTGTCTAGGGATATCCTCATCACTGGTATCAAGAAAATGTATCCCCTTATCCAGTCTAGCACTAGGGAAAAAACCTGTCAGTTTCAGGAAAACTCCAGATTGCTAATGACTCCCTAACTCTAGTTTGCTTTACCAGGTGGTTATGATTTGGCCTTCCTTATCATTCCTCTAATCAAATACCTTGTGTTCTCAGGCCTGCAAAGTGAGTCTTCCTTCAAGAAGTCCAGGTAGGCAACAGAAGCACCTCCAGATGAGCAAACAAGTGAGAATTACATGTTCAGCAGATGCAGAACCAAAAAAAGTATGAAGAAACTGCTGAAGAAAAGAGGACAGTAAACCTGACGTTGTGCTTGGCTCAGAAACTGAGCCTCATTTACATACACTCATTTACATACCCTCATAGCAATGTGAAGAAACAACAAGGATCCTTCCTATTGTTCAGAGAGACTCAGGACAGCGAGGGCTGCAGGCCAACCCTAAGTGGAACTCCAATTGCATAGCATAGCGGCACGTGATGGGTCCTGACACGATGGCTGGCCAGCTAGAAGGAACCCTTATGTCCTGAGTCTGGCACACAGCAGTGTGAGACTGGACACTTAATGGACTGTTAACACACTTATCACACATATTGACAGCGTTGACTTTATCGGAGTTCACTTTATGTATGGGTTTCTTTTGCACAAGGCATTAGGATGCATGTGACTTGGGGTTTAACTTGTTATGAATTTCTTCTTAACGGCGATTTTGGCTCTAACTAACTAGTATCTCTTCAGCTTTGAAGCTGGCACCATTTTTTGGATCTACAATTTTCTTTAGAAAAACATGTTTTGTTGGCATCACCATAGAATTTTCAGTAGTTCTGCTTTTGTGAGGAGTAGAATATACCATAACTCACATCTGGGTGTATTCAGGCAGTGTCTTTTGGTTGAAGCACAAAAAGAATTTAAACTGTTATCAGCTTTGCTGCAGATAAAGCAAGCCTCTGACAAGCATTTTTTTTCCCTACTCAATTTAGAGCATTAGCACAACAAATGAAGGATTGATAAAAATAAGCAATTCTCCAAACTGATACAGTGTCATGTTTACTCATTCTGAGCAGTTTCTTTTTTAATAGGAATACAGTGAGAGTCTCTCTTAACTGCTTTTCCAGATTAGGCAGGTCATCACTGTATTATTTAAAAATAAAACCTTGCTCGGCATTCTATTTCTTATTTATTTCTAATTTTTGCTGAGTAGAACTATAGTAATTGGATTCCTTCATTCTTCCTCCTACATCATCCTGGGTCAAACAAATTCAGGTGATTAAAATGAAATGGAGCAAGTAATGGATAAAGCATTAGTATCAGCACAAACGTACTGATTTCAACGCCTTTGCTGTAGTGTATCCCTCCCACCATTGCAGGAGGGTTTGATGTCTGCTGTTGTACAGAACAGCTATGAAATTCAGCTCCTGAGACAATAAGGCTTCAAGCATTCTGTGTTTATAATTTATCCGCAATAGGCAATAGCATCCACAAGGCAAGCTAAGGGCCTTTCTGGCCGAGAAATTAGGTGAGTTGCAATGTCCAAGGCACTCTGTTTGACAAAGTCTTAAACGTGCCCAAAAGTCCTTCTCAACTGGCTCTTTACTAAAATGGTGGATTGTTTCTCCCTATGGTGGTGGTCAGTCTCTTGATGTAAAGAGCTCACGCAGACTGGGGCACTGGAGAAGTTCTCTTGCACAGGCTTGTATTCCTACGTTTGAGGCAGAGTTTGCCTTCACAAATGCTTTGTAAGAGGTTCACTTACAACAATGTGTAAGAAAATGTAAAAATAATGGGTTCAGGTTGTCCTATGGAGATTTTGCAGGTTCCTGACTACTTGTATTGGACACTTTAGGGCAAAGCAGGCTGCACCATCACCAGCTGGAGCAGACACCACCACCTTCAGAGGCTCTCCAGGGTGCTCCAGCTGCTGCTCTCCAGCAGTCACAGCCATCAGTCAGTGAATTAGGAAGTTTCTATAGTAGCAAGCTGGGAGTGACACAAATGTCACAGGTCCTGCCCCTGTCTCTCTCTGTATACAAATAGTTCTTGGCATGATCCCTTGTGTTATGTCCCGGACCTGGCCAAGGGAAGTATCAGATCTGAAGACATGAGGATGGGGGGGGAATCAAAACATAGGAATACTTTGACACAAGTCGGCTTTTCTGCTATTTCTTTCTCATTCTTCCATCTCCGTGCATCTCTGCTGGACACACAGGGTAGTACCTCTATCTCTGTATTTATTGCTGTCTCACCTCTTCCTCAAAAAAATAAAAAATGTTTACCGTAAAGCTCAAGTCTCAATTTACCCCTAGTTTCTGAACCGTAGCAAATGACTGCTTAGGGATTTAGTCTGTTCTTTTGATCCACTAACAGGGTCTTTCCAGGACACATGCCAGCTCCTCTTTATCTGCATTCTCCTATTTGTGAGAGCCCTGTGACCTTGGATGCTATGGGACTGAGAGTACTTCTGTGAAAGCTTCACCTTTTTCAAGTACTTTACCAACTCTGGATATCAAATAACATAACATAGCACCAAAAATAGCACATGTTCCAAATCAGAGCCAGCATTTACTAAGGGCTGAAAACAACTAAGCATTTTGGTGACTTCCTCTGATAAATAACCATTTTCTTTTGATCTAGTACCCAGAAAATACAATGAATGACAGTATCATAAGGGGAGTCTTCGCTGCTCAAAAAGCTATTTTGTCTGTATTTTATCTATTTGGTTTTCTCCCACAGGAAAAGGCATAAACACTAATGAGCATGGATTGTCAGCTGCAAGAAATCCAAGTTCTATTTTTGTATGAGCAGGTCAAAGCTCGTCTCCAAAAGCTCAAAACATTGCACGTTATAAATTTATTTTCTCACCCAAAAGTTACTTGGGAGCTCTAGATATCTCTCTTTTCCAAAGGAGAAATCCTTAGGTGCCGAAAGGTCTAAGCATGCCCAGAAGCACCTCAGTGCTGAATGATTTTGTCTTTAAAGCACTGGAAAAAATACATTTATTCAGTGATCACTAAATATATAAAGCTCATAAACATTAATAGGAGCAGGCACTGAAGCCCAGGTCTCATCACTTCCAAATGAGTGCCCAAAAACCACCAGGATAAAGAACTGTGCCCTTTGCTTTTCGTCCCCTGTGCATCTGCACATGTGATGTATGGTAATATACCGCACATGAAGCAATTAACCAGGGGGGGTGGGGGAGTGTGCTAAGAGAGGCCTGTAATGCTGCTGTTACAGAATGCTTTTGGAAGGCAGTAAACATGAGATTAAATCCTCACGCACAAAAAAAACTAATGGAAATTGATTCTCCCACATCCCACTGTCATGCCTGACCTATTAGCTCATAAAGACGCATCACCAGTTCGGAGGAAAAGCCCTAGGAACCTGATTACGTGATGTCTTATGAATCTTGAGTGATGGGAATTGTCAGAATAAAGGCTCACATATTGTACTAAGATCCACTTCTCTCCACACATTTCCTCCTAACGCAGGACCCCCAGGCTCCTGCCTGGCTTTGGGGGTGCTGCAGAGGGCAGGCACGCCAGCTCAGTGGGGACCGTAGGTGCTGATGCAAGGCCAAATACCTAAAATAAGAGATGCAGCAACACAAAGTACTGCCAGCTCCATTCTGCTGAATGGATGGAGCTCTCCGGTGCGGACCCCGAATCCCCAGATATTTCAGCACCTTAATGATTTAAGGAGTACTTCTGAGCATTGACACTAGTGCTGCAATTTTAAAGGAATTTCTCCGCAGGGAAAGAGATAAGTTACCTCACATTTATCTGGGGTGCCACGTAAAAGGGGTGAGGGTACAATAGGTGTTAGTGGGAGCTTGTTATCGTAGAGTAGCTGGTTTGTATCTCAAAGCCTTGATTTTAGGGTTTTCAATAGAGATCAAAAAAGCTTAGTCACAGCTTTATTTATAATAAATAAATATTTTTATTTATTTATTATTCCTTATTTATTATATAGGGAAAACACCCAAAGTGAGAACCTTCAGTGCTGCTACCCCTGCAGCCTAAGACTTTAATCTTAAGAATAAATTACTTTCCAAATTTATTATTGCACAGAGAGTTTTCACATTATTGGTTCCAATGAATCTGGGGTTTCTTGGAAAGCTCATTGACGTTTATCATTTTTCATCACAAGATAAAGCAAAGGAAATAAAGACTTTGAGACAATTTTTTATTTAATATCACTATGGAATGAAAAATTCTCTTTGCTTTCCATAACCTGAATTGTCCATCACTTTTGTGTTATATTCAGCTTTTTGTTATTGTTTATAATATGGTTTTAGGGAAAAATATCTGAAAAAGCATGTAAGATAAGAAAATCATTTAAGCAGGCGTTTGCTTTTTCCTGTCTTAAGTAAATTTGTCCCTGAAGAGATATAAAGATGTAAGCATATATCTATTTTATATATTTGTATGCCTAGCTATACCGTTAATGTTCCATTAATAAATGCACACAATCACATTGAGTATTATATATCAGTCAGTATTCAGAAGCATAAGAAATTATGTTTGAACTTGGCAACATTCTCTGTGCATCCAGATAAGGATGATGGTTGTGTGCCAGGTTAAGCAAAGCAAACACATGCTTCCTTAGACTATTTTGCTCTCCAGACTTCATTAAAATTGGGTTACTAAACATATGTGAGAACAATGTCCCTTCTTCAGATCAGCACAGAGTATGAGTATTGCCAGATACGTGGCATGGAGACTCAGTTTTGCGCAAGCGCCCAGCCTTGCCGTTCCCACTACGGGAGGGGTCCCAGCACACCCATGGAGCTTCCAGCTTCTTCAGCACTCCAGACCAGCTCTGGACAGGGACATGGAGCTGCCAAGTGTCTGCACATGGGTCCTACCCAGCAGCCAAGGCAAACGAAGGGCTGAGCCTGTAATTCAAACAAATGCACAATCACAGCAAAGACCTCTCACTGGCAGCCAGCCCAACTCTGCTCAGCCTGCAGCAAAAGGGATGTTTCCAGGGCAGCTTCAATCCCAGCCTCAATGGGGTGAAGTGTGGCACCGGACCACCACCTCCTGTGGGCTGTTGTGACACTCCAGGAGAGAGGCCAAGAAAGGAAAAGAAGAATGTTTGATTTTCCATTCTTTCATCTCAGATCTGTGTCTCATTTTTCCCTCTCTTCTTTTTACTTCCCAAATTAAACTTCTCTGACGTGCAAGGTGGGCAGCTTTTATTGTTATATAACTGAAAGTTTGCCGGGTCAGGTTTCTGAACCAAGTCTGTGTCTTTTTCTGGGAGGGGTATTACTAGCCCTTGTGACAATTGAAGGATAAAACTTCACAAGGAAAGGAATATAAAGTATTTCCAATAGTGTGCTCTTTTTCTGCCTGAAAAATTAATGAAACTAATGACTTAGTCAGTCAGCATTCGTAGCCATACTGATGGATGTGAATTAATACTTCTTTTAGTGCCTAGCTTCCATCTGTTACATCTGTTCCCATATTTTCTGCAGAGGGCTATTAGAGTCTATGTTATTACACCTAATTTTACTTTGTTTTCCCTTCAGTTCTTTATTGTTTGGAGCAAGTGAGCCTAAGAACCGTCAAAAGAGAAATAACCAAGAAGGTTCATCTTTGTCTGATAATCCCCTACTAGAACACATGAGTGCAGCTCTATGAAATTCAATTGAGTTTTGCTGAACTTTGTGAATGGAAACCTCAGTGTTGTCTTTGGCCCTAAGTTCACAAAACATTCCAGAGTGCCTCTGTCATGATCATCGTGTCTTACATCACATCACCAAGGGATCTCCCTTCTTCCACTCCTCATCTGTGTACTGTCAGATTTTAGTTAATGATCATGTGTTTGAAAGCAAAGAGCTGAAAAATGTTCACGGTCTTGAAGTCACCTGAACCTAGTGATACTACAATGGCATATTTAAGGAGTGAATTATGTTTTACATTCTTCTGTTGTATTAATAACCCATGATTTTTCTGTGGTTGATATGAGATGATACAGAGGCAGGAAGCGATCTAGATAAACAAATGGTATTATGCATTTTAAATTATTAAAAGGAAAATGTATCTATCGACATCACTTAAGATGTTATCTCTTACTATGTTTCATCTCTATGAGAGGAAGATATTTTTATGCTCTACTGACGCAAGCTAGGATAGCTTTCCATTCCCCTAAAATGTAAAGAGGCTCCAAAATCTGACAATCAACCAGTGTATGTGAATAACTATTAAAGCAATGAGCATTTTTGATTTCCACGCTTGTACAGAATGTCATTTTCAACCAGTTATGAAGTCAAAGATAAAACACTCCAACTAAACTTATACTAATAAGCTTAGAGGTAGGATACTGTAAAGGTTCAGATTGACTGTTAGCCTCTGTGTACAGCATTGCAAAGAGCGAGCCCTGGAAGGCAATACTGCAGATGTTCTATCTCCTGAAACCCAACTGAGAAAATCAGGTCCCTACTGCGTGTACAAATGTACCGAGAGCAATAATTATTCTACGCTTTTGCTCTGGTTTAGGTGTCCTTCCAAAATTATTTACAGGCCATTTACCATTCAAATGCAAAACTAAGAAACATAAAATACTGTCAGGCACAATGAAAAGGATAACACCTGTGAGCTGAATCCAAACAAGGGACCTTGGCTTACTGACCTTAGTCATCTAAACACAGAACTCAGATCTTTATAGCACTTCTGACAGCTTCTGACAAGCCAGAAGCACATGTGTTCACCAGGGAGCTGTTAGGGAAAACACTGGTCCCTTGGTATTGCTAGTGTCTTAATGATCCTCCCAGCCAGCTTTAGGAAGAAAAAATAATTCCTTGTCAATTTTTTTAAAATAGAGGACTTTAATTTGTCTTTTTTTAACTCCAGCAAACTGTTCAGCACTGTTATTCCCAAAGGAAAGAGGAGAGGAGATAAGTTTCTGCAAGTGCTTGTGACTTGAAAGGCTAAAGATCTGGGAAAGAACGCAAATGATCTGACATTCCCTAAGCACTCCCCATTTGCTGTATCCAGCAGATGGATTTTGTGAATCCCAGTTCATGGACACTTACAGTCAGGTTTCTAAGCACTGGGTTATGAGTCCTGCTAGGTGGCTACAAAGCTAAAAGATACTGTGGTATGACACATTGCAACACCCAGGTCCTCTCTATGGATCCTCTGCAGCCTGTGTTGCAGACTTCAAGTGGTTCAACAGTTTTACCCGTGCAACACAAAACCCCAAAGGTGGGAATGTATTTCTCTCCATGCTCACTGGTGGAGTTCCTTCCATCAGCCTCTGTTCTCTGTGTCAAGCTGCTCCCATGTCCTCTGCAGTCTGGGAACTGCCTACGCACAGTTAGGCTTATTAGCAACCTTAAAATACGCTTCTTGTGAAGCAATCATGTATGACATTGTCATATTAGTTCCGCTTAGGAGTCTATCTAACTGGAGAATCACAGCAGGGCTGAGAAGGCCATAGTATGTCTTGTTAAAATAAGGGAAAGTTTCTTGTTGATGGAGAGAGAATAATGAACATGGGGATTACTTTTAATTTCTCCTTATATGTTTGTGAACTAATTTGTGCTGACTGGTCCAACATGGATTTAGTAAGATGTTTCTTCTCAGCCCCTTCTTGGAAGAAGCCACCGTTAGGGGAGCAATGCTAGGGCTGTAAGAGCACAAGTACAACCTGCTTAGCCGTTATGATGTCCCTTCCATAAAGAAGTAAAACACATAAAGGTTATTCCCCACAGAGGAATTCAGCTGTCACAGAAGAGTAGGGAAGGTACAGGAGCAATTTGAAAGGGCACCATGAGAACTAAGGAAAGAAAATTGAGGCAGGCCTGCATTCAGAATATTTTTCAGCATTCAAGGACAAGCCAAGAGCCCAAACAGATCTTTGGATCTGGGCCCTAGAGTACTGAAAACAAAGGTGAGGAAGTAGATAGGATTGTAAGTGGGCAAGTTGAATGCAGAAGCCTTATTTTGATGGAGAATATGTAAGAGCGTACTTTTCGGCAGTGGGACAGGAGCCATCAGAGTTGAAGGTGAGGCTGAGATAATAAGAACAGAAGTAAAGGAAGAAACGAAGCTTGAGACAGCAGGGACAGAGGGAGTGAGAAGCAGACAATAGTCCTCAGACCTCAGAACTGGAGACAGGCTGTGACAGGGAAGGGGAAATTAATGGTGGGGCAGCAAGAGGACAGAGAGGGCAGAAACCCTCAGCAGACCTGTTTTTGTAAGAGATGGTGAAGAAGTATGAATGGGAGGCAATACAGTCTAGCAGCAATGATGTGAATATTGTCAAAATAAACAATAGAGTGACTCTTGTCATACAAGATATTCTCTTATAACTTACAGTATCAAAATATAATCTCTATCATCACCATCATTAGAAATAACAGAGGAAAAAAATTTACCTCTCAATATCTGATAATCAAGTCCATTCTTCAAGAATACATGCCCAAAAACATTTACCTGCACAATGAATTGCAAAGTCTTCCTGCCATTTGAAAAGAATGAAATTACCTGAAATACAAAAATTACTGCCTGACTGCCAACACTTGCAGCTTTTTTCCAAATCTGCTTTTCCAAATGTTATACATTTTTATGTCATTTCAGCATTAGATTTTAATTCCAAGAAGGGGAAGGGGCAGCTGCAATCAGAAAATGGGAAGGGATCATACAGACGGTATAGGTCATTATGGCCTGCACATCAGACTGGATTGTGATAAAGGCAGCACTGTGTAATCAATTCTGGAAAGGAAGAGCAGAAAAAATAAACACCTTTCTGGAGTTATCACATCCATCGAAATATCACAAACCATGCCCTATGGTCCCATGTCAAAGCTATGGCCTCAAAGGAGGATGTGCTGTGGGCTGCCCTCCGTCAGCCACATACCGGGGTACTGAGAAGTAGCCTGGGAAAGCACATCCCTGCCAGGGTGACAGCACTGCCCAAGTAATGGACTTTCCACTGGGAATGGAGCCTGGTTCCCATTGCTCCCTGCTCCTGGGGCTTCTTTCCCAGCAAAACAAACTTCCTGAAACACATAAAAATACTTCAAGTCTTCTCAGCACTCTGCAGGACCTCGGCTTCCTAGGCATGGACATATCATTTTCCAGGCTAAATTGTCACACATACAACTGCGTTATTTTCTGAGTGATCCTCCTCTGCTTTGAAGCACTTCTAGGTGTGGAGAAATTCTCTGACTATGGTAAAACACCAGCAAGCTGGGTTAACTTCATTGTAGATGTCTTATTGGTGGGAACAAGTAATATGACCCTATTCGTTGCTCATACACAGGTCCAACTGTGGTTCAGCAGGATTTCAGAAACGAGATGTACCGGTGCGGGCAATTGACTGTATATACCCCTTCCCACATTTTAAGGGCGAGGCTTCAGTCTGCCTCAGATTTCAGGACAGTAGTAAAGCCATTGCTGATTATTTCCACGAAGGAAGATCTACCTGATATTTACATGCAGAGGTTTCAGAAGACAGCCTCTCTCATCATGCATCAAGGTTTATTTCTCATTCAGAAATTGATACAGGCAGCTCTCTGCAATTGTAGGACACCATGATTGTGCTTAGGTATGATTTGAGAGAGAATTTCTTTTAGGTTGTATTCTATGATCAGAGATGAGCTGAAGACATGTATTCCCACTCACTGAAAGTAGGGAGCCCAAGGGCTTCTTTATGTCTTTGGAATTACATGCTGCAAAAAAGCAGTCTCCATGTGAAGTGAGACATCGCTTGCCATCACTATGCCTGTCAGTTTTCTCAGGCTCAAGTTTTTCCCACCAAAATTTATGCAAACTTTAATTTTTTACTCTTGCTATAGACTTTCTATTGGTTCCTCTTTTATCAACTTCCTATTATCTTCCTTCCAGAACTTTCTTCTTTCTAAGTATCTCATGAAACACTTTCAAAGGTTGCCCTTCCTTTAGTCTCACCAATCCCTGTTACTCCATTCAGTGTTGCTTTTCTGTAGGAGAATCCCCCCAAAACACCCTAGGGCCAACTGTGAAGAACTCTTGGTCATATTAGGATGCTAGTAGATGGCTGGGTGATTCTGATGATCCCATAACTTTCTTGTTTGCATTTAGTCTACCTATCTGATTACAAACCCAGGAACGTATGGGCATGTCTGTCCCGAAAAATTCACCGTGGCATGGAGTCATGCCACCCTTACCAAGATGAAGTTGATTTTATAAGTTCATTCCTAACAGGGCAGCTCCCTTCAGGGGAATGACCTCAGGTCCTGGGGATGGTATCATCTCCAGAACGTGTCACTGCACCAGGGCTCAGTGCAGCCTCCTGCCCAAGATACTCCTCCTGATGCTCACTCGGGGGTGACTGCCTGGTGCTGCCTCACACCGGGCAGTCTTCCCAAATCATTACTCAAATTCAGTGGCACTCAGGCCTATAAGTCACTCAGGCACTTCAGAAAACCTAATGTCCTCTTCTTCGCCCATCAATATTCACATTGTGATGCTTGTAAATGCTTTTGAAAACATTGCACTCTCTTTTCTTCATATTTGATATCTTCAAGGGCAGTAATTTTTCCACTGCCTTCAGGTACAAACTTCACTTCCTTCAAACACAGACAATGACATCAATACAAAACAGAGGGGTCTCTCTTCTCCTCACCCCACTTTCCCCAAGAACTGCCTGCTTCCAGGTATGGAAGCGTTTAAACTTCTCAGTTTAATAGATGCCAATTTAATTTATTTTTTTTAACATGAAAAAAACAAATATTTTTTGCCCTTTCTTCCCTCATGAAATATTAACCGTGCTTTTCTGACCTTTTACCAAAAAGGATCAGTAATAATTAAA
>VXBH01005731.1:1819404-1834084 GCA_013400035.1 Rynchops niger
AAAAACAGCAGACACTTTACATGGAAGATCTGAACACAAACTGCTGAAGTCTGGTGAAATTACAAACCATCAAAAAGAACATTAGCAGCTTAAAGCATAAATTAGATTTTGTCAGATCCAGAGTCATGGCCCCAGATGAGACCATGACAGCTAAATGAGCTTCCAGGAGCTAAACAGAAATATAACTCATGGAGGTCACAAGCCTGATGAAAGCAAGTCTTACATGTAGAAGATCCATCTTACTCCCAGGAAAGATGGGGAAGTATGTTAAAAAGCAGAGTTCCTATGGCTGTGAAAATCATGTGGAATGAGAAAAAAAAAAAAAAAAAAAAAAAAAAAAAAAGAAACGTGAGGAATGTAGCAGTTTTAACATAAACCAGGGATTCAGACACTGGAGGTGAAATCCTGGCTCCTGTCAGGTTGGATATTGACTTCAGTGACTTGAGGCTTCATTCTGCATCTCCACCACAAGGTAGGGAAAAAAAGCATCTGCTCGATTCCTTGAACTGTTCTCTTTCAAGCTGTGTTTTGTTTGCTTCTGCTTTGATCTTTGCATCAATTGCATGTTCAATAGAAGCTGCTTCTCTTTTGTTTCATTTCATAATCAGCGGCACCCAGTCGCTGCGGGGCTCGGCGGAGAGGGAGAGCGCAAGGCCGGCAGCTGGGTGCTTGCTCCTTCTGGGCTCTGTGGAGAGCTCAGAAAAGCTTTTGAGGCTGCCGTAGCCATGTGGAGTAAAGATAAACGTTAGGCACCTCTTATCGGAGAGAAAGAGCCTTGAGGAGAACAAACAACATAACACAGTGCTACTTCAAAAAGTACAAACCGAAAGTGCAGCTCCCACTACAAGAAAGCCTCTTTTGTTGCGGGAAGTGCAGGCAGCATGGGAGCTGTGCTATCATCTCATACCACCTTGCATGGAAAAAGTCCCAGCTACCCTTACACGGAGCCGTGGGGTACGTGGGGGCTCCCCTGGCGGGAGGTCACTACAGACAGAAGGTGCTTAGAGCCACATGCTGGCTCTTCCCAGGGCTGCCGACATGCAAGAGGTGGGCAGCACCGATGGCCAGGGTGTGCTGGAGGTCTGCACCTCCCAGAACCCCAGCAGCGGCTGGGGTGAGGTGCTGGTGTCCGCACACAGGTGGATGGTGCTGTTTGAGGTCATGCCTATACATGAGGAAAAGCCCGTAGACAACACTGGTGATTGGTGCAATGATTTTTCTAGGACAGCAATTGCAGCCCAGTCGCTAGAGACCATTCGAAAGTGGCATGTGGCCGCTTTCTTATGGTCTAAGGTAATGGCCAAGATGACTCAGGAAGGGCTTGTGCCTATCTGAATGGTGGCCCAGGTGAACTCTGGCCTCTGAAAGTCACTGAGAGTTTGCTATGCTCTGCTGCAGATCCCAGTCCTACCACAATAACCTTTATTAATAACACTGGCTAAAATGTCCCAATCCCTATTTAGTCTTTACGTGATAATGAGCCGAAATAGGCAATCTGGTATTTACCCAAAGCTCCCACTGATTTTAGTGGCAGCTGGGATCGCTCAGGAGCTCTGCAAATCAGGCTACTTATATTTAGCTATTTAAATATGGAGTTGGGAACCTAATTTTAGATGCTCAAATTTGAAAATTTTGGCCCTAATATTCTATATCAATTCTTTTTCCACCACTTTCAGCAAAATTTTGAGGAAAATAAGAATATCATGAGTAAATGGTGAGATTATATGTTTATTCTCAAAAGATTGCATTCAAATATGGATGCTTTGATGCCTTCTTAAAATAGCTGTAACTTCCAAACCAGTGTATTAAACTTTAACCATGTACAGCTGGTTATATTGAGAAAAAAAAAAATCCAGCATGCAACGGTTTTACTTCATCAGGTTTAATTTAAGAAAGTTTTACCTTATCTTCTGGACAATAAAAGTTTGACAAGGACTCCAGGCAATGGAAGCACATCCATTGGCTTTCCAAAAGGAAATGTAGCACTATGATATTTTTCCAGAAGATACCAGTTGTGCTGTGATGCATGTGATATATCTGATCATCCTTTTATACTTTCCTCTGATAACTTAATTGTATCATGCTTTGGAGAATATATTTAATACAATAATTCATCTGAATTGTTGAGGCCCCCTGCAGCTTCAGAGAGATTTCATATAAGGACCCTGAAAGAGGGATGCCCTTCAGTAAAAGAATCGGCTGTACTGCAGTACAATTATCATTTGATTCTCCTGTGCTTCACAAACAGAGGATAAAAGTCCATACTTTTTCTTGATTTTTTCAAGTATGACGACTTCCTAAAAAGCAGTCCCAGTGAAGAAACACCTTATTTATTTGGCTGGAACACCTCACCTGACCAAAAAGACACAAGACCCTCAAAAACCTCTGAGCTGTTGTGGCTTTTGGAAGGGAGCTGTGATGATGCAAAAACACTTTACCACCTGTAAGTACACATGGACCCTATCTGCTGGACCCACAGCCTGAGTGACTGTGCCTGGACACCATCTGCTTTACTGATCATGTGCATGGACAACTTGCTTTAGTTTCTGTGTACATGGACACTAACTGCTTTAGCGAGAAGTCAGGCAGCTCAGCTTAAGCTTATCATCACCAGCAGTCAAAACCAGGCTGCCCAACGGCCAAAGGGGAGAGGAATGCCCACTGCTCTGCTCTGCTGGGGGCAGCTGGGGACAGTTGTTCTTCTCCTACAGAAGACAGTGACAAGCAGCCTCCAGGCAGTAAGGGTTTAAACCACCACAGCTGCTTGGTAAGTAAACATACTGTACTGATGCCTTTAATAAAAGAACAACCACCACCCAAAGAGCAATCAGAAGCCTTGTAACTTTTTCCTTTGGTCTTTCTTCCTCTTTCAAATTTGCTATTCCTTATACAGGGACTGTTGTTTCTTTTTGCCTTTTTTATTTTTTTCTCATTCTTGTTTTTCTCCCATCATGGCTGATCAATCAGCAATTCTTTTCCTCTAGAACCTTCACTTTCTTCCTCCCTTTAAAATAGATTTCCATTTCTTCATATAAGACTGATCTCCATGTCATCCTCCCTCTTATTCATCTAAGTCTAAGATTACTGTAGGGCTTCCTTATGCAATTAGTATGAAAGCCACCCTCCCTGCCTGGCTTTCTTTAAAAGTCATAAATTTGCAGGCAGAGGCTACCCTGGCTGCAAACCCCTGGGTATCTTTGTAAACTGAATGCTGATCAGAGCCTTTCATGGAGCCCTGGATACGTGCTCGGTCACGCAGTAGCACTAGTGCAAGTGGTGCACGTATCCAGAAGTGAAGCACGGCACATAGGCAGGCATGAGCTGGGAATGCAGGGAGGGAGGTGGTCTGTATGTTAAGAGTCTTGGTTACCCATTCAAAGAAGCAGGATAGACCGAAGGCTGTCTTGTGAGATGGAAAGAAAGAAAAGCACAGATGCGATGAATCAGGCAAATACATATTTCAGCTATGTATCCAAATATGCATGGATCTTTACCCGAGCTAAACAGAGGTCAAGGATCCTAATAGTTCCCCAGTTACTCCAATTACCGAGTTCACATTTCCAAGGTCACATTTTAAAGAAATAGTTACATTAGTATTTTCTGCGGTGGGGCAGTCAGAGAGGAGTTTACATTTCAACTTAAACCAATGTTAATTCCTCGACGTGGAATTTTTCAGGGAAGCTAAGCTTGTTATTAGCACCTCTATGATTTTTGACATATAAAATACTTTTCATTGTGTTCTTCTAACTGCTTCTCTCCTTCACTGTCTTTCTTGTGTTTTCTGCCTTGGAATTGTTCAGGATCTCTGACGCTAATTTGTTTAACAAATAGAGAGAGCTCTGACCTCTCTGCTTAGCACATTTAAGAGGCAACCTCCATACAAATTTGGCACTGGAAATAGTTATACAAAAACAGTTTATGCTGAAATCAAACTGGAAGAGGTACAGATATCATGCTCATGCTTTCAACTGAGAGCATACAGAATAATTAGGAAGGGACATGCAACTGTTTCCCAAACATTGAATACGGGATTACCAATGGCAGAAAAGAGATCCCAGTATGAGTATTTCTTCTGTGATTCCTTTTCTTATGGGAAGATTTTTTTTTTTATTTTTGATGAGTGTTGGTTTTTGTTCAAATATATATTTAGTGAATATGTATGATCTTGTAGCTCTTAATGTAAAAAGCTGTGAAGCTGCTCTACTTTGATGGGTGTAAATGCTTTTTTTTATGGGAACTAGACAAAGTGCTCATGCAGTATGAGATGGTTTGCAATGTAGGTCCATATGGCCACAATACCGTTGAAGAGGGAATATAACAGGATAAGACTTCCGTCAGCCCACAGGAATGAAATTGGCAGCAGACCTGCAGATTCCTTATACTGGAGCTATAGGACTGCTTAAAGACCTCAATTTTTCCTTTTCTATTTACAGAGAGTCAAAAGTCATCCACTTAGCTATTCCCTACAGTGTTTTCTGCCATCTCCAAGCGGCCAGACAGCAGTAAACTGCCAGTAGGGTGAGTGACAAGAGCATTCATTTCCTCAACCTTAGGCCAAGATTACAAATTCAGCCTATGAGTTCCCCAGATGTGCTGGTTACAGTCACAAAGCTTCAGTTGTTTCCAACTCACAAAGCACTGTAAGTGGAGCAAGCGCTGCTCTGCCCCTCATCCACCTCTGCATCCCCACCGGCACCGATCAAGGTTTTATTCCTACCCATATCCAACATAAAGACGAATGAATGGGAGACCACAAAACAGCTCCGTTTGGTATTGCTATGCCAGGCAGGTGTGTGAAGCTGTAGTCTCATCTCTCCAGCGTTGTCTGTAGAGGTACTCAGTAAGCGATGCCAGATTCGGTGAGCTGGCCATTGACTCAGGCACAGCCTCTGGTCTCTCGCAATTCAAATTTGATCAGGTCCTGAACGAGCAAACGTGAGGATAATAATAACCTGGTATGGTATCTGAAAGTGCAGAAGCATCTGTTGCTAAACAGTAGCCCTACAGGCCAGAGGGTTTATCTTAGTAGAAAAAACCTTACTAGATATATAGGGAGATATGTGTGTGCAGAGATGACCAAAATTTATTTGGGGACAGGATTAGCAGAAAAGTTTAGCTCAAGCTCTGCTTCTTAAACAACCTGTAAACCTGCCTGTCTGCAGAGAAGGCTCTTAAAATGAGAGATCGGAAATGCTAACTGCAACCACTAGACCTCCAAAAATAATTTTCTCAATGACAAATCACTTGAGACCATTTCTCCTTGTATCACCCAGCAAGCAATACACAGAAAAATTCAAACTGTAGCCCTTGATGCCAGAGCAGCAGAAGGACTAGGCAGTATCCTGCCTTCCTTTGCTGCCTAACCCAGCAGGGCTTCCAACGATTCCCTTAAAACATTTCAGAGGCGTTTTGGCACAGGCAGTGTTTTTGGGGGAGAAGATGAGGGCAGGGCTGGGGTTAGCACCATCCCTTCAAAGATTTCTAGCCAGCAGCAAAGTTTCATCCCATCAGCTGTTCCTCCTTGGAACGAAAAGGGGATGGTTTGCTGACAAGCCAAATGACGGCTGCGGTGGCTGCTGCTTGAAGCCCTTACAATGGGGTTGATTGTGTGTGGTGAAAAGGGTTTGAATGTGAGCAGATAGGAGCGAAGAAGCATAAGAATGCCAGTTTTAGGCTTTCTGCTATTGAAACAGCAGCTAGTGAGGAGCAGCTGTGGTTATCTAAAAACACTCGTGCATGGAAGAACAATTTTTCTTCCAAAATCTGAAAGAAACTCTAATGATGAATCATAGGCTGGGCTATAAATAAAACATGACTATGGATTTGCAGACCCAGAAACATTCTCATTAGAGAATGTTGTTTTTAGGGCCAAATTGCCTCATTTTTTATTTTTTTAATCTATCAGAATCATTTTGGAATAATTACTTCCATGATGTCAAATCCTTTGTAATGCACAGCGGAGTTTGTTGCATGACATGTGACAAGCATTAAGGTTAAGCAAATGAGTCTGGCTAAATATCTGCTAATCAGCATGACTCACCAGCCTGATATACATTCACAAGTTTACATCCTCTTTCTATAGATAATAAATGAGGGAAGGGAAGAACTGCCAGTCCTCAGCCTTCCTTGTACTGAAGAGCTGAATGGTTTCCTGAGCCTCATCTTCCAGACCGAAAGGTCAAAGATGCTTTCAGTGTCTGGTGAACAATACAGATTAGGGAAAAAGTTAGCAATACACTGACGACAGCTAGTAATAATTATTGGTAATTATAGCTAGCGATAGCACATATTCTAGCTACAGAACATAAAACGATCCCAAAAAAACTCATAAGTATTTGTGAAGAATGATAAAAATCAGGATGGATGGAACCTGAAAGTCATCAGGCTCTGTGGGATTTGGTACCTAGATGGTAAATGATTGAAATCTCATCCGCTACATGCATGCTAGTCTTGTATGGGACTGAGAAACACAGAAACTCAGAAACAGTTTAATAATGTTTTGAAGACAGGCCTTCATTATTTTGTTGCACCATAATTTGCATAGAGATCTTATTGCCCTCAAGGTGCCACTGAATTCCGCAAGACAGCATATAGGTACAGCTATCTGTGGTTTTAGGTCTTACTGCAGCACAAGATGGTGGCAAATAATGAGAATGTGTTCAGACACCGCATTTCACTTGAAAGTATAAATTTTAGCCTGAAAATAAATTTTGGTTGGTCCTCAATTTGTTTGGTGTTCCAGTCTTTAACTGGTTCAATCAATTTTGGCATGTAGCAGTAAAAGCACAACGTTTTATCAAATCATTTCTATGTTTATGCAGGTAAGCACAGGTACATCTTTTCCTGAGAAGCTTTTTAATGTCATACTCAACCCTTCATCTTTTACCAGTTCCAAAGATGACATTATCTTATAATCAATACGGGATTGTTAAACCGAATTGAAATGTGGATTTCCACAGAAGTGTTAATATATAAGATATTTATATTCAGTTGGCCATCCCACCAAATGTGCAGATACGCATCTTGATCTAGCTAAGAAACATTTAAACTGGGCTTTTTTTATTAATACATTTTATTCGCTTTTGTTGCCTTTAAAAACTGTGAAACATTTTTCAACACTTTACATGTCAACAAGTACATGAGATTGACTGAGCTTGTCAGCATCCTCTTGCAATTAAACTTCCATTAAAATGAAGATATTTCGTATCGATACATTCACTTTCTTCATTTTCAAACATCGTAGCCTTGCTACGCTTCATTTCAAAAGGCGTGGAGATTTTATGGTCTGAAATTAACGATGGAATTATCTTTTGAGTTTTATTCATAGATAAAACTGGCTTCTTCCCAGATCTCCTGTACCATAAGACTGCCGGGCAGGCTTCCTCCTGCTCAGGCAGTGTAATCCCTGTGCCACGGCAGGTAATACATTCTCAGCTACAACCTTTCCTTTATGCCTGGAGTATCTCCGTTGAGAAGAGCTTGCAGCTCAGGAGCAGTAACCAGCACATGAGCTGAATGTTTAAGCTCTTCTGAGGGATGAAAAGGCGAGGGATGTGCTTATTCTGATTCAGAAATCTTCTGTACCTGGACGGTCTTCCTACCGTATTAAAGAAATTTCATGTCCTCAGCAGCCTTCCCCTAGACTGACACAAACTTTTTGGTATTGCAGGACTCTTGTTGCCCATCAGTGCTAAAATAGGACAGAGAGGAAAATGAACAGGCCTTTTCAGTGAACAAGTTATTGCTGGGCAGTTAGGCAGCTGCAGTAATTGCAATTTTCTCTTAGTCAGCTATTAAATTTGGGTGTTTATGAAAGCTGTTTTACTGGGAATTGGATGTCTCTTTTTTCCTCCTTTTCTATTTATTCAAACCCTCCCTCAGAGAGTTTCCTAACTCCCTGATAAGTTGACGTTTCTTCATTTCTCTCTCTCTTTTTCTGACTATTTGCACCTACTAGCAGAAGCTGATGGCATAAAACTGCTTATGTTGTCGTCAGAAACATAAGTGAGATATATAGCATACACCCTCTGAGTCAAAAAATCCGGGTTTTGCTCCACTGGGATCTTATACAGTGTTCAGATTCAATCTACAAGCTTGCCATATGGACAAGCCCTGCTTAAAGAGATGCCATCTGTCTAGCTATATGCAGACATGTGTTCATACTTTCTATTTTAAGCGTTTTTCTCCCGATTTTTAATGTTGTTTCTCTTTCGCCATTGGATCAGTCACCTGATCAGTTATAGTAGGTCTTATGAATTAGTCAGACACCGCGTGTGTTTTGCCAACAAAATCCTGCTGCGCACTGATGGCAGAAACCCTTCTCTGAAGGGGCAGCCAGCTATCACCCCTCCGTCTCCTAAACCACCAGGGGATCCCCAGCCCCAGGGGATCGGAGCGGAGTGGAGGGACAGACGGCTACTGGGTTCGGCTCCCAGCAATCCTGGGAGGGCTGCGGGGTCTCCCCACGCTGGGGTTTCCCCAGGAGGCAGGTCTCCACGGTCACGTACTGCCTGCTGGTACTCACACACCTTGGGCACTGGGACTCCACGGGGCCAGGACGGGGAGCAACTGTCCTGACTTAGGTGAGTCAGGAGTCAGCTCTCACTTAGGAGAAGAGCAGCTTAATGGTTTAGGTTCAGAATTCATGTTGCAAGAGCTAATGCGAATATTTTCTAGGTGGAAAGGAGGCAGCCTCTTTCTCCCGCAGTTGTGAGAATTAATTTATTTTAATAAATAAATGTATTAACTCATTCCCCATTGTTTTACAAAATCTATTAGGGTTTGGGGTTTTTTTTGTTAGGTTTTGGTTTCAGGTAGGTTAGGTTGTAAATTACTTTCAAATCACCGAAATGAATAAAGTGACCGTGAGTGGTCAGTTCAGTGGTCAGTGACCACAGCGTGGATCAGTTTGAAGTCCTGAAGACAAAACACACCTCTTGGTATTGAGTTTTCCCATGAATGAAATCCCGGACGCACTGACCTCTATTGCGAAACTCCCAATGATTTCTCAAAAGGAGCCAGCATTTTACCTGCTATTTCATCAAAACTTACCAGACAAAATACTGGCATTTTACTGTTGTAAAAGTATCATTTCACTCACTTTCCACATGTCCCATGACAGAATTTCTATTAAACTGCAGGCAGAGCAGGACTTCTTAACAGGGTTTAGGACCAGCCTTTCACGCTTTTTCATGTTGTTACTTTTAGGGAATTGACTGTGAACCAGGACATTTCATTTTCTCAGTCAGTCTTAGAGGAGGCTGTCAATGGAAGAATTGATGATCAGGACACAAATTCAAAGATAATTAAATGGTAAAGGACAGCATTTGGCTTGACAGACATGTTTCGCTGCCATCAGCAGAAAGAGAAAAGGCAGGATATCTATTGTAAAGAGCAAAAGCTAGGTTGAAGGGACACGGATAACAGCACTACAAAGATCGCCAGGAACAAACACATACACTGAGCAAGAATGGCAACTTGTTCAAAAAATTCTGATCAGGTTTCTTCAGCGAGAAAATAAAAATAAAAACACATGTGTAATTGTCTTTTAATAACTACATAGCCAAACCTAAAAATTTGGAAATCGTCTGAAAATTGTCATATTGCACGGAATTTTAAGTCGGTCAGTTCTGAATATGTCCAGATACTCTGGAGGACAGCAGCGCTGCTAGGATAATGGTGGGTAAGTAACAGGATACCAGTTGTCTTTTGGGGATGAACACGGGTTTGGTGATGGAGTAGCTGAGATCTTTAGGAACAGAACATGGAACAAACAAAATATCCACAGGAAGGTTTAAATGTCAAAATGCACTTTAGATCTTTTTAGTAAAAAGATGACTTTCTGACCACCCTAAACTGAGTGAAATCTTTAGGTGATCTATCAGCTTGAATATTACTAGAAGAAGAAAGTCAGCAAACTGTTCTTTATTTTGAATTTTGGGTATTTGTGTTGATTTTTTTCACCCAAAATATTTGAACTTTACAACCATCAGTCTATAATTTTAAAATAACTTAAGGAATCAAAAATTTTCTTAAAAATTCTAGGTTTTGGCTGTAATTTAGGGGTAAAAAAAAAATTGTGAGCAAGTGTAAATATTTTCTTTTTTCCATCCCTTGGAACTATTGTGTTTGCAGTGTCTGGTTAAATCTCTCAGCAGCAGATAAACTAGAGATCTAGCACTTTAGTGTTCAGATGTTTTGAGCAATACATCTCATAATCTTTATACAAAAAATTCCAAGAGTGATCATTAATGTTAACAAAAAGCATAGAGACTTTGTGATTAACTCTGATGTGCAATATGGTATCAAAATGTTATCGAGAAATAAGACTGTTGTGTCATATTTCTGAGAATAAAAAGTAGCAAGACACTGACAAATGTTATGCACAGCTCCATAAATTAAAACATGATAATTTTGCCTTGCTACAATAATGATGGTGATGAGTGGAATTAAGTGCATGATTAAGAATCGATTTCCTTACACTTGAGAAATCTTAGGCAGGCACTTAAGCTTCCACCTCATGGCAACTGCTCCTGAAGTCATTTACAGTGCAGAGAAACTGCGCACAAACTGTGTGACCATGCCGTGGGTGACCAGATCCTAGAGGATTCTGAATTCTGATTTCAGGGACAGTTATGGCATTCTTATGATTTACCAGACTTGAATTTTGTACAGCACATTTGAGGCACGGTCGTCCTACCCGCACGTCTTCAGCTCGATGCAGTTATACCATGGAGATACCTGGCTCACAATTATGCATCCGAAATATTTCAAAGAAATGAACACATTCCTAAAATGTTCCACAGTGTGAAATCTTGCAGGCTGCAAAAAGACAATTCCCCAGACCACTGGGAGTTCATAGAGAAGAGATTAATGTATTTTAGCCTTAACCCATGCTTCTGGATTTCCTGCTCTTTTGATATGCACCCATCACCCGCCTGTTGCCATGGTTTCCAGTGCCAGTTGCATCTTTGTCTTGTATTTGTCTTTCTCAGACATATCTTATGTATAATAGGGTTCTGGCTCCTTTGTCTGGGCAGAGCTGTGGGGTCCAGAGAGTTTCTTGGACTCCTCCCCAGCCACGCTTGGCCAACTAAATTTGCCCCTAACAAGTCTTCTGCGCACGCCAGTGCCTATATTTTTAGCACTGTCGTCAATGCTGAAATACATTGCTGAAATGGCAAATTTCACATCAGGACAGTTCTGTCTGAAGCAGAATGTAAAATTCATTGTCCCTTGCCAGAAATACGCACCTTGCCTGGTGCCACCATGCTACTTCATTCCTTCGTCACAGAATCCCTGAAAAACAGGATAGAGGAGAATGACTTGTGTCTCCTGAATTACCTCATCCAATTATCACTTATTAAAAACTGACAGTGAGTCAAACCATCATTTTTGCCATAAGAATTTTCTGCATTAAGTTAAAAGTGAATTAGGCAAGACAAACGTCAAGATTTATTGTCAGAGAGATCCCAGCCTATGAATTCTCACTGAACAGATCATAAATCTTCCTGCTCACCAGGAAGAGCTCAGATTCCCTATAGTTACAAAAATTCAGTGTAAGCAAGGTCAAAATCTAACTGACTCCCTTTTCTAGTTGCTTTTTTGAAACATCATTATAAATTAGAAATTGGATTATAAGTCTCATAGTTATTTACCTGCTGACAGGTAGCCTAGTCAGGGTTTGCTATATTGCATTAGGATATTACTAATTCAGGAATTAGTGCAACAGAAATTTCACAGGCTAGAAACTCACAACATTATCAGGTGGAATTTTTCTCCTATTTTAAAAATATATGAGAGAAAGATTAAAATTGAACTATATTGAAGAAATAAAAGTCTTGTAAAAAAGCTAAACTGATGTTGGACCAGGTAATATGCATTTTCACATCAGTTTCCCCTTCAGGACACAGAAGTCTAATGTCCATCCAGGACAGGTTCGTTCACAACTTCAGATGGGTTGTTTTACATAAGCTACAAATAGAACAGGATTGTTAAAGAGAAGAGGGGAAAAGGAAAGTAGGGAAAAAGGCAGGGGGCAGTCAGAATTTGCTGAGAAGACTACATTTTGTCAAGTTTCATTAAAAAAAAAAGGATTTACTAAAACAAGAGTTTGATATTAAACCTTCAGAAATGCCAATGCTGAAGAAACACAAGTTAGTCAAAGCAATATGCAAGTGGGTACAGGTAATAATCCAAGAAGCATCAATAAATCTGATTTTACCTTCAGCATAACCTGATCTGACTTTTCAGAAAAGGTACAAATTTCTAAGAGACAGTTCAACAACTGTACCTATCTGATATGGTCATACTCAAAAGAAAACCGATTTAGTACATACATAGTGATCTCTTGTGCAGCCGAAATTACTCATTTACATGCCAAGATTGCAAAGTTCTAGGGGTGTGCCCAAAACTTTCTCTGAATTCATCATCAGAGTCAATGAAGAAGGCTGTAGTCTTCTGAACAAACAGACCTGTGAATAGGCCAAAGGAACAGAGATTAAAAAAGAGAAAAAAAAAAAAGTCACACCATGTTCTGAATGCCTGTCAAAAACAGGCATTCTTCCAGGGCATGTTAACTTATCTGGTGGAGTAGATATTTTTGATTGACAGAACTGAAATAAAAAGGCTGAAATGTTGTTGATACTTTTTGCAGTAAAACAGCTGTATTAAATTACGTGTTTCCCTCTTTTTGTCAACAAGTTGGCAGGGTGTATGCAATGTGTCAGCTCTGTAATGACAGCACCGCTTTAAACTGCGGTTGGAGGAGCCTCGTATGAATGCTTGTTTTTGTGAATAGGTATCTCTAACAAACAAAAATATAACTAGTCGTGAAAAGCATCGGTGGGTAATGTGTGTTAAAATGATACTTCAGCCTTATAATATTCAATTTCTGGCTCTGTCCATACATTAATTGGCAAGAAGGAATACCCAGAGTCTGAGTCATAATCTCCTGCACTTCAAGTAACAGAAATCCCGTTCCTGCAATGTTTTCAAGCAGGCGCTCTGTTCCCTGCCGCCTGGGTAGTTAATGATGGAAACAGCACACGCACCATATGCCTGCTGAGGCACTTCAGAACAGCTCTGTTGGTCCTGGCCCAAAACAAGGAGTGAAAAGCCACAGCAGAAATGCAAAAGCGCTAGCAAAAAGCTTGTTTTAAAAGAGGCCTGACTTCAGTTTGGTTTACCTTTGAAGCAAGCTAGTGAGCTGGGTCTTATGGAATCATTTTGTGCATCCTCTTCGTATGGTTTTGTCCATTTTACTCTACCCTAATGCCTACAGAGCTGCTTTCTTCTGCCAAGACTACCTGGCTACAACTGTACCTAACCTAATGAATCTGAGGCTTTGAAAATTATGTTCTCAGACACCATTTGCAAGACTCCATTATTAAGCTGCGGCCTCACACACTAAATACATCCTTCGCACCTGATGGCTATTAATGAACACTCTCTGCAAGACGTTGTTGTTCTCAGAACCATGTACCAGGGTTAAGAGAAAGGCAGAGTAAGGGATTTTGCTCATTCCCAGCGAGAAAGGATGAGGGAGCTCACAAGCAATGCAGCCCTGCAGGTATGGGGAACGCAGTCCTGGTAGAAAGTGGAATAGGGACAGCTGAATAGCGAGCATGAAGGATGAACGCTGCTTTTGCCATGTAACCATAGTGACTACCGAGGAGGTGACTGCTGTGACAGCAACCCAGAAGGCTATCGCGTCTGTTTCTGAACAGAAAACCTGCTCCAACATCAATGGCAAAGAGGAGTTGAAGAAAAAGATGGCCTGAGATAAATGGTCTGCCAGTCAGAATATTTTAGTCAGAATTTTTTTCCTGGGTAAGTAGTATTCATACCCACAATTAAATGTTTTTAGTACATGTCAGTATTGACAGCCTGTTATTTAGGAAAAAAATTGCTGTGATACAGAAAAGCCCAGTTTTAACATTTTAGAAAAACAATATTGAAAATCTGTTTTAAAATAAAAATTATTATAATGATACCTTCATGAAAAGGTGAAATTTGAAATGAAATATTTTGTCTGCCTAAATCAAAACTAAACATTCCAGCTAATTTAATACAGTTTTTTGAATGGTTGTTGCTCTTTCCTACTTCAGAGCAAGTGAAACACTCAGAAAATTAGAAATTTGAATGGAAAATATATTCCCAGTTCAATTATTCAGTTTACAATGCAAAGCTGACAGCCACGTGGGTTTGTGCATACATTAGCATAGGTTTGCACATATTCTGTATGTATATCTGGGAAGATTTTGATATTGCTAAAGCCATTTCATCTTCTGATAGACTATTCTAATCTTCCCTCACGAATTATCTGGGAAAAGGAAATATTAAGTCATTATCTGAATTTTCTCATTAACTGCATCTCCCATGTATTACACATCACATATGGAATTTTGCTGCACTTTCCAAAGCAACTGTGTACACTCAGGATCTCTTTTTTTTCCTGGAAAAGGTGTGTGAAGTTAATTTTTAATAATAGAGTGTAAATATGGTGGGTGAGCCTTGACTAACATCCAAACACCCACCCAGCTTCTTGCTCACTCCATCCTGGTAGTGAAATGGGGGAGAAAATGGAAAGAACAGGAGCAACAAAGTGAAGACCGGGAGATCACTTACCAATTATTGTCGCCAGCAAAACAGACTCAAATTGGGGAAAGTTACCTTAACT
>VXBH01005731.1:1834090-1860893 GCA_013400035.1 Rynchops niger
AAAATTATCTTTAAGTATTTCCCTCTGCAAAAAAAAAAAAAAAAAAAAATCCAAACACCAATGTAATTACTAATTCAAGTAATGGGAAACAAAAACACAAACATTAAAAAAAAATATCTTTCCTTCCCCCTTTTTCACACTTTCACTCTACCCTCCTCTCCCCTGCTGGAATCAGCACAGGGCTGGGTATTTTGTTCAGTACACAGCAGTTTCTCTCTGCTGCTCCTTCCTTCTCATGCTTTTCCTGCGCTCCAGGTAAAGCTCCCTCTGTGGGCCGCAGGGGACATCTGCTCTGGTACCTGGAGCACCTCCTCCTCCTGTGACATTATTGTTCCCTCTGCCTTTTCTCACCATTTTCGTTCCCTCTGTGGCATTCTGACCCTTCTTAAATGTGTTTTCCCAGAGGCACCACCAGCTTGGCTGATAGGTTCATCCATGTCCTGCCAGCTGGTCCACTGGAGCCAGCTGGTACCGTCTGTGTCTGGCACGGGGTAGCCTCTAGACTCCTCTCACAGATGCCACCCCTGCAGCCCCCTGGTGCCAACACTTTGACACCCACACCCAATAAAGTGCCTCATGTCAATCTGAGCTTTTATATTGGTGAAATTCAGCTCATCTAACTTTCACCATTTAGAAGTTTTCTTAAGAAGACGTTTTTTCTCTATGATGAGGAAAACATCTTCAGAGAATAATCCACTCCGTCTCTCCAATGTATCTCAGGATAGTACAGCCCACCCTTTGGAGCTTTCTGTTTCTTGAGATTAAGAAACCACAGGCGTCCCACCTTTTTTTCGGTATAGGTTGAGAAGAGTCCCCTCCCTCATCAAAGCTGGTTGTCCAGGCTCTCCAGGAGAGAACACATGAAGAGCAGTTCTGGACTCCAAATGTGGGAATTGTCTCATTTCAGCTGGGGAATTATCTCATTTTTAGCTATCAAAAGCTCAGACATATAATGCAAGCTTGTCATGTGATCTCCTCTACAGTTGATGGAGGAGAGTCAGGCATCTTGAAGGGCTATTCAACCTCCCCACTTTAAACCCTTATCTTTAGAGGGGAAGCATCACCCTTCTGAAGTATGAACTCTTTCCCTTGTCTGTAGAGGGGGTCTTGGTGATTGACATGACTAAACACCTCTTCTCATCCTTAACCTTCAAGCCCATATGCTGAAATTAATGCACAATTCTCTTTCTATATCAGCCTTTGTAATTGTACACAAATTATGTTATTTATGGAAGTCTGACAGGCAAATAAGAATTTAATAGAAAAAGAAATAGGAAAGGAAAGCTAGCTAAATAGCCTGTAGCCTGCAGGCTATAGACTCACAGCAAGCCATTCTGCCCTCCTGCAAGTCCCTGCCACCAGGCAAGAAATACAGATGAGAGCAGCCATTTCTTCTCCTTCAAACGTGAGGTTTTGTGCTGAATGCAAAACGTCAGCCTGGAGAACCTGAATAATTTACAAACTGTAGCTCTGTGTTTCCTTAATCTCGAGTCCTTATATGTAACAGTTAAATTTATTTGGCAGCCTAGAATTTATATATTCCGTCATTCTCTTGCAGTTAGGTGAACATGCTTGTCTGATGTTGGAATGATACACAATCCCTAAACAAAATTGCCAACGTGTATCAGTGACAACAAGAGCACCTGGGAGACCTTTGGAAGGGATGCACTACTTAAAAAGATGTAAAATCTTTGGCTGAGGCTCTTTCTCCCCCTATATACATATTCTACTGTCATATTTAATAACCTAGAGTTTTGATGAGGGAGGGCGTTAAATACTCCAAAGCTTTCTTGTCAGTGAACATTAAGGCCCTCTGTTGTGGTAGCCCAATACCTGATGACACAGCTTTCTCACTTTCCAAGCAAAGTGTTAAGCTGCCCCAATTTCAATTACAGTTGATAATGGTAAATGGCAATGTACTTGTTTCCAAATGCTCCATTCTTTTTGAAGAGATAAATTCACAGAGCCTGTCAGCCCAACTGCTGCTCAGTTTACTTTCACTCTTTTCTGTATTTCAAGGCAAGTTCACATAAATTGGTTTTCAAGCTGTTTACTTACAATGTATCTTGAAAAATTTATTATTTTTTAGTAAATTTCCTGTTATTCCCATAAGATTTTGTATGGGAATATATTTTGTGTCTTCTGTCTCTTACAATTAGCAAGAACTGTAATTTTCACAAGTCAAATTGTATTGCATTTCTCTACACCTAAATATTCTCCCACCTGTAAGATACCAGCAGTATTTTCTCTATTGTTCCATAGAAATCTCTCCCACTATACATCTGAGGTAATCAAACACATTTAAACTATAATCAGCTTTTCTCACCTCGCAGCCCCAGATAATAATGTTTTGATGTCTCTCTTGTGCTGTTATCTTAATCAAACACAAGAAAGAATATTGATCAGATCATTAGTTAACAATAAAAAATGAAAACCGCTTCAGCAGGTGAGTAAATTCTACAGGTCTGTGCAATTTATCTCCTGCAATCTATTCTCTGCACTCTCCTGTTGGTTATCACTGGCTGCCCCAAGTGGTGAAATCAGTGTTCCCTCCTAGGTATCTTGCTTTTGAAAAAAAAAAAAAAAACGCAGGCTCCACCCACTTTAAAAATGCCTTCTACTCAGCAGCCAAAGAATGTGTCACTTCTCAAAATCTTGGCTTATGCATTTGTGGTTTCAGGTTATGTAAAATACTGTTCCTCACAGAGATTGCCCAGGGTGGTTCCTGTGCCTTGGTGCACTACGCATGCTGGTGGCCAGCAGGACTTTATAAATCACGGGTGGAAACTTAGTGACTTTTTTACCGTCTCATTCTGTGTCTACTGATGACCCACAGGACTGTACAAATGAAGGGTGGAAGCCCAGCACCTGCTTCCTTTCCCTTTTATTTTCCTGAGGGTGTTCACTCCGTGGTTTCAGTGAGATGCACAATCTCTTTTTATTTCTTCTTACACAGCATTTCTGTAGGCTGATAAACAGCTGCTGGATATTTTCTGTGCCAAAGAAGATCATAGCAGTGATGGGGAGAGTGTAATTCTTACAAAATAAATGAGACATTATGTAAATAAAACACTTTTAAAGCCTCCAGGCTGCAAGGTGCTATCCAAATAAGCCAGTATCACTCACACCCTCATGGGCTGCTTAAAAAAATCAGGGTTAAGTGTCAGTTTAGATGTGCATTTCAATTAGGGTTAATAGTTCCACAGTCTGTGACTCATGCCAAAGCATTTGTATGGGGGCGAGGCAAGACACACGTGTTGGGGGACCATTTTGCATATGAGCCTGATGCTCAAACAAAAGGACTTGCAAATTTTCTGCACGTTTGAATAACTTACCCCATCAGCTAAAAGCTATTTTTCAGAGTTCTTCCAAAGTACGGTGGTAGAGGTGGTAAAAAAAGTGGTAAAAACTATAGCTCTTCTAAGATGAGGCATAGGATCCACTATTTTTCCTTTGAACCTGCATGTTGTTTTGTGTTCTTTCTTAAATCCTTCAGGTTTCTTTTTTGATGGTTTGTTCTTACTGAATGGTTTTCTCATTCTCATGTAAGGATTTTACACTGATGCGTGTAAATTCTCTGACTACTGTAGTTCCATAGCAAGTGATCAGGGAGGCAGAACTGCCCAAGAATGGGGCATCAGGATGGGCAACAGCACTTGCCTCCTTTGAAAAGGGTTTTCTAGTATAGGGATTAAAGGTGCCATGTAAGAACTTAGTGACGGATCCTGGAAACCCAGGTTAGGTGCTTAAATATATTTAAATATGTGGATCCTGGTACTGTTTGTTAGGTGCCAACCACACACACTGTTCTAGATGTTGGAAGCATACTGAAGAAATCCCATGCTCTGAAGGATTGGTGAGAGGAGATACCTTCAGGAGGAGGTTCTGAGTGCTAGGAGTCAGGTGAGTAACAGTTGCAACTAAAGCCTTTATTTCCTTGCCTTTTCTGACTGATACAAACAGGTTGTCATGATGATGGATGACTTAAATATATCTAACATTTTACAAATAAATGTCCGTGGTAATGATAACCATCAAAGGGCGTTGATATTTCTATCACCTTCAAAGGAATCTAAAGCAAAATAACATTCATTTCTATGAGTTACACAGAGTGTAACCATGAAGTACAGTGAAAATGAAAGTATGTGGGTAAACAAAAGAGCACAGAGGTTGTGCTAAGGAAAGAGATTACTATTAAAGCAGTCATGAGCTAGAAGCCAAAGCGAGCTTGTGTTCAGCCTGATCTGAGGGCCACTACCGATCAAAGAAGAGGCCAGCAGAAACCCTCACTCAATAGAAAAAGCCTGCAACAATTAATGACCAGGCAAATCTTTTGTTATTGATCTTGTTGTGGTGGAAACGTATTGGACAGAGACCTGAAAGGGCTCTCCATGTCACCCTGCTCTGCTGTTGCAGACAACTACGTGTCCCTGTTTCCAGGCGGTCACTCTCATTGAGAGCAGACGGTAGTAGGGCAGCTCTCATTTCCTCTTGGCAGAATATAAACCAGCCAAGTCTTTTTGCTAAGGAAGTGTTTGGATTTCTGCAAAATGTGCTTCTTTCCACCCAGCTGTAAAGCAGTTTTGCAGAAAAGTGTGTGGGGTTCCTGGTGGACACCAAATTGAAGATGAGCCAGCAATGTGTCCTTCCTGCAGAGGTGGTTAATGGTGTCCTGGGCTTTATTAGGAGGAGAGGTGCCAGCAGACTGAAAGACGTGATCCTTCCCTTTTACTAAGCACTGTGAGGCCAAACCTGAGGTGCTGGGTCCAGTTCTGGGCTCCTCAGTACATGGGAGACATGGAGCTACTAGACATAGTCCAACAAAGGGCCACAAAGATGATTAAAGAACTGAAGCATCTCTCCTCTGAGGAAAGGCTAAGAGAGCTGGGACTGTTCAGCCTGAAGACAAGAAGGCTCAAGGGGATCTTATCAACATATATAAATAGCTGAGGGAAGGGTGTAAAGAAGGCAGAGCCACGATTTTTCAGTTTTGCCGAGTGACACCAGAAGCAATGGGCACAAACTGAAACACAGGAGGTCCCCTCTGAACATCAGAAACACTTTTTACTGTGAGAGTGACTAAGCACTGGAACAGGTTGCCCAAAGAGGTTGTGGTGTCTCCATCTTTGGAGATATTAAAAATCTGGAGATGGTCCTAGTCAACCAGCTCTAGGTGACCCTGCTTGAGCAGTAGATTTGACCAGATGCCCTCCAGAGGTCCCTTCGAAACTCAACCATTCTGTGATTCCATGAAAATATAATGTAAAAAGACTTCAAAGAACTGATTACTTCATTTTATAAAAGAGAAAAATTGTTTTGCATCCAGCACTGGCAATTTTTACCTTCTGCACATAATCTCCACAGGACTTCAGCACAACATACCTGCCTCCTCCCTCCACCTGCACACAACACTTTCTGTTGCAAACAAAACATAAGACAACACTTAAACAACCCTGGAATGACAAACAACTGACAACTAAATAGCTCCACCTAAATCCCATGTACTTCATAATACTGCCACTGCAGTTTTTGTGATAGTTAAAAATACCCTTTTCCTTAACATTTGATGCACAAAAATAGAATTGTCTGCCTGAAAACCTACAGATTTCCATGGAAAGACAGGGGGAGCTAAAGGAGGCAGGTGTGATCATCTGAAGGAGTCAATCATTTTGGTAAGGATATAAAAGATGGAGAAGCTTTGAAACACAAAAGAGAAGTTGGGCCCCAGGTTGCATTAGGGCAGCATTTTTAGTGTACCAGTCTGGGCTCTGGTACACTGGCTCCCTGGTGTTGCTACCTGAGCCCAAGGTCTGAAAGAAAAAAAGCATACATAATTTTCCAGGTTGCTTGTAGAAGCACAGATGCTTCAAATGAAACTTTTAATCTGTTCCGATGTTCACTACTCCTGGGAGAAGAAAGCACTTCATTCAGAGTTAGAAAATAGAGCTGGAACCAAGCAGCTTCACTCTGCAGTTCTCCAGAACAATTACGATTGCAGCTTGTTAGACAGTGACCTTAATTTCCAAGAGAAGGAACAACTGTGTAGAAGATTCACGCAGCACTGTATTGATCTGCCTTGCAAATTTGAATTTTCCTTCTCATCATTTCATTTACATTGCCAACGTCTGCTGGTGCCTTCATTCATTAAAGCTCCATTACTGTCCTGTCCATCTTTAAGGAAAACTGACACTACAGACTGGATTTTATTCACTCAGTGAAGACAGAAAAAAGTCATAAATCCTTTATAACAGGCTTCTTCTCACACTTTTAACTCTGTTATAGCACTGCAAATAATTAATGCAAGCATCAGCTGAGGGATTTTTTCTTATTGGATCTTAGTAAGAACCTTGCAATTCAAACAGATTCATGAGCATTTAGAAAGGTACACAAATCACATACACAAATTTAACCACCTCTCCCTTGGCATTCCAGCTTGGGTTTGTAAACTGGAACCAACAACCTGCTTCAAACACTTCATCAGTACTTGATTGCCTCCTTCCTTCCAGTAAATGTACTAAGCCTAAAGTTTTTAATAACATTAGCTTCATCTAGGCATCACATTTTTTTACATTGCATTTTATCTACTTAAAACCACTTAAAATTAACCAACCAAAGACTTTTGGCAGTAGAATTTTAACGAGCAATACCAACTCCTTCCATGTCAAGTATAATTAAACTTATGGGTTATTTTATTTCATTTTAAAAGTTTGGTTAGGTGGCAAGTTCATTTAATAACATTTCAAATCAAAGCACTTTATTTCAGTTAGAATTAATTACATTCAAGACAACATACATAAAGTTATAGAGGGAAAAAACCCAGATACAGCAATTAAATTACATTTTTCGTTAAACCTAAATAATTCCATTCCATTCTCTGTCAAAAAGGAAAAATTTTTCCCCATTTACTCTAGGGTGTTTTCATCTGGTATAGTTAAAGAAAAAAAGTGAGTTCATATCTTGCTGTTACTACCTGGAGCAATGTAAAGCTTGATATGGTCTGCCTGTAAAGAGGCAATGCAATTTTGTGCAAGGTTCTCTTTTTGGAAATGAAAGATATTCCTGACAATATTGCAAAATATCAAAAGATACATGCCCAATCTAATTTAATGATACGATACCGTACTGCCACCGGCCAGGTTGTTGAACAGCGGTGCAAACTATGTCAATGTTCTGGTTGCATTGCCTGATTTTGCCATGAGAAATGTTTTCTTTTTTGAAGCATTTATCCTCAGCATAGTTAGAGTCTGACAACACTGATGGTTACAGTAAGCATAACCTTTCACTGATTAAAGCACTTACTGTGTCTGAACCAACAATATGGAATTTGGGAGGCATTTCTTTGGTTAAAACCGTTTGGCCAAGAGAGCTGTGGAGACCATTCTCCAGCCAACATCATGGCCCCTCTCCCAGCACGAGACCAGATATGCATTTGTGGGCTGTCTGAACACAGATATTCCCCATTACATAGGCAGAGTATTCTTGCTTTGAATGGGGCAAACCAAACACAAATCAGAAATTCATTTTTACTGATTTAAATGATCGTGCACCCTGTGGGTCTATTTTCCCACTCTGTGTATGGTTTGGGAAGTTCCAAGAATTTTTGTAGCCAACTTCAAAACTCAAACGTGGGACAAAAGTCTGTCAACGTTGCCCGGGATAAAGGTTTTGTGACCTCAAAGGGTTCAGGATTCAAAAGCTGTTGAAAGATACAGGTACTCAAGAAGTAGGAGGATATTTCGAGCCTGATTACTGCCTTCTCCTACCACATCAGCGGTACTGAAGAATCAGTCAATTCTCTGCTAATGGGACTTTTTTTCTGGCAAGTCTAACCGTATTTGCAGGTAACAGAAATCAGTAGTCTCCTGGAAGGAAGCCAGCTGGCACTGGAAATTGGTGGGTAGGTTTGATGGCAACCTATTCTAACTATCCAGTTAATTAAGTGGATGAAGAAAGATCACTATAGATTATCAGTCTTCATAGATTTTGTTGCAGAGAATAGCCGTGGAATAAATAAAATACATTTTTATGTTTTATTTAAAATTCTTTCTGACTTTGGCATTGCCATTCTACCTGACATTAAAATCCATTCTGCATAAACTCATCCACAGAGATCACATTTTAATTACAGCAATGAATTTGATACCCATAGAGAAAATGATGTAATAGTGTTTTATTAGCTGACAAACAACATTAAATTCCACAGAAGAATAATACATTCTGTATAAGAACAGGGCACAATGACAAAATATCAAAGGTCTGACACATCTCATCATGCATATAACAATGTGGTCCTTGAGCTGCACTGCATCAACTGATTTATTAATTAATGTACAGAAATGTTACATCTACTACAGATCATCTTTATTATCCTTCAGTTTCTACAAATGTTGTCCTACAGAGATTGCAGAATCAACCACTCCCTTACCAGTATTATTAAGAATAATTATTGTTATTATTATTGATATTATATTGATAAAGAATTCTAGACACTTTTCAGGTCATTTTGATTTCCTTTTACAGAGGAACAGAAGTCTCACAAGAACTGACAATTGTGAAAAGCAGTAAAATAAAAGGGTATTTTCTCTATGTATTCTCTTCAATTTTGCTGCTAACATAAAAATTTGAAATTGAGAACTCTTGAGCCATCAGGCATGACCACTTGTTTAGTAGTATTCAGAAGAAGTTTTCCTTTTGGTTTTGAAAACACAGGCTCTTACGTATGAACACTGGATTTCAGTAGAAAGCCGATGCCGATTCTTTCCTGACACTGTCTTGCTTTTTTGCCTGTGTAGACTTGGTTTCTCTTAATTTTCTCAGTCTTTTGATTTCATTTATTTTGAAGCAATTGCCCTTTCATCTTCAAGACTGTTGTCCTCCATGTGTGTCTCTAGGAAAACTCATCTACTCTCATCAAAATCCACAGGAGCTTTACCACACTTCCATATCATTTTGAGCATTTCTTTTTCCTTTATTCTTCCTTTTTTTGTCTTACATTATTTCCTTTTCCCTCGCCAAGGCTCATTTACTCTGTAGGTAAGTCTTCCCAACAGCTTGTCATTGTTTAGCAAAAGCTATATTGGTGCACTTTATTTTTTATATTAGTGATTCTCTAGGTTTTGTTTCCCTCCTGCAGTTGTGGATAACAGTGAATCCATAAGGAGAGCTCTCTCTGATCCACTTTCTGAGATGAGGGCTATACCACCCTTGTACAGCCTAGGGTTCACTCTTCAGAAAGAGACTTGAAAATACAATTTGCTCAAGAGAAAAAAAGTGGGTGATCTGATGAAGTTGCTCCTTCCTCAATTAGATTGAGCTTCTAGGATCCAAAATAAGTATTTGCATTTAGAAGCCCTACAGCCTGCAGCTTTACTTTAGTCAAATAAAGGCTGCTTCTGCCATTTGTTTCCACACTAGAAAGTGCTTTACTACTCAAAAAATGCAAGAGTATTAATCTGTGCCATTCTACAAGGGCGGCCTGCAGTCAGTTTCCATTCATTGGTTAACACAACTTCTGTCATTCACTGGGGAATGCACATTTCCAGCTTGTCAGCCAAGGGTGAAAAGAAAATAGAGGGAAAATTATAGCGGCAAAACAGAAAATGATGATGCATGACCTGAAGAGATCAAAAAATATAGACTAAAATTGAAAAATCCTTTCAAAGTAGTTCCAATTAACTGAACGTAATTGCTGCATATGAACACCAGACATCAGTCTTGTGTTAATAGTATTGGCTTAAAGTCACCATCAGGAAGGGCATTTTAACTTATTATTTTAATCAAATGTATGAATGGTGCAGATTAACCCTTTACATTTTGTTTTATGATATTAATATTAGTATTAAAATAATGTCTGCATTAGCCTGTTACTTGCTGTCTATTATTCTGCTTGAATACTGAAAAACCTGGAGCACTATATGGATTCAAGGTGCTTCAGAATTAAACACTCATTTGTTCTCTGTTTTATCAGTACGTATGTCACTCAGAAACAAAAAAAAATAAAATAATAATTTGGGGTTATCCCTGCATTTAAAAACTGTGTGCTTAAGTCTGTTTTTTTACCCCACTCCAAAGACTTACACTATCAAGATGCCTTTGTACAGCCCAATAACAACCTTCTCTCAAGTGGCGCTACTGCCAGTACAGAAGCGTTTTGAGTTAAAGGAGTAAGAAAGGAATTTGTATTTATAAGAAAGAGGCTTCAGTTATGAACATAGGAAAAAAAGTAACTTAAGTATCATGGATCAACATTTAATGAATATGTATGTTAGAGTTAAAAACAGATTCGATGATGGCTTTTGGAGTTGTTCCTTTAGAGACTACTGCTGTGGTTGTCACTCATCTTGTTTCTGACAGATGAGGCATATGAGAAACCTCTTGTGTTGTTAGAAATTGTTTTGATGGTGGCAAGGAAGAGAGCTAACTTTATGGAGGGCACTCTGGTTGGACACTTTGGTTCCAGAGGAGAGAAAGAAGATGTAAGCTGAACCCTAGGGTGATGACACTCTTGCACTTTAAAAAGCTGCACAACATGAGACAAACTCCTCAAATCATTTTTTGAGGAAGAAGGACTTACCTAGAAATGTTCTTCCATGATCTCAAGATTTCAGACCGTCTCAAAGAAAAGAGAAATTTCACCAAAGAGGGTCAGAAGCACCTTCAACAAAAGACCAGGCAACCATCAGTTAAATATTTGCAGATCACCCTGGAACATAATGAACTTCAAGAAAAATACATACATCCCTGATAAGTTTTTCTGATTGGCACATTAAAGATGTGAGAAAACGCTATATTTCAGGAATCCAAATTCAACATACTGTCTTGCAAGGAAACACACTTCAGCTCACAATATAAAAAGCTCTGACATGTCATCAATTACCATTTATCAACCTAAACATACAGGTAAATATACAGAACCTCTCTCTTTGTTGCAGCATAATATTGCATCTTAATATTTTGGCTATTTTTTGCTTACTCTGGCTTCTGAAATCATGCAAACAAGCACAATCTCCACTTTATCATCTAACTTTCCTAGTTGCAAAGAAAACCTGGAAAATCTGAGTGCTTAAATAACTAGGGAACAATTAGAAATTAACACACCTAATATTTTTAAGTCCTCATTTTTAAGACATCCTTAAAATGGTTGGGATTCTGATCATTGAATTCTGAATATCTGGTAGAGTCAACCCCAGGGCTTGGACATACGTTTACATAGCAATAGACAACGATGATTTAAGATGTTATTGCTCCTCTCTGCCATAAGTTTCATTCCACTAGGACAGTAGGCAGTAGAAAAGATATATGGTCATTCCTTTAGCAAAGTCAAACACCTCAGAGGACAGCTCAGGCCACCAGACTTCACACAGAAATGACTGACAAACGCTTGTGTGACCACGGACCACGTGGTGCAGGCACGAAAAGCACCATCAGAGGGACAGGAACAAGCAGCTGCAGGGTGCAAGTGTCAGAAAGCACCTCTTCCCTTTGCTGTGTTGATGTTGTCGTAAGCCTGAAGAGAAGAATGAAAGCGTGCACAGAAATAAAAGCAGGGTTCAAGAATTTGCATGAGGTTTGTTTATCCTGGTGCTGACCTGCTCATCATTAGCTTGCTTAAGGGTACAGAAAACAATATTCAAAAGGCGGCTCATTTCTGAGAATAACGTGGCTATAGATGCTCCTCCAGCTAATGAGATTCCTGTTTAATGCTATGTACTGTACTATCATAACTACATGGTGGTAAACAAGTCTGCATCTCTGAATGCTGATAAAAGGAAGCAGTGGAAATATTAGTGTCTGAACCTGCACTGAGCGATTTCACTGCTCCAAGCTCCACTTCAGTGCTGGACAACAAAGCTATTTCTGCTACCATAAAGGCATCTTTCTCTTCTTGTTCCAAACGAACACTGACTGAATGATTCGAAAAAGTTTATTAGAAAATATTTAATCCCTCCTTAGGTATTTATATTGTTGTTTTGAGTCAGCTTGGTAAGAGTGATCTCCCAGTGCAGCAGGACAAGAGATGTTTTGCTCCAATTAGCTCTCTGTGGGAGCTGAAAATAAGACACAGAAAGGTGTCAAGAACTCATCAATACGGACAGATTGACATCCATGATTGATAGGATCAAATAGTTGCATATAGTGGGCATGAGAAACTCTTTGCTGATATCTGCATGTCTTCAGCTTCACTGCCATAAGCACTCAGTGGCTGACTCTGCTTTGAAGATACACAAATGTAATTAACTGTAATGATGGTTGATAAGGTTGGACACCTAACTGTCACCATATGAAAGTCAGGCATCTAGTCTAGGGTATGCGTTTCTGCTCTCTAAATTCAATACAATGACATCTGAAAGCAGGTCATCGTATTTAGATTAGACTCTTATCTTAGGGATGGCATGAATTTCTCACAGGAGGTGCATATCTCTCTCCGTTGCCTCTAAAGAAAGTCTTCATAAGTGGGGTAGATATTACACTTTTTTTCTTATTCTTCTAGTATTATTTAATTCATAATCATGAATTGGTTTACTTGCTTGTTTTTCAAAGTTCAAGTTTGGTGACTTGCTTGGGTTTTGGGTTGGGTTTTTTTTTTTGGAAAGGAACATATTTATGGTGTCCTTTACTTTAGAAATGCACACTTAAATTTTGCTGAAATTGAATGTAATGATGTCCTTCAATAATGGGAAACACTTTCTCTAATAGATACCAATGAAACGTAACTTAAGCGGCTGCTGAAAATACAGGAACTGAAAAATGGCTGTAATTAGTAGAATTTCATTGCTGTGTGAACACTATTATTATGCATGTATTATTATTATTTTTATTTTAGATCGAGGCTAAATAAAACTTACTAAGGGAATGAGGAAACAGGTGAAAGGAATGCTTAACTATATCAGCAGAATAGTGAGATGAAAAGTAATACAAAAATTAGGGTTAGAAAGTTCAAAATAAGAACTGGAAGCTCTCTCATATTCTGTCATACAAAAGAACAGTTCTGCAACACTGTCACGTTTCAAGAACCACAACTCAGCCACCAGAAACCTGCCCAAGTCTGACACAGGTTTAAAATGCAGACGTATAATTTCACAGCATGACTTGAAATTTGGAAAACTGCAGAAGTAATCTGTCATATTCCTTCTTGTCATAGACTTTTTGCTGGGACTTCATAAGCATGATGAATGCTTGAAGAGTAATGAAGGGGAAGATTTACTTGGTAGCCACCTCACTTTAGACTTAGTACATTCTCAAAACCAGTGCATTTTCAGTAGGCTGCAACTATAAACTGTACAAGAAACACTCCCAACTCCCTCCCCACTTTCTCTTCAGCCCTCCTAAATGCTTCTTTTCACTCTAGCAAACTTGGGATTTCCTCTCCCAGACAAATTGCTACAGCTTATGTATGTGTTTACCAAACCTGGCAAAAAGGTCAGCAGCTGGATAACAGACTGGCATTAATGTAAGGGGCTATGCAAAAAGGAGTGTAAGTACAGAAGTACAAGTGAAGAACTTCAACTCTGCCCACTCTGCAATAAGAAGGAGGCTGTGAGAAGGGAGCCCTGCAGACCCCAAACAGAGAACAGCCCTCTGGCCAGGACAGTTGGCCAGTGCAGTGACCACCACAGTGACTACGGCTCTGCTTGCCCACATCTCATGGGTGTTCCATCCTACAAACCTTAGACCAGACAGGCTATGTCTTGGCTTCATGCTGAAACAGCTCCCAGTTGTGGATAATGGTACCTAGTTGAAAACTGGGCCATATAGTTGGAGTCTGGTGCAAGAGAACAAATTCTCCCAATTGGAATTTCAGTGGACAGATAAGCTTGATGGAAAGACAACCTCCTGAAATATTAATATATCCATTGCATCCTCATGTTCCCTAATAGTGTAACCAAAATGTATAGGAATCGGCTATTCATATGGTTTGTGACCTCTCCAACAGGGCTTTCTGTGATGTGTGCTTGGAAACCTATAGTTGCTGTCAGCTATAAAAACCTTATTGAGTTTTTCAGAAGTTAAAAGTCATTCATTTTACTAAGCCTAGTTTTGCCCTTTTTTTTTTTATAGTTATGATTCCATTTCAAAAGATATAAACTCTGAGAAGTTCAACTAATTTGTTTTCAACCAGAAAACTTGATTTTTCTTTTAAAACCTGCTGGCTTGCTGTGACTTGCCAATGAAATAATGTGTGATACTCCTCCTTCATAACATAAAATTTTAACATGGACTGTTTATCATTACAGTCTGTCTTCTCCCTTATGGCACCCAGTTGAGTGAGGGCTCCCCATGTAGACATGAAAAAAATTAGTTTTTTCTGTGACTTTGCTTCTTTAAGTGGTCCCAATAGTCTTGCTGTGAAATTAGAAACTACAGATCTAGTAAGAAGCTCAATTTTAAGTCCAACTTCTCACACTTGTAAAGAAATTCAAATAACATTAGTTTATGGTTTCCTAAATCAAATGGCTACAGAAGTTATGCTGTCATCTAACGCATCCCCATGCTGACATCTGGAAGACAGTGAAGAAGAGGATTCCTGGCAGTGCTCTCACAAGGTAGTAGCCCAACAATATTTTGCAGTTTTTTTATAATTTTGCATTTTCCCTAGCGCTAACTGGTATTAGCTCTTCTCTTCCCCCTGAATTTTACATAAAACTTTTCCTCATGACACCTTAAAGCAATTTATTAAGGATACCAGGATCGATATCTCTATTTTTACAGACATAGAAAATGAAGGCATATGTTACCTGGGCTGTGTAACTGAGCAGCCCAAGGATGACCCAGGCTGCTGAGCATTCAAGATTTGGTTAGCCAAACGTGAAAAACAGAGTTAGCAATGTTACAAATTACCACCCCTTGGCTGGAAATCCACACCTCTCACCTGAGACACTGTATCTGTCCATGCTCTGCCCACAGCCTGTTGCCATCCCTCATAAAACAGCCTGGCACTGAGGATTGCCAGGGCTGGGAGAGTCATAACTTCCAGCT
This sequence comes from Rynchops niger, assembly GCA_013400035.1. Lineage (NCBI taxonomy): Eukaryota > Metazoa > Chordata > Aves > Charadriiformes > Laridae > Rynchops > Rynchops niger. The sequence continues at coordinate 1,849,067 of VXBH01005731.1, forward strand.
GAGGAGGCAGAAGCTTGATTAAAAGGACTAACTCCATGACTTGGGCCTTTTTGGTCTTCCTGTGCCCCAGGTGCCCTATGGTTTTGGCATGCACCCAAAGTACCGCCTGCCCCACATGCTCTGCCCCCAGATCTGCCCTGGCATGGGCAGCACAGTGCACCTCCAGCTCTCTGACTTTGCTTGGTTTTTCTCTATTAACACTGCAAATTCTGATGCATATTTTAGGTTGTAGGCAGCCTCCTGGGTAAGGACAAATCCCCTCCCTTTCCCACGCAGGCTTTTCTGGCAAGATGCAGCTCCGGGCACACAAGTGCAAGTGCCTTTATGTCAGTTGGGTGCCTTAGCTCCCAATGTAGCCAGTGAAGAAAAGACTACCAGTGGAGCCTAGGCTGCAGGCCACCTTTTCAGATGGATTTAACTGCTTCAGCTTAGCCTTCTGGTGCCATCTGAGATGCCCTTGGGTATCTGCCTTGCCTCGCGCAGCCACTACAGGAGACCAGAGGCCCCCTGTAGCTCCTGTGATATATCTGACAGCCCCATTGAGATGTCTAGGTTCCTCAAAGGTATTGTAAATGACATCTGAATCATACCCTTAGTTTTCTTTGGAAAGGAAGGATCTATTCTCCTGCTTTTATAATTAACAGTCAAATATGGCTGCTGTATTTTGAAAGAAATTTAAAGCTCCATGCAAATACTTCTTCCAAAGGTTAATAAGACCTCTTAGAAGCTATTAGATGCTGTGCCAATATCTTGCTAGGACTTCACTTATGAAGTCTTCACATTTTCTTCTCTAGATAAAGGCTCTCTCTCCTGGTCTCTTGGTTCAAGAGGTCTATACCTTCTGCTGAGCTATAAAAGTCTGCTTTTCAAGCCTAATGCTTTTAACTCCCACCTTTTCTTTTTCAAATGAAAAGATAAAAATCTCTGTAGTGTCTGTAGGAGGTTGGGGTTTTTTCTGTTCCACATTCAATAAGCTGATGTGGTTCCTTCCCATCCCCTGTTCCTGGATCAGCATGCCACTGCCTACACCCGTGCCTAAGTCTTTGAAACACTGAAAGAAATGCAGCACAGGACCCATATCACCATTTTTGCCCATCCTGACATGAAGGCTTAGCTCCATGGCAGAGTACTGAACACAGGAACTAGGGCTGTTCAATCTGCAGTTGGACAACCAGGGCTGAGGCAGAGCCAAGAGATGTTGATACTGATGGTGTCTCCCAGCTCTAGGTTGAGTCGTTTTCTCCTGAAAAACTCTGCAAAGGTTCAGCAAATTTTTTAGTTTGGTTTTCAGATAACTGACTTACTTTCCTTAATTTGGAAGTGATGTTTTCTTCCCTGAATGTCCTTATTGTCTGTTAGCAGTAGAAGACCTGGAAATAGATAACCATGAAAGTAGGGCATGTTATTGGCATATATGCTATGTCCCAGACCCTCTAAGAATTTATGCACCAAAGCACATCTAAAAATCCAGGACTTATGCTCAGTCCTTGATTTCTGATTCTGAATCCTGAGACTGGGCACATAATCCCCACTTAATCAATACAGGAATCCAAGCAAGGGCAAAGGCAGGTCAAAGCTACAGCTAGAGAGAGCACCAGAAGGAGAGGAGAAGGCATCATCCTGCCTCTGGTCCTACATCCAGCTCCTGCATATGGGTAACATTTATGAAAACAAAAATTCATCCTTATAATTGGGCCAGACAGAGCCTGTTAAATCACCTCTGTCACTCTGTAACAGGAGAGGGGTTGTATGGAGGGTTTTGGACAGAGGGAAATTTGAAGGGTCGGAGGGTATCAGGACACATGCTGTTGTGACTGTGTCCCTGTTCTACCTCTCCCTGCCTTTTCATGGAGGAGGGAGGGATTTTGAGAAATCCCTCTGGATATGACTTACAACCCATTGTTCTTAAATTCATTTATGAGTATTCAGAAAGCTTCCATTATTTCATGCATTTTTTATAAGATGAGTGGGTTGGGTTTCTGGGAACAATGTGACTTCAGTTAGAGGTCTTTAATTCCAACATCAACAGATTTTCCTTTAAAATCTTTGGACATAATCCTTGTGATTTTTTGGACCTGTAACCTGAAGCTTATTTTTATTCTTCCCTCACCAAAGAGATTGGTAAGGTCTGACTCTGTGGCCGGAGGTCGGAATGCAGGGTTTAACAGTAGGTTGAGTTTCCTGTGATATACACCGTGGGAGGCCTGTCATTGTTCATAATTATTGCTCAACAGAATTTACAAGAGAAATGACAGCAATCTACATTTCCTCTAAAACTATTATCATTCTGCTGTGGCACTAAAATTCAGCTGCCCTCTAGAAAGATTTCAAGAGGAACCTCCATATATAATACATGTGTTCAATTTATTATTAATGCACTTCAATCTGAATTGCAAATTCAACATGATGTCTGAATTTTTTCATACTCAGTCTATTCTGTGTCAGCTTTCATAACATGTTCATCATCATAGCATCTGAGCAACGGACCCATAGTGCATTAAGCAACAGACCTAAAAATCAGTCACACGCTGTTTAGCTTCTCAGCTTTGCCGCAGAGGTAGAAGTCTGGACCATGTGGAACATTCAGTTTTGATAGGTTTTTCATTTAGTTTGGTCTAATGCAGGTTTTCTTTTAACGTATTTGTATTTGAGTCAGTCCAAGCAATGACTTTTACCATCAGAGTATGTGATGGCCAAGTTACTGAAGGACCACAGTTCCTGCACAATTAGTTTCATGGTTTTGGCTCACCCATCAAAAAAGGTCCATGCTCACAACAGACAAACCTCATCTCTGTGACAGAGCAAGTGCCATTTGTCACTTGGCATTTATCAGCTTTGGTCTTGATCCCAGCAAGTCAGGACATTTTGTAGATATCCTGGGCCCAGGTTCAAAACAAAGATTGAAGTCTAGCAATTAGCTACAAGTCCTATGGCCTAATCTCATCTGCATGCTGAGCTGTGGCAGCGGTACCCTGTGACTGGCTGCAGTGCAGGACTGATGGAGCGGCGAGTCAACCACGTGCTGCTCACATGTTGGGGTTTAGCCTTAGGTTACCCAACGGCCATGGGGTAATGGGAAAAATACACAGGAGAGGGATCCCGCAGTGAGGACAGAGTGTCCCCAATTTGATCAGTCCGTATACAACCCCAGAAAAGATGCAGGCCATCGTTAGCACCTTGCCTGCATCCCTCTTTCAGACAGCAGAGGATCATCCTATGGGGACACAGCAACTGCCAGACTGCATCAAGCTAATACCAGTCCTCAACTATATTCCATCTGAAGAGCCAGCATCAGACAGTTTTGGTTGGAAGGTTAAACTTTCTCACCAGGCAAAACTGTTTCTAAAGCTCCTTGGTTCCCTTCCCAGCAGAGAGGAGTTTTAACAACCCCGTGAGGATAACGACTGTGCCACTGGGCTTGCAGAGCCAGTGGGACTGTTAAGCTCAGATCCATATGCTGATCACTGGGATTTCAACAAGCCTCTTTGGGAAGCTGAGAAAGAGGGGAAAATGAAGGCAGAAGCAACTCAGATGCCACACACTGTCATTTCTCTTTGCGGAAATCTAAAGAGGAGCTACAGGGAAGTGTAGATTTTAGAAGTGGTTAGCTCTTTCCAGGAGCACAGAGTATTTTGTTGTTGATGTAAATATTTCATTTATGACTGTCATCTTGTTACTCAGCTCCTGTATGTCGTTCAAAAGGCACCCCTCAGTACACTTCCTCAGGCGGTCAGAAAATACTAAAAATCCCAGAAATCAAGTTATGATTTGCTGCAAAAGCACAGACAGTATGTGCTATACACCAGCTGGAAGAAGTCCATAAGAACATCAAAGCATCCCTTTTGAAGTTCTTTGAGGACATGAATAGCAAGCTAGTAATGCAATGATACTACTGAACAACTTCGCATCCAGCCATGGCAAATGTGAGATTGCTTTACTTGAAAGGAACAATCTAGCCAAATTATCTTTCAAACCTCTGAAAAGAGAAAAAAAAAATCTTTCATGTGAGTAAGCATTTCAGAAGAATGCAGCTAAGCCAAATAATCATCATTCTGACATTCATAAAACTCACTTTAATAAAGACCTCAGCGCATATTACAATATTAATGCAGCTGTAAAAACTGGGGAACAGGCTCAGCTTAACCTCTCCCAGAAAGTCAGAAGCAAACCTGGGAAGACAATTCAAGTACTCTGACTTGCAGGCTTCCTGTGCATCAGGCCACATCTCCCCTCCTAAAGACCTGTGTTGCCATCTCCGCGATGTATCCTGGGGCATCACAAAGCAATAACCAGAGGAGAGAACAGGAGTTTGCACCCTAAGAGCCTGATCCTGCAAACAAGACGCCTGTATCTCCTTCTGCGTGGGGGACCCCACCGAAAGGCAGCCAGGTTGCACCTGCCTGCAGTACACAAACCTCCCAGGAAGAAGACTTCCCCTGCACAACTCGAGCCAAGATTTCACCTGAGGCAAGGCATCATGAACAGATAGGAAGTCAAACTGAGAAGGGAGGAAAGAAGGAGAAAATGCTATCAGCAAGGTGATCACATATTCTTTGCCACAGTGGACTGAGAAGGGATATACAGGAAAGCAGGTCTTGGTCAACAGATATTTGATAAATGCTGGAAAAAGACTAAATTTTAAGAGACTGTATTCCGTGAACAGGGTTTAATTCAGAAGGGCAGTCTGCTCAAGGTGGAGAAAGCATAGCAGCAGCTCTTACATGCTGTAAAAATTAAGCTTATCAGGAAAGAAATGGATCAGTGATCACAGCAGTAAACCTGAGACACTATGAGCTTCCCTTATGCCTGTCTGCGAGTGACATGCTTTCCATGCCTGTGAATCCCCTGTGCCAGACCGCCAGCCATTCCCCAAAATAGGCCAGCCTGCTGATCACTTCTTTTCTCCGAGCTGAATTTCTGTTCATGAAAGCCAGCTGTCACTCAGGTGTTCCTATTAAATTTGTAGTTCAGAGTGGCCTGAGTGTTTTAAAAATTTACCAATGCTCCATTTGTGTGAAATAGCTCTATGATATTCTAAGGAATTATATTGTCGTTTATAAATATTTGATTAATGTGGTTGCTAAAATATTATCGGCTTTTCTCTATGCTACACCCATATCAAGGGTTTAAGATCAAAGTATACGGAGGTTGCGAGGCCACGCTTTAGAGAGCATAATCTAGGGACAAGGAATCTTAGGGAAGGCTGAGGGGATGGGGGTGCAAGGACATGGGTGACCCACTTCCACATGCACAGAGACGACTTACTGTCCTCAAGATTTCATAACTGTACATCCATCCCCAAACCTAAGCATATGAAGCCATCGTTGCAAAACTGGGGAAGGGCTGAAACCTCCCGGCTGTTGATCCACCCAAGACAGGGAAAGCAGCTGGCATTCCCGAGGCAGCTGTGAGGATTTACTGCTGGTGCTGGAAAATTAGATCCCTTTGGAGTTAGGCACCAGTAAGAAGTGTCTTGGAGGCTCTGGGGATTGCATGTAAGAGCTAATGGTGGAGGGAGAAAGTCAGGTGAGTACCCAAGTCCTTTTGTACAGTGAGCTAAAGGTGAGACCAGAAAGGGTATGGAACAACACCACAGAGTGGTGGGTTTTATAATCCACGGATAAAGGTATGAGATTTCCCAGGGAAAAATCTTGTTGGACATGACAGTACATATACTTACGTTAATTAATAACCCGAAGATGTGCAGGCTTCAGAGCCATTAAACATTTAATGTTGCTATTTCCAGGTTAATTTATGCTTGGCTTTTTCCTTTTTTTTTTTTTTTTCTGATGTCTGATTATTAATAAGCAGAAGTGACAGTCGCCCTTGGAAGAGAGATTCAGTTTGAAGCTGCCAGAATTTTCCTGAACTCATTAAACATTTCCAGCACATTTTTGTGAATGATAAGAAGGAGCTGAGTCACCTTATTGAAGAATTAGAAAAGGAAGCAATCTTTAAGCAGTATCTCATAGAAATACCTTACAAGATCTTTATCTGCTCAAAGGGCATTATTTTGCAGACCAGATTTTCATCATAATGGTGATTCACTAAGACACTTAAAGACGTGTTTTAAATGCATCTAAAGTCAATGGGTCTTGCATAAGTGCCTGCATTCAAGTGTCCCTAACTACTCTGCTGGAAAGGGATCATGTCTCAGAATGAAGATTTTAGATATTAGCCCTGACATTCATCTAGGGGGTTTGCAATCATGACCAAGCATTTCTGGCAGAAACATGAACTGTGTAAAGGACTTACACACCCACTCTCAGAAACAGTTTGCCTCAAGTCAAAGCCAGTTAAATGATGGACATGCCAAAATTTTAAGATAGAGGATGAAGCAGACAACTTCCAGATGCCTTGGCTGTGAGTAACTGATGAACAACATAGTGCCAGGACTGGTGTGGACAAAGACAAAATTGTTAGTGGAAAAACATCGAGGTTAAAATTACCCTAAAAGATAAAATCTCTGGCGCCTTCACTCAAGTGGGCATTGTCCAGGTAAGGAAGGATTCCAAAGACTCTAAATGGAAAACTGAGCCTTCTGGGGCTGACCTTCTTGCCCAGATCGCCAGCATAAGAGCAATTGCCAGGCAGAGGCTTTCCAGGGACTTGGGATGAAAATCCAACCAAACCTCAAGAAGCTGAAAGAGTCCTGAAGTTTTGTAATAGCAGAAGACAATGATGACGGCGCAAGAAGTGATAGTAAGAGGTTGTAAAAATTGTATCAGGTAATGGAGGAAATGTAACCGCATTATGCGGGTCCCCCAGACATGCTAATCAACCCATGCTGACTGATTTTATTAGACCTCGTGAGTGTCAGATAGACCCTTTAACACCAGCATGTGCTTTGTGCATATACTCTATGCTCTCCGTGGAGAAGTGGGCAACTTTCACAGCACTGTGAGTAAAACTGGATCAGCATCCTCCCGGGTTCTTAAACGTATAGATAATGAAAGCCTTTGCTGATTATATTAAAAATGTTGAGGCACTTTCTAGGAGACCGGTATTACCAGAAAATGACCGAAGCATTGCAGCTTCCAAAGTGTAGAACCAACTCCTGCACCTCCAGACAGATGTGAGTGGGAAGCCCAAGAGGGGCTCAGTGGTCACAGACACCCACACTTCAAGTGCAGCAAGCAAGGACCAGCACAAGACTCTGTCTGTAATGTCCGATTAAAAGGGTACCAGAGCTCAGACAACAAGTGAGGATGATGCCTGGTAGAAGGAAATTAAAGCAATTATCACCCCCATTAAATGCTACCATGGGCATAATCTCAGCCCCTTGCAACAGTGAGAGGCAGAGACCTCAGCAGTGGGTTTTTAATTTTTTTTTTCCCTAGAAGCAGAATGGTGCATCATTCCTAAATTCTTACAGAAAAATGCATTCAAAAGGCTATGTGAGGGTCATTCAGGGATTGAAAAATTTCAGAAGGGAACCAGAGACATTTTAGAATGACCTCAGACAAACTGTGGCATTGTGGAAAGTCTGAAGTTTTATCACATGTGCCAAAATACAAGACAATTCAAGTGAAACAGACCTTGTTTGTGTCACAGAAAAGTGAAAAACTTGCTGCCTGGAACAAAGTAAGCATTGGTTTATTTAAACTGATGGAAAAAAAATACTTCTGTTTAGATATATTTTTAAAAACTATCTGAATCTCCTTTCTAGATATGGATGTATGCTGTCAAATATTATGCATGGGTCATCACTTATTTTTTAATGCATTTATTAGAGTCATACCCATAAAAGTTTTTTGGATTTGCTTTAAACAAACACTTCCGTCATTGGATCTTACGGACACCTCGGTTTAATTTGAGTGAAACCCATTTTTGTGCAGACTATAATATGAATTCAATGTACTATGTCAATCATCACAATAAGAACAAGCAAGTTTTAGGATAATGAACATTTACTGCACTGACCTTTGAAGCAAAATGCAAAGTTGAAGATGCACATGACTGTAGATAAAAGAACTTTTAATTCACACGAAGTAATATTTATTCTGGAAATGCCAGTCAGCTGAAGGATGTGGTTGTTATAATCATTCACAGATAACTAGAGACAGGTGAAACATGACCCCATGGGCTCCACACTCAAAATAACTCACATTCAGATCTGTTTTTTTATGTTAGATAGTATTCCCAAATGTTACCAGGATGAACATTTCTGGAACATGAAGAGGAGAATAAGATTTTGTTCCAGAATGTATGCCTAAGATTTCATCCATAGATGTTAAATACATTTTATATATATATATTTATATTTTTATATATATATACAAATTTTCCCCCCAGATCCATTCAGGGAAATCATTTCCTGTATCTGTTCATATCCTCAAAAGCAGTAAGAAATGCTAAACTTTCAAGCTGAATTTTTAGTCTAAATTATTAACTTTTCATTTACACCTTTACTGTTTTTCACTTTCAGAGCTGTGCAGGTAATCTAGATTTCTTTGATAGTTATATTTCTAGGACATTAATCTTTTCAGGGGCAGAGGCAGACTTTAGGTGAGTGGTTTACAGTAAAACTTTAAGACTCAGCATGTTATCTTTCTCTGGCATCTTTGCTGTTTTTTTTCTGTTCTGCACGTTCATACTTCAAAGATGCCTGGGCTTGGCATGCTGTATATTAACCAGTGGCTTCTGATGTCTGCACATGACAGTATTCACTAATGCTTTTTCCTGCAATTCTTTTTTTCTTAATCTTCAGCTCCGGTCTTCTATTATAAGTAATAGCTATTTACTTCACCTTGCATTAGTGCTCTTCACATCTTTCCAATGTCGAAAGAAAATTTCACTGGGCCACTCCAGTTTGAAAATGTGAAAGCAGCTGCCATGCCATTTTGATGCTGTTTTGAGGAAAAGAACAAAAATGTGCTTGAGGCCAATCTGCAAGCCAGCACGCACTTCCATGTGAGTTTTCTGGAAAAGTCACATACATAAACTGCCTTGCTGCTGCTGAGGAATAACTGAAGTGTGGGCAAAAACTCAAAGACCGTGTATAAAGCAATAGACAGCATTTGCAGCCCCTCAGTCTGATTCAGTCAAAGCCATTTACAGAGAGTTACAGTTGTACAAGGTCTCCATGCTGAGAGACAGAGTGAGGACATAAAAAACCACAAACTGTAGAAGTGTTATTGTCCTTGTACTTTATTTCTTAGTTGTAGCTCCTGCAATTTTGCTCTGACCATGAGTATGATGGCAGCAATCTGGATCTTCTCACATCCACCGTTAGAGGCTGAAGAGGGAAGTGAACCATGGGCATCCCACTTCAAAGGCAAGGATGCCGTACGGGTGGGGCTTGATCTGATGCATGTTATCCTAGTCCCCAAGTTTTGTAGGCAATGGGCCAGTGTCAACTCTCCACACTGGCCATGAGCCATCAGGTTTTCTTTCCTTCAAACTGTAAATGAACTTTTAATGTAGCCAATATGCATGACGTTGTTTATAAAGTTCGAAGAACAAGCTGCACTGAGCTTTGGGCAAGGTTGACAAGAAAATCGAATCTTTCTCATCTCTTTCATGGATGGAGGGTTGAGGTTTTTTGGTTTTTGTTTTTTCTCAGTGTATAGAGGCAGGTTTGTTGACATCACTCCATAATGTCCTGTCTGGGGAGCAGCCCCACATACAGCTGCTTTGAGCTCTTTGTCTTGCCCTGCTGAGCATCCCCCTCATCTTTCATCCCTCCTGTTGGTTTGCAGTGGGCAAACACTGTCTGCTCTCGTAGTGCTCGTACCCCTTTCACCAGCACATTTCAAATCCTTTTTTCAAAACTGTGCTACATGGCAGGAAGAAATGTCTTTCCTGAAAAAGGCTGGCTATGCTGTGAATAGAGGAACAAATGAGACATTCAGTATTTGTGTCAGTTTGGAGTGTTTGAATAGTGTTTATACCAGTTAGCGTTTTTTTGAACATTTTAATGACTACTGGGGGGGTGAAGGGGGAGTTATTGCAAAAATATTTCTGTGTGTCATACATTTGCAGCAGAAGAGCTCTTCTCTCTGCAGCACTCCTTGTCTACTCTAACTCAGGCTCTGCAGAGAGTTGGCATGACAAGCAGGAGCGTGTTAACATCTGCATGGTTGAAAAAGGACTGATGTTTGGGGCAATGAGATGTTCCTCTTCATGGACCATGAATGGTGCACATCTCCTGAACGATGAGTCAAAGCTACCACGTTGCAAACAGCTTGCCCAGAATATTTAGAGATATTAATGATACCTGAACACAATTTCAATGAAAAGGGCTAATAAATATGGCATCTCAAAATTACTTTGTTGAAATGGAAGTTCATTGGAGACTTTTTGTGCAGCGTACTACTTTCAGCTTGCTATCATAGTGTGTTAAAAATAGTTTGTGTTAATACCACCTTATAATGGCTTTCACTAAGTGTTTAATACACTAGGGAGGAAAGCAAAAACGTTGAGAACCCTTAACTCTGGACACAACCCACACAATACAGTGCTCCCAGAGCCTCTTTCATTATTGCCCAGTAGTACATTACATCAACATTTCTTTACATGCTGGCAGTTAAAAATGAGCGTTGGGGAAATCTGTATCTCTCCAGTGTATAGCAGTCTCAGTATTCCACAAAAGAAAGACATATATTTTGATATTGTCAAATATTAAAAGAAATTAAAACTGAATTATCTTTCTAGTTTTCATTTACATGGGAAAACAATGAATACGATGTGATCAAGATCACAAAAATACAATATCAGGCATTTGGGATGATTATTGAAAAGAGTTATTTTTGTTCTTATTGCACTTTGATCGTTTAGAAACAGTAAATAGGAATCTTTGTGATTAAAGACTCAGGAGATGAAAACTAAGGAAGTGCACTAATGGGCATCCATTAGATTACATGAATTTTGCTTCCTTAAGTTATTTTTTTTCTCATATTTCTTTGTCAACATAATTTTTGGACAACCATTGTCTTGAACAGTGTTCAAAGCTACACAGTACTGCTTTGCAAGTATAGCTTTTCTTTGTCCTTGTTCCTTTTTCCCCAGGGGAAAAAAAGAAAGTGCTGGTAAATCCATTTGAATCCACTGAGGAGGGCTTCCAAAGGCAGAATGAGTTTGTCCAAATTAAAGCTGGTGGCAGGTTGTGAAGTGCCCATATGCCAAGGGACTGGGGTCTGTGGGGATGCTGCCCAAGAGCCAGCGCCTTGAGAGCACACATCCTGAACTGCAAATGCCTGTCCCCAGAGGGAGGGGATGTCCCCTGCCATAGCTTTGCTGGTGTGGGGCACCAAGCAGCCTGATTTGGTGGTGCCAGCTGCCAGGCAGGGTTGTGGCTTCCTTCTGCTTTCCGGGCAGCTGTGTACAATGCAATGGAAATCCATAGCACACCACACTAGCCCAGGTATCTCTAAAAATTCAGTGCTAAGCTCTGAAATGGTCAGTTCATTTGCATATGCATTGCTCACTGCACTCACACTCACAAGCATTGCTTGCTGCATTGTCTGATGAGATGGATAAAATTTTCTTTTGGGGGGAATGGAGGGCTATTTTATTGAATGCTAGTGCAGCACAACAGAGGAATTAGTGGTCCCTGGAGCTCCCAAGCCCTGGCAGTACCTCAGTGCTCACAGCCCCGCTGCAGCCTTCTCCTCCGCAGCTCAGCATGTGGCAACATTGGAGAGGTTATCAGCCACCCTCCCAAGTCACCTGCCACCAAAGAGAATAGCAGCTTCTTCACAGCAGTTTTGTTTGACATGCATACAAGGAAGGGCTTTTCCCAACTACATCTTATCCTCTTTACCCCCAGGGTCAACGTGAGGCTGAAAAGTGGATGAGTAATATTATCCCCTTTTAAAAAAAAAAA
>VXBH01005731.1:1860983-1874836 GCA_013400035.1 Rynchops niger
AAGAAAGAAAAAGAAAGAACGAATACTCAAGCATTTAAGCTAAGACAATGCAATAATTTTATGGTTGGACTAACAGAGCTCTGCTTCCTGTGCCCAGAGCAGATCCATTCAATCTGACAGATCCAGAAGCATTTAGGACCTTAAACCCCACTGATTTCAGTGAATCCCAGGGTCCTAATTGCTAGGTTCTCAGCTTTTATCCATTGCTCTTTGCTGTTTCTTTTTCCCCGGCTAAAGAATAGAATAGCCTGACCTTTTCACCCAAGTGAGCTTGTGTGGACCTGCAGCAGGGCAGAAGCTTGTAGAACCAGAGTGCCCACGCTCAAAACCCCTGCTATAGCCAGGCACTGCCTTTCTCTGGGGAGAGGGGACTTCTGAAGCAAAAGAAACGTGAAGTCAAACCCCGGTAGGAGGGAGAGCTCCTGGGCTCCTTCCTCACGCGTTTGACAATCAGTCTGTTGTCCATAAAACCCGTTACCTGAGATCCACAGTGCAAATGAAAGGACAGAATTCCTCCCTTGTTTATTTTTTGTCTGAATCCTTCGAGGGGGGAAGGTGGTCCCTTGTATTATTTTAGTATGTTTTTTAACAGAAACCCATCTGAAGTTATGTAAAATTAATTCAGAAACACTGGTGGCCTTGTAATCCTGATGAGGCTAAAGACCACATACAGCTGTGAAACTGTGAGCCGGCACTTGCATTTTAACTACAGCTGCCATCTTTTGATGTCTCCTTGAAATTGTCTCAAGTTGGACTTGAAAGAGAAAATGATGTTGCAAAAAAAAAAAAAAAAGAAAAAAAAGGAATTTCCTATGTAGAACCTAAATTGGATGTTCAAGCCTAACTAATTGGAGGCAGAAACATCCAAAGCAACAAACAAGACTTGCTATCACCTCAAACACAACCAAAAGCAGGTTCTGAGAGATGATGTAAAAGTGGGAAATCTCATGGGTTGAGACAGGTTAATAAGTAAAATAAAAAATAAAAATAAAAAAAAAATAAAAGCAAAATCAAGCAAAGCAAATGGTACAAACCCCCCCCAAAAATTGCTCACCACCAGACGACTGATGCCCAGCCAGTCCCTGAGCAACAGCAGCCCCAGCAACCTCTCCCCACAACCTTTTTCTGCTGAGCACAACATCATATGGTCTGGAACATCCCTTTGGTCAGTTGGGGTCAGGTGTCCTGGCTGTGTCCTCTCCCAATTTCTTGCCCACCCTCAGCCTGCTCACTGGCGGGGCAGCGCAAGAAACAGAAAAGGACTTGACCCTGTGTAAGCACTGCTCAGCAATAGCTCAAATATTGTTATCAACATTGTTTTGGTCACAAATCCAAAAAATAGCTCATATGAGCTGTTATGAAGAAAATTAACTCTATCCAAGCCAAAACCAGTACAATCCCTTGTGCAAAATGCATAATAACTGCATCTCTAGGGATCTAGAGTCCAGATCTGGCCCACGGAGCCATTTAACAAACCTTGCCTTATGCTAGACCACACTGTTTTGGGCTGGTTGTGGTGACAAATGTACTTGGTGTCGCTTTCCCAGTGACACTGCATTATTACATAGAGCATGAGGGAAGGAAGAAAAACCCTCACCAGGGTCAGAAATGCACAGCAGTTTCTCATTTTCCAGCTGCTGGGGATGCACGGGGAGGGAAAGATGGGGCAGGAAGGAGAGGAGCTGGTGGCTGCATGGCACCCAAGAGAGGGGGACCTCCCCATACCCAGCGTACCCAAGGAGTAAATCTTTCTCTGTGCCCCCATCTTGGGGGATGCTCTGTGCTTTCCCTTGGTCTGTAGGAGCCTGACCAAGCCCTAAAAGAGAAAACGCGGGGAGCGTGGAGAGGCGAGGTACAGCTTTGTGGCAAAGGGCCTGATGCCCCTGACTGTGAGCCGGAGGGGACATGCAGGCAGTGGGGATGCTGCATCCCTCTGGAGCATCCCATACCTGTGCCCCGGATGAGGACCAGCAGGATTTGGTCACTGAGACTGATTTGGACCACTCACAGTATGGTCCATGTCCAACAGGTCCCTTGGATTGTGGCACAGGCAGGCCAGTGCATGGACACTGGGACTACCCAGTAAACACTTGTCCCCCATCCCACCTCTCAGGGACAGGTGCAACCCTCCAAGTCCACCCACCTACCCAATATGCAAAACCACAAACTCCTTTTCTGTCTCTGAAAAAAAATTATCTGTGTCATTATCACTTACAGCTGAGCTCCCAAAGGCACACTCCTGCAGAGAGATTTGGAGAAGATCAGATCCCCTGCCTCACCGCCTTGTGCCACATGGTACAATTTATAGTTTCTATTGAGCACACAATATTTTAAAACACTGAGATGTGGCATTATACAAACATTTTTGGGACAATGCGACTGTCCTGCAAAGCCGTGGCGGTGGAAGCAGGGAATTAAATCCCAGTGCCAGCCATAGACAGATGCTGAACCTCTCAGCTGTGCATGATGAAACTTTATGGGGAGGCAAAGCCAGCCCCAAAGATCACCACGAGGACCTGCTGTGAACTACTGACCATTAACCTGGAGCTTCTCTGGCACTAAGCATACATCTACCTGCCCTGCCAGTTGGTACAAAACTTCTCACCTGAAAACTTAGGGAAAGCACCTAACATGGTTTTCCTAGTATTTTTAAATAGACAAAGGCAGCACAGGAATGACTGAATCAAAAACTTACCAGTTACTGCCCAAAGATTCAAATACCGATAAATACAACAGGCTTCCCAGTAATAGGCGGTAGAAGTCTAGAAATTATTCTGTATTTGAAGGGTACTGAGGACTATGAATAAAACTTAATGAACAGCTTTTGTCTAGGACTAGCACATAAAAACATTTCTTAAAGTAAATTCTTATAGTTATCTTTAAGGGATGTTTATTCCCTGACATTGATTTAGCTAATGCACCTATTTTCATTGCATTTATCTTCAGGTCCGAAGGAAATTTGGTATTACAGTAAGCCTTAAAAAAGGGCAGAAAAAATCACATCAGTATTTGTCATTTTTGATAAATTTTTATATATTCAGCACTCCAATCATTCTCCTCAGTACTATTATATTGATTGGCAAATCAATAGTTCAGTGAATATGTGGTTGGAAAATCTAATTTCTGAATTTGATTTCTAAGCAATCATCTCTATCTGGTTTTTGGCATGTCCCCCTGCAGTGTCCCTGGCACTGGCCGTATTCCAGTTGCAAACTGCTCTTCACTGACAGCTGTGCTGCTTTCAGACAGCACTTTGTGGCTCCAAAATTTAATGTTCCCAACTGTGGTGGCCATACAAAAGGAGCTGCAGAGAATTGCAAATTCATTCCAAGCTGGGCTGGACCCAACTGCATAAGGCAACATCTCCAACAAGTTGTAGTCAGCTTCACAAGGAGACTCAGTCCTGTACTCCTCTACCCTTGTGATTGAGGTCCAGATTCACTTACCTTTCCCCTTCCCAGCAGCTCTCGTGCAGGCTTCAGCTTTGCTGTAATGAAGAGGCAGACAAAGGAGGCATGTGGGTAAGTCCTGAATACAGAATGGGCAGGACTGAAGCTAGGAAAGCTGCAGAAGGCAGAGAGCAGTGAAGGTATGTGCAAAGAAAACAAGGGGTATAATCTACATAGTGGATTCAGGAGATTGCAGAAGGATAAAAAAAAAAAAAAACAAAAACAAAAAACAAACACATAACATGAACTCAGCTTACAGCTTCTCAGATAGACAAATGCTCTTCCAAGAAGTGTTTTTGAAGTACACCTGACGTTTTCAGGATGGTTTCAGTCAGAGATGTATTTCTTCCAACAAAAAAAGAGAAGGAAGCTTGGGCGTCAGTGTGGGGACATGTCAGTCCCACGTACACCTGAGCACGAGCCACCTCCCACCCAGGCAGGCTCTGACTGCACCTCCGTCCTCTTCCGAGAAAAGTGCTGAAAAAGAAACTACTTCTGAGGCAGTGGAGGGGAAATGTTCATGAAGTAGCCTTGGCACTGCGCATCTGCAAGAGCGAGTAAAGCACCAGGAGAAGCAGGTGCTGGAGCAGGAACATGTTGCCTCTGCGCTGAACTTCTGCTCCCATGCCAGGAAGGAGATGGGTCCTTTTTCTGTCAACAGCCTCTCACAGAGATCAACTCGATCCATACTGAAAGAGGTATACCTAAGATATGGGTAAAATCACTTTCTGTGGTGGCTCTGGAGAAAGAGAAGTGGTTTGCTTGGAGAAGGCACCAGGCATGCATGGGACAGAGGCGTCACCGCGCACCCTGCAGATAAGTTGGGTGCAGAGGTGACAGTCGCCTTCTACTCCTCACCCCTGCACTGGTGGGGAGGTTGGACCTTCCAATTTCAATGTGAAGCCCCCAGCACTCGCACAGGCCCTTCTACTGCAGCTGCGACAGCCGGTGGAGGATGGAGAAAAGCGGAATGGGGCACACATAAAAGCTGCAGCTGCATATCCTTAGGGATACTTGTACTCAAACCAGAATCAGTGACCACCATAATAAATCATATTCATCATCACTATTACTATTATTATTACTACTACTATTATTATTTCATCTGAAATATGTTTGAATACTAAGATGTTGGTGATAAATGTCCTGGAAATGTCCAGTTGCCTCCCGAGACCTTGTCTTGCTTAAGTAAGCCAAGGACAGTTTTGCCATTCATTTTGGTGAGGCCATTTCACACTGGGATCTTGTTCAGGTAACGTCCTCTACTGAGAAATCTCTTTAATAATTACAGATGGACCTATTAAGTTCATGCGTAAGTTCTTCTCTGAGCTCAGACCTAGTGCTGTTAAGCTCTATAATTGCTCCATTACTCACAGATTTTAAGCAAACTAAACAGCAGTAACTAAATAAATTTTATTGCTGTCATTTCCAACCAAAACTACAAGAGGAGTTTCAGAAATGGAAAAGTTACAGTCAATGTCAAGACACTGACATAGGGAAAGCTGCCTATTTTTATTTCTGTGTGGTCGCAGTTACATGCAGCGGATTCCCTCAGGAGTTCAAGAAAACCGTGTCCTTCAGTGCTCCCGCTACTCCCCTCTCCACTCTTTCAGCTCAGAAGAAACCTGATTTTTCATGCCAGCAAAATGCAAAAAGTACTACTAAAAAATGGCATCGTTTTAAGACTTTCAGAGTGCCAAACACTGCACTGTACCAACAGTCATAAGCATGAAGAAAATAAGATTTTTCATAAAACCCTGGTGCTGCTTAGTCACAAAGCAAGGAAATCCCTGTAAGAAACTGAAAATCCATCCTATATTTAGCATCGGCCTAATAGGATAAGGTGGCTACGGTTTACTATTCTTCGGATTGATGGAGTTTTGCATTGTTTCACTGCAAAGGCGAAGCTTCTTAAATAAATCTGATCTTGCTGCTTTTGCAAATAAGCTGGTTTAAGGTCAAAGGAAACACCTTCCACTTTTTTATTTTGGTAGTTCATTATCTTATGCAGGTCTGAGGAGGCTGACATGAAATCGTCTGCTTTCCATGTTTTAAAGAAAGAATGCCTGTACCATTCTGCAAGACAAAGATGGATTACAGCCTCAGTATTTCCCAAGCAGTATCTTTTTATTCATGTTACAATTCATGTTTACAGTCCTATAGGAGGCACAACCATTCTACAGAGAAAGCATTTAACTTAAAATAGTGCTCTCTGACTTGCCCTAGCATCTTATCTCCAAATCCCATCTGCAGAGAAAATGGAGAGCCTCATGTAATAGTAAAATGCAGTGATGCCCTAACCAGATGCAGAATACAAAATGAAGACATCCTGAAAATTTCAGTATGGCCTAGCTGTGGCCCTGGTTTTAAACCGATCTCCAGTCTTCCACCTGAAAATAATATAGGAGATGTTAAATGAAAGGCATAACATTTTGGTGCCAAATTTTCAAAAAGTGTCCACCTCCAATTTCTTTTTTTTAAATATGCTAGAATATTGCCATCTGTGAATGCGAATCTGTGAAAGTATGAATCTGAAATCTGTCAGCTGTTCATCAACATGCTCATAAGAAAAAATGCAAGCGACAGAAGGCTGGGTTTTGGGGAGGTGGTTGCAGAGGGCGGGAGAAGCATGAGTATTTTGTCAGAAGGCAATGAGAAGGCACATTGACTGCAGCTCAGGGTGCCTCCACAGGCTGTGCTGTGGAGCCAGGAGCTCTGCGCTGCTCACACCTGGATGGAGCCCACCTCAGAGCTCCCATGGAGCCAGCATGTGACAGACCTGTGTCTCTAGGACCAGGAATCAGACACCTCTGCCATTTCAACATGTCCCAGGGATATTCAGGCTGCCCAGAGAGGTTGTGGAGTCTCCTTCTCTGGAGATATTCAAAACCCATCTGGATACATTCCTGTCCACCCTGCTCTAGGAGAACCTGCTTTGGCAGGGTGTTTGGACTAGATGATCTCCGAAGGTCCCTTCCAACCCCTACAATTCTATGATTCAGTTCAGTAGGAGGGAAATGCTGGTTATGGCACACCAGCTAGGTATCCAACACCAACACTAAGATCTCAGTATCTGCTCATGAGCCAAGTCTCTACTTTAAAAACCAACATTATTTAAAATAACTTGTCTCTTTAGAAATTAAATAAGTGACAAGTATTTCCTAGGGGAAAATAATGTATTATGAAAATATTAATATTTCCTATAACTTTAACTTGATAGAAACCTTTGCAGTTTTTTTTGGTAATTTCTTCTCACTCGGTTAGTATTCAAAGGCTCTATTATGGAATCGTTCAAGCCACTGCTTGTAATACAGCATATTAATATATTCATTTTCTCTATCTAATAGCAGTTTTCCATTCCAATTTCCTTTATCTGACTTCAGCATGATTCATTCTGATGATAAAATGCCCTCCTCTTTCATATAGTTTAATTCATTCATGACTTTTAAAATTCATATCTTCACATTAAATATGTTGGCAAGTTTGCTCATGTCAGATTGGTCCCTTCCCCCTCTAGTTTTCTGTAACCCATCTGAACAGAGGCTTCCACAATTTTTAACAGTTTTAATTTAATCTGGATCTTTTGTAAGATAAATTTTAGGAATGGTAATTGTTTCACACATGAAAAAGCCCTCAACACACATCATGATATTAATTATCATTAGCTGCATGCTTCTCAGCAATTCTGGAACAGGTTTACAGTACGCACCTATAACACTCGCAATACAGTGTCTCAACGTTTGCTGGAACGCAATGTTTCCTCCGTGCTGAATGAGGCCCCATCAGAACAATAACTGCGTTCAAAGTCCAAAGGCCCCACAATCTGCTCACCTCCAAAATACGTCACAGCTTTTGACCTCTGCACCAACCCTGCTGTTGCACTGGCTTATCTTTCAAAAAGATGCTAATTTTGGACATTTTGACTTTACAACTTTAAAAGGCAAACAAGCAACAGCTTGTAAATTATCTTAATGGATGCGTTACTTCTAAACCCATTGCTTGTTTAACTCTACCTAGTTTTGACTTCTAACCCTCAAGTCTTTCTTACTTATACAAGGATGAAATGAGTTTTTGGACTCCTGAAGCAGGCCCAGAAATTCCCCCAGCTGCCCCTTGGTGAGTATTTGATCCACAGGATACCCATACTCACACAGTGTCCTCCTGCTTGACCTAGAACTCCTTTCTCCAGCAAAAGTCTTCTTCCTGCAGGGCTGAAGGCCTCTGGGGGCCTGGATAGATCTGCTCTGCATCAGCACATCACATTGAGGACTCCCTTTACAAAAGATCATTGTACCTACTTATTTTTGAAGGATGGCCAAAAGAAGTGATTGTAAATGTGCTGTCCATCCTTTACCTAGTATCTGAGACATAAGAACTGCATTACACTGAAGAGCAAAGTCTAGGTTCAAAACCTTCCTCAGTGTGAGAAAGTCAAACCTTGGTGGCCTATGTCCCACTCACTCCTTCTTGAGCCCAGAAGCAGGGAATGACAAAGGGGGCAGTCTTTGAGGGCTGCTGGTTGAGCCAACACTTCCTCTTAGAACAGTCAGATTTGGGTTGTAGTCCCAAGACACATGAATAGTCAACGGACTCACCATCAGCTTGTCCTCCAGGTGTGTTTTAAAAGAAAACATTTAAACATGGGCTTGCTTCTCTAGGAGAAAACCAAGTAGCTGCAGTCAGGATATTCTGGACTCAAGGTCCTGTGTCAGTGGAGGTCCATCCAGGCTTAAGCTCCTTATCATCCAGAGACAGTAGAAGATGTCAGGCACCATCTGGCCATCAGTGTTTTCTACAGTCTTGCCCAAAACAATTCACCACCTTGTCTGCATCCCACCTGGGGCTCCTCACTGTCCCCATGGAGCACTGAGGAAAGCCAGATCCCTCCCTCTGGGTGCCTGGGGGCAGACATCAGAGCTGCCTGACTGGAGCTGGCTGTGAGCCTTGTCCTGGCTAGCCACCACACCTCTTCTTCATGTGGGTACTGCTCACAGGTCACAGTCCAGTCAATTCTTAACCTTTGGGCAAACAGCACATTGAGCTTTCATGGTATGTCACTATAACACATTTTCCAAAACTTGAACACCTCTTGATCCTGTTTTCTGGAATCTTTCTTACATTCCAACACCTTTTCCAAAATACTGTGGTAATAGTCTCTCAGATCATGTGTACAGCTGTACTAGCTCCCTCACCCCTCTCAGACACTCTGTTTGTATTTGGGGATTTCACTGGTTGCCTCAAATACAGTATTGGATTAGAAGTTTTAAGTAACCATTTATCACCTCCTTTTTAGGGTGACTTCACACGAGGATGCAATAAAACTGCCTTGACTCTGATAATATCTAGCCCCATCACAACTTCCACACAAGGCGTGGGGTCATTAACAAGAAGGAAGATTTTAAAATTTTTTGGAACCCAGCTCATGCTAGTCTTTGAATTAGCTCCTCAAGAACCCCAGGAAACTGATTTGAGAATTGGGATGGCCAGTGGCAGGCAGGGGACCGATACAGCTAAAGAAAGCGCATGAGCCACTTCAGAAGATATGCTCCAAGTTCCTCCCCAGGTCTTTTGCCTTTTATTCTCCAATTCAGGTATTACATTTCCACTGGTTTTCACCAGGATTGTGCATGCACCTTGACATGTTCACAGAAGTTCCACGATACAGAGTTTCACAACTGGGACAGGTCCCTACAATCGGGACACCAGGGTGACAAAACAGATTCTGGAGAATTTCCCACTGAATAGGATGGAGAGAACATAATTACCACATCGTAGCACTACAATGCCTCATAAACATAGAATAGACTAGATCCATTTACCACAAAAATCACAGAAAGTAACTGATCAAAGAATATCTCTTTTATGTAAAATATACATTTGTAGGATATAATTTTAATACAACTTTTATACTTATTGATGTTGGGTTTGCAACACTGAATTAAAAAAAAAAAAAAAAAAACAAAAAAAAAAAAAAAAACACACAAAACAAACCCAAAATAGTCTTGCTGCCAGAATTTTATTTTTCATAATACTTATAGTTTGAGGTAACAATGAAAGAAGACTGTGTGCTGTGAACAAAGTCAGTGATGTTTGTCTGCAGTCATATTTCTATTATAAAAGTGAAAAGTAAACTTAAGACTTGGCATGTACACTAGCATTCATACACATATAGGTCACGGCAAACTGAGAAAGCAAGGACTTATGCAAACCTACTCTGTTTGTATTTGTGACCTTTGCAAAATATACCATTATTATGACAGAAGTCAAGACAGATGTAGTTTACATCACTATCATTATTAAGTGTGTGTCTTTGTATGATCCACAGCACAATTTACTGCAGGAACCAGGAATAATACACACAGGAGTGTGGGTCTTTGCATGGAGCCTTAGCAATGATGACTTGAATTCAGCTTTCCTTGATATAGATAAAAACTGATATTCCATGCACACACGTTTTATTTACAGCTGACTCATCAACAGTGACTAGTCACCCCTTCCTCTGGCAGCAGTAATTACGAGCAGTCTTTAATCTTCTTTAACAAGCTCTACTTCCCGTGTAAAGTCTCAGCGACCTCCTCAAGGCGTGAGTTGTTTATCAGGGCCCATTCAGCAGCAGCAGTCTCTTTCCAGTACAGTCCTTGGTATGGCTAAATTCCATTGTCCCTTTTTCAGCAGTCAAAAATCCATGATAAATTCTGTACAACACTGTAGTTAATATAACAGCAGCACCAGATATAATATTAATTCCTTTGCTAAAAGCTGTTTGCAATTAATCTCTCTATTGACAATATTTTACCAAAACTAAATCAATGTACATCTCTAAATATCAGAAATGTATACTTTGATAAATACATTATTGTACAAGAATTCTGACATGCAGGTCATGCTATTGGGCTAGGCTATATACAGAAGAACATGTCACATGATCAACAATAAGTTATATTTCTTTTCCTAACAAAAAATAAAACATGACAATCAGGGATTATTCAACAATCTCAAGGATCTCTTAAGATTTGGGTTGTTATGGTCTTCCCCATGTAGTCCTAAAACTCTGAGGTTTAGGGTAATTTTTCCTCACCAGCCCAGAACATAAAATCTGCCATTGCATTTGTCCTGTTGCATAAACAGAGGTTAATATTGAATGAAAAAGCCACTAGAGGAGATACAGTTTCAAAACTGTAATGAATGCTGGTTGCAAGGAGGAAGATTGATGCAATAGGCAACCGGTCAGTACTGTAAAGCCACTACTAAATCCCACTCGAAAAATCTTCAGAGTGCTTACATGAGTTAGTCTAGATGACACTAACTTGCACTTGAAAAATATATATCTTTGTATCTATACACATCAGTATAGTCCATATGAAAAAAAGAGAAAAGGAGAAAAATGTCCTTAGTTAACCTTAAAAGAGGGGGCATTTTAACAGTATCTCTGTGCTTTATGGAGACAGATGGAGAATACAGTAGACAGGTTGCAAAACAGACAGACAAACAACATATAGGACAAAGCACCTCAGAAAACATTGACTGAGGAAATTTTTGAAGCTCATGAGCCAGAGGTATAAGGCTGGTCAGAAACCCAACTTGAAAACTACTACCCTCTTACAGTGGTACAAAAAGCCCCCAATAATTGTCTCATTTTTATGTGGTACTCAGCCTCTGAAAATGTTGAAGAACCCTGGAGTAGAGAAATGACTACAGTACCAAGCAGCACTTGCTAGCTTAAAATTGCAAGTCTGGATGGCATTTACCTTTCTTGCATGTTTTGTGCCTTCCCCAAGCCATTAAGAAAGAGATCTGGCTTCTGCTTGCGTGTAACCAGTAATGACAACCTCTTTGCAGTTATCTGTGTGCAAACAACCGGAGACATTCAGAACTCTGATACAGCAATCCAGTACCAAAGTAAGTTAATCACAAAGTAAAGCCATTTATAAACAAGTAGATCATTAAAAAATAAAGGAAAAGGTTAAACAAAGAAAAACAATCCCACATGCAGACCAGTTTATCAGTGCTTTCATTTCAGCAGGATGGTACAATGCGAGAACACACATCCAGAGCCTTCTGTGGTCTCCACAATCGGCAACACTGCTTGTCAGGTGATGGAGACAGGATGGTCCATGCAAATGAGCAGACCCAAGTCACATTGTGTGCAACCACGACACGATTCCAGACATCTTCAGAATGGATTAGAGTCACAAGAAATGGAGGTTCAATGGAGTGACTGACAATTAGTTGGAAGCACATTATTTTAAGTAATCTCCCTGAAAATACACTTATTTATTGAATATACTGGCCAACGGCATCCACTACCTGTCCTTTTATTGCCACAGGAAAGTAGGACAATATCATAGATAAAAGGAGAAGCGCTACCTTAGGTAGCCAAGATAGAAATCTTCAGCTACCCAAGTGGCATTTCTTGCTACTGACAGTTATATCATGCAGGAGTTACACCATATTTGTGGAGCCTATGGTTAATGCTACATTTATTTCCCATATGTGGTAAACAGTATTTGAATTAATACTATGTAGCCGATTGATGCCATCTGGTTTACAAGATGGAAGGGATGGGAGACCGAGAGCGCCTTAGAGGACAAGGTGAGCTGTAGGGTGATGTTACTGGAGACAGTCGCAGAGCATTGCCTGTCAAGCCAGCTATGTTGTTTAAGCTTCGAGATTTTTCGTAGCCTTGTATGAGAAAATGCACAGACATCAGTTGAATTCAGCCAAAAAAATAGACAAAGACAAACAATACAATGTAATGTAATCCAAGGAGCTACCTGGGACTCAGAGGGAATCTGCCTGCAAAAGAACTCAATGCTGAGACACCTTACTATCAAAATATATTAATAAATAAAATTATTTACAAATTAATGCAGCTATTCTTCCCCAGAAAATTAAACAGACCGTCACACAAGAGGTCTGATCTGCTCTTCCACATCCCATCTTGTGCTCAGTGCCACTCTTCTGGCTTCAGTAGGGTTGCACCAGTGTGCAAGATAAAGGACCCCAACAGGGTTACTGGTTGAGCTACCTGGCTAACCATAATTAAAACCCCATTAAGACAGACTATAAAACCTGGTAGAGTTGTATAATCTCTGCTAAACCCAATTAATAATAAAGGATGATTTTTCTTTAAAAATAAATAAATAAAACAAAACCCAAATAAAACTGTATACAGTATCTGTAAATCACTTCTGCAGAGGACTGAATGATACTGTGGGAAAGGAGTTCCATCTTCAGAAATATTAACCCTAAGACTTTGTGTCTAATATTAAAGTATAACAAGAGAGCAGAGTTTGACACATTTGCAAATGCCTTCTGATTGGCAAATTTAAAACAGCATATTTGTGCTCATACTCCAGCTGACTCAAATGAAATAAACGGTATTAATCCACATAAGCAAATAGTAAATAATTAATCATTAAACAAGGCAACCACATAATGCTTCACAATTTGGAGGGAACATTGCACTTGCAGACATTTTTGTTCACATACACTGTGGGCTCTAGCTACTGACTTTTTGCTACATCTAGATCGTTCTCACCGTGTAGGGGCTATGCTGTAAAATGTCGGGAAAGCCTTGCTATTCACTGCCTCACTATCTTCATGCTCAAGTAGTTTCAATACCACCTGAATAATCCCACTTATGAAGAAAAGTATCAGCCCATCAGTCTGGAGAGGGGTATCAGAAAGGAAACACAACAAAGATGAAGCCGGACAGGACCTCGCTCCTCAAGTACATAGATACGTGCTTCACTGCAAGCATGAGAAGCCCCATTCATTTCAATGGCACTACCTGTCTCCTTGAAGACAAGTATGTGTCTAAGCATTTGTCAGGTTAAGACATTCAGGTATAAGTTGCTTACAGGGAAATACTGAGACTTTTCCCATAGAAACTATAAAATGTCAACAACAATACAGCTAAACATTACACAGGATGTCACCAGACATTTTTGTTTCTCTTTGAAACAGTTAGTGGCTCAAATTCCAGATCTCCAGATAACAGACAGCTAACAGACGGTTGTTAACATCTTCAGGAAAAATCGTATCTTAGGTTGTCCCCTAACAACAATTAACATATTTCTTACCTACTGAGAACTGCATACTGTAAAACTGTACTTATAGCAAATGTATAACCTCACGTCTGCTAAAAGTTTGTACAATGTTATCTCCAGATTGCAAGGGCAGGGTAGACTGTGATGCGTCACAGACTTCTGATACATTTCAAAAACAGCCTCCAGTTTCTGAGTTTCTATCAGTATTTACACAGATTAGAAAGAATCATGTTTGAGAGGGGAATAGAAGGGAAGCACACTGCTAGTGTGAATATTTAACCTCCCCTGTAAATATAAAGCTTACCAAAAAAAAAATCAAAATAATCAGGTAGCTTTTTTTTTTTTTTTTTTT
>VXBH01005731.1:1874848-1912978 GCA_013400035.1 Rynchops niger
TTTTTTTTTTTTTAAACACAGAAACTAGGAAACTATTTCTTAAAAATATTTTTACTGATACTTTTCTAATGATAAAAGCAAAGAACTGATAGAGGAAGATAGTAAAGATGATAAAGAAAACAGGAACTCCTCAAAAATGAAAACCAGATACACAAGATGAATAGAGATAGAAGCATGATCCAAAATCAGTGCTTTCTGCATATTTCAGTGGGGTTTGGATCAGGTCTGAATCAGTATCACCTTAGAGATGGAGATAAGATGCTAACGGAAAAAAGCTCAGAATAAACAATCATTGAACGCAACCAAGAACCAATGAAGGAATGAACCAAACAAGAAGGATGTACCAAAAGAAAGAAAGGGAAAAAATAAAATTAAAAAGCAATAGTCTTGATGTGTGAATTAAATTCAAGTATTCAAAACCATTTGGGTGCTACTTGGTGATGTTTTCTGCTTATGAGCTAATTTCCCTACTCTATACAAAATAAACTTCAAAGCCACTGGACAAAACATTTCAGCCTAGACTAAGGTTATCATTAGAACCAATCAAAGAGCAGAACTGTCAGTTCTGAACTCAAGCCCCACTTTCTAGCAAAAACTATGGAAATATTTTCTCTTGAATCTGGATTTTGAAATGAAAATATTCATGCGGTCTCATTCCAAAATATGTTTTACTGTTATATGAATACATCTTTAGTAGCTAATGGTTAACTTCTTTTATTATTTCTGATCTGTTCCAATTACGGTTGCTGCCAAGTGAACAGCACTCAAATGTTTATACTAATATTTCTAAAAGTCAAGAACCTTATCTTGCAAGATGCCATGGCAATCCGCCTTATTCAGGTGTTCCTGACCCCCTCTAAAGACTGGATCCTTACCATGAGAGATATTGTAAATAATCCTAGTTGCTCAGAAGACAGTGAGAAATATACACTCAGTGGAAAATGCCCTAAATCCATGCAAAAACATGTTTGCAATGAAGTCCCATTTAATCTAAACCTTATATATAGGAATATGTAAAACACAGAGACAATCGCACTCTTTACAAATACCATACACATCAAACTCTGGTTGCATATCTGCCTTCACAGGTTCAACCTACTGATCTCATCCTTTTGAAATGTAAAACAAAAATGTAAAAAAGCATTTGCAGAATAATCCAAGAGAAGTTCTTTAATGTCTATGGCTTGCTGGTATAGCCATGTTTGCTGTGCACAAAGCAAGTTTAGAAAAAAAAAAAAAAANACTAGAAAAATCTCAGCCAAAAATGTTTGTCCAGTGCCACATGGCTACTGCAGATGAACTCTGAGGTGAACAACTGCACATCAGCACTCAGGAACATGAAACCTGTTGGAATGATAACAATTTGCCAAGAAACCAAAGCAATTCTAATCTAAGGAAACGGCAAGACTACTGCTGGCATTGCTGGTTTGGGGTCTATACCCTGAAGCTAGGCTTCCAGCCACAGCCAGCTGTGGCCTGATGGGACAGCCCCACCATTAGTCACCTGGGTAATACAGATAATGACAGAAGGTTTTGCAAACTCTGCATGGGGAACCCCACCCTACCAGACAGTGAGTAATCAGATTTGAAGAGGCTGAATAACTACAAAGGCATTTTTAGTACCTTGCAAGATCAAACACTGTTTATTGAGTTATTCAGTTGAATTCTGATTGGGGTAGACAGTCACCTCTTAGTATGAGTGGTGTGCTTCGAAGGGGAAGCATTTTGTGGCATTATGAACTCAAATTTTCCTTGAAATAAAATCTAAATAGCATCTTATATGTTATGCTTTGTTGTGTTCAGAACAAAGATGTTGCTTGCTTCTGACATTTCAACCTTTTAAGTGTAATTTATTTAGCTGTAATTTTTACTAAGTTATTAAGTGCAGACCAAAGTTATTAAATAATTAATTTGTCTTTTACAATGACAAATGGTATTGAGTGATGAGCGGTTGGATGAGCGAGGTCTGAATTGCAGGCTTTTCCATTAAAGGTAACAGACAAATGAAGACAAAAGTGAAATGAGGGTCCAACATCAAGCACATTTTGTGAAGATTAAAGGAGATGAGTGTTTCTAAAAGGAAAACAAGAAAAGAATGACTAGGAATAAAGAAAAAAGATACATTGTGAGTACAGTCTTTCCTCTTAGAGCATTGTGCACAACATTTTACGCTAAGTTTGCTTTTCACAAGCACATTGCTGAGTAACCTTTTATGATCTAATGAAAGAAGTCCATACCTTTCCTGATCCCTCCATCAGTAGCACACGTGTAATCACCTGTTGTCAGTAGGAAACATGTTCCCCCTCTTCTGTTTTTGTCTCTGGTACTAGAGCGTCTGATGGGAGGGAGCCTTTCACCAGGTGAGAGTGGCTGCTCACTTCCTGCACTGTCTTCACCTGATAACACTGGTTAAAGCACCATGCCCATTTACAGACAATAATGAATGAGGAAATGAGACATCACAAAGAGCTTATGCTGAATGCCGGATATTCCCATCACTCAAAAATAGTTATAAGGTAAATCATTAGAAGAAAACAAGAATGCAATTCACCATTAATGAGTACAAAATGGCCCAAAGCGTTTCTTTTAGTTTTATTTTATTCAAAAACAAATGATCTTTTGACTTTCCTGTTCTTCTTTAAAATCTCGTATAAAGTTTTACTAAACTAACACGAAATAAGAAATAATCAAATCAAGGCTCAGCCTATTATAGATTTTAACTTTTCAGAGTACAGTCAGCCTTGGATATTTCAAACAAGCATTTACTACTGTGGCTATCCTTTTTGGTAAAGAAGAGGTTGTGTTAGTCATTTTTGCTTAGAATATGTAATTTAGCATATTTTTAAGACAACCCCTCCCCTAGAAGGGTTAAATTTCCAATATTTGGCATTCAAATCTGTTTAATAACACACTTATCTTTCATTTCTATACTCATCGCACTTGCACTGCTGGTCATCATAAGTACCCAACATTAAATGCTGTCTTTGGTCTGTGTGGTTTATTTTGTCAAACAGAGAAACTCACCTCTCCTGATTTGGCACTCCCAAAGGACTCTCTTTTAAAATTATCTACTATTTCAGATTCAGGCCACACTTCAAGAAAAAAACCCTCTGCTCTGTACAGTACATAACAGGTAATGGCATGTTATTGACTTGCATTTAAACCTGAGCACGTGTTTTTCTGAACTGGTAATGCAAAGGGCTATATTCCAGCCTTGAAGTTTTGCACAGAATTCCTAGTGACTCTAAAAGCATTCTCTACCAGAAATAAAGCTACAGTGCACAATGTGAGCGGTGGCACTACTGAAGAGAAAGTTAATACTTTAAAATGTATCCTTTTTGCATATCTGCTTTCTCTCTAACTTCAAGGACTACAGCACCTTGTAAATAAAGCTGCAGACACAGAGAAGTGTCTCTTTGCTCTGATCACACTGAGCTTCCTCCATTCCAGAATACCTTTAGTAGGTCCTGATGGCATGAAAAAGCTGTTATCACTAACACTTTAAAGATGTTGTCTGAAAGTGGGTATCAGTCAAAGCACTGTAAAACTAATTATATTCCACCCTCAGTGTGAGTCCTTTCAAGGGTTTCCATCCTCTTAAATATATTTAGGGTGTTGAAAAAGCTGCATTAACTTTGTCTGTGAACGCTTACTTGGAGACTGAAACCGAGTTTCTTTGAACATAAATGCCATTCAGTAACAGAGCAACAGACCAAAGATGGATATTGTTCAGAGACTGATTTTCCAGACTCTTCTTTTTAAATACTAAATTTCAACTACTAAGTCACACCAGTCATGAGTAGTTTTGCTCTTACTATTCTTTAGCAGCTGTCAAACAGGACTCTAATGACTGGTATGTGAGCTTTGTAATCAGATTGTGCTTGGCTTAAGAATAAAAGCATTCAAAAAACAACCAAAAAAAATCCTTCCTGCTAAAAAAATTGTGTTAATTATTCTGAGAGATAAAATTTACTCTTTAATTTGAAGAGATACAGAGTATGGGGCAGTGGTTTGGAGGGGCAGAGGCTGTCATTTGGTATGCATTTTCACAGAGATTAGCACAAAATACTCTTTATCCATCATTTGGAACTCTAACAAATAAGGTAATATAAATCATAAAAATCAACACTATAATGACGATGTAGCTAAGGGCTGTAATTTTCATTTTTCTTGACAAACTTTACATCAGCTATACGACTAGCATTCAATTAATATTAAATATCATGCAATGTCTCATCTAACACAGACAAAGGAGGTTCTTCTAGCCAGGGAAGCAGAATGCCAAATGGAAAGAAAGCGAGAGTTTCTTCTTATTTCCTTTGAGTGCTGGGCTTTTGATGTAAAGCACCTGCTCCTTTTAAATGACTGCTTCTTTGTAGGATCTTGCTTAACAGGCCACGATGTGGCACAGGCAAAGCTGACACAAGAGACAGACACTGAGGCAAAACACCATGGAGTCCAACAGGGTGGGACACGGTGGCTGCTCAAATAGTCACAGTCATGCAGAAAAACAAGAAACATCCATACGACGCAACAAACAACAGGCAAAAGAAAAGGTTGATATCATCAGCAGGAAAGCATTCTCAACAGAGCAAGCAAAACTGTATAGACCAGCTACATAGAGGTTTGGGAACATCGCTATAACTATTTTGTCCTCTATGAGACTGACACACGCAAACACTGGAGGGGAGAAGGGTGGGAGCTATGTCTTCTCCTGGCAGAAAGACTGGCTGCTTTCTGACCCCTACCAAACATACTGGTCTATAAAGTGTTTTCAGAGGACATGCATTTCTACTGGGGTCCTACCTGATGATCTATTGTGCTCCATCAGCTGGTTGTCCTTGCCCAGGCAGATGTCCCCCTGTGTGCTATTGCAGGCCATGTTCAAGTCTGTCTTGCAGAAGGTGGGTGAGCTGGCTTGAGGAGCAGGAGGGATGTGCTTCTTCCGTTTCCTCGGCAGTTTCTGCTTTGCCATGGCCAGGGAATAGTACATCCCAAAATTGTTAACAATCACAGGCACGGGCATGGCTATGGTGAGCACCCCCGCCAGGGCGCACAGGGCTCCCACCAGCATGCCTGACCAAGTCCGTGGATACATATCCCCGTATCCCAGGGTGGTCATGGTGACTACAGCCCACCAGAAGCCGATAGGGATATTTTTGAACTGCGTGTGCTCACTCGCTGATGGGTCATTAGGCTGGGCTCCCACCCTCTCTGCGTAGTAGATCATGGTGGCAAATATCAAAACACCGAGTGCCAGGAATATTATCAGCAGCAAAAATTCATTGGTGCTGGCTCGCAGAGTGTGGCCCAGCACCCGGAGTCCCACAAAGTGCCGGGTGAGCTTGAAGATTCGCAGGATCCTCACGAACCTTACCACCCTGAGGAAACCAAGCACATCCTTAGCAGCTTTGGAGGAGAGCCCGCTCAGGCCCACTTCTAGGTAAAAGGGCAGAATGGCCACAAAGTCAATGATATTCAAGAGGTTTTTGATGAATTCGAGTTTGTTGGGGGAAAAAACAACACGTACTAAAAATTCAAATGTAAACCACACCACACAGACTCCTTCCACATATGTCAGGGCAGGATCTGTCTCAATTTCATACTGTAGCACAGTTTCTGTCCCGTTGATGACCTGCTCAGTTTTGTTTATAATAGTATTGAAAGCCTCATGCGTTTCCAGGCAAAAGGTTGTGATTGAAACTAGGATGAAGAATAAAGAAGCAAAGGCGATGAACTGAAACAAAAAGAGGGAAAAGAGACATCAGAACCACACAGCTCTTCATGTTAATATTAACAATGTCAGTGATCATTATACATCTTTTACTGATCATCCCCAAATGATTCACAAATTTGTATGCATAAAACTTTGCATCTAGGCCACAGGAGAGCAGCAGACAGTTCTCACATGTAGGCCAGGAGTCTGGGAGCAGGAAAAGCTTTGGTGATGGACACCATGACAGGCTACAAGTCATTCAGAAAGTGGCAGTGAATTCTTAAACCCACGGTAAATCATCTGAACTCCATTTGGTTGTGAAGGGACCTTACAAACAGCCCCCATACCCAACCGCAGCAAAATTTAAGGCTGTCCACCTCTCACATAGTGGAAAACAAGGCTGACCCTAATGGTCTTGAGATTATGGTTCACATCTGGCCTGAAGGGCACCTCAGATGGTCCTAGGAACAGATCCAAGCATCAGGTTTCCTTTGGATTTTCAATGGCTGACAAACACAGGATATTCACTGGCAGAAAATGCCTTCCGTGTTACAGGTGGAGTTGGTTGAACCTCCTCTTTAGTTTGCAGTCACCAATCACTCGTACTCTCAGGGAGGACTCAGAGTAAACCTAGCTGAACCTCTCTCACTGCAGTGGGAGAGCTTGGCCAGTGTGTTAGGATCCACAATCCTGCTATCAAAGTTACAAATCCAGGACAATATGAACAAATAGGGAAACACAAATCCAGTTCTGGTAGGGGCATATGAACAGATAAAATACAGTTAAATAACATGGAGACAGCCCTCACAGAGGATTGTTAAAGACACAAAAAACATTTACTGCCTGATCTTTGACTCATTCATCACTGTCAAGCATTGAAGAAAACAGAACGTCCAGGACACGATCTCATAAAAATTGTCACTGAGCCAAAGAGCTGGAAGGGGTAATAAACTTTCTTACACTCAGTGAAACATGCCAAGTGAAAAGGTGTTTTGAGGGTAGTTGCTCCTTTGCTACAATGGTTAACTACTTTTAAGTGACCGTATATTACCACCATGATAGCACTCCAACAGCAACTGCATAGCACGTTAATAGATGATGTGTTTAAATGCCTCCCTGAGCTAGGGTTTGTAACATGTTATCAATGTGTTTGTTATTCTGGATTTTCAGCTTAATAGACATTTTATAGCCAGTATTATCCTGAAAAAAACTCTCTGAAGACTTGAAAATTTTCTAAGGTGCTAGAGGCCCAAAGAGGCAAAAAGATGTCTAAGGAGGTTTTTGAAAATATCTAGTGCCTATGTAGTTCCTTACCTAACTAGCAGCTTGAAATTGTACCATTGCGTGATATCAAGAAAGAAACATATTTCTTTCAAAATGTCAGCAAATTACTAACTCTTTTGCCTTTCGATTTTTATAATTTTAAACTGTCACTTGCTAGTAAAACGAATAGCAAGAGGAATGCTCTTCATCCTTTTTAATATTATTTATTTCAGTAAATAAACCTAATATATTTTATGTTTCCCTAAACGCTACTTCCAAGTCACTCAGGGAATGGCTCTTTTTATGTTAATCCCCAACCTGAAACTGAATACCTTAAAGCAGCTCAGCAAGAAGAATAAAATACCATATCCTCTACAACCAGCCTACTGGAAAAGGCAGCTTACAGTCCGGGTCCCAGTGGTACAGGCAAGAGAAAACGTGGCAGCAGGATGCTGGTATGTTGCAACACTAAAACCTTGAATCTCACTGAAAAAATCTAGTTACAAGGGAGACAGAACAGCAGCCATAAGCAAGAATTCCTCCCTTCTGTCACTTTAATCCAAGCTGCAACATTGTGGCTAAACTAATTTTGTGTGCTTAGGGTATGACCAAATTTAGTATTATCACACAGATTGTGTGCCACTGGAGTTCATTTGGGCCGGTACAATACTGAATGGTTGCATTTTTCTAACCGAGAACATTAGTTAGACAACAAAAATGTTGTCTCTGCAACCAGTAGAGAGAATTGCTTTTTTTTTCTGAGAAACAAGTATAAATTTGCAATGCAGGCCTGGCAAATTTATTATATTCAGACTCACAAGATATATCTACCTATATCAGAGATGTGCATCTTGTTTATGGCTTCCTTTCCTCAATCAATAAAACAAAGTTATTACACCAAGCCCCTCAATTACAAATGTTCTAAATCTGTTATCTTTCAGAAAGGACTGACTCAGGGACTGCACTGAACACGTGTCATCCGGTCTGAACTTCTGGTCAGGAGCTAAGCAAACAATCTCACACCGGCTGGCTGATTTTTACCCAACAGGCTTTTCTGCCTTTGCCTTAACTACAAAATTGCTGCTAGACGTTCATAGCTCATTTCTTCCTGGCACCTGACACCAACATACACCAAAAAGCCTCGGTCTTGTGTGAGACACCTGAAGTCAGCAAATCCAACCAGATTTATATTACCTAAATGAATTAATCCCAGCAAATCTTTGGAAAACCTCTCTGTAACACGGACAGAGAATTTATCAGACTCTAAGCCACCAGTGGGCTAAGAATGACCCTTGGGATGCTCCTAGAATGTCCTAGAGCCCCTCCAGCATCATTCTACACAGTGAAGGAGGGAAAAAACCAAACAAATCTGTGGAGGCTGAGGATCACTGGAGCTAAATCAGCATTGCATTTTGCAATCTGGATGAGAACTTTTAATAGATAAAATATTGGGCAAACTCTTTAATAGCAACACTTTGGTGATTTCATGCAACTGTGAACATTTTCTGTCTGAAAAGAACAGAAAATTACATTCAACTTAGCCAAACTAAAATTCACCAACAACTTAGATGTAATAAGGATTAAATGTGCATTCAGCAGTGCACTGAATCTAATAGCATGTAAATAATTAGCACCTGTTTCTGGGCTGTATTTCAGAAAGGGAATCCATTCTGGTTCAGATCCTTTCTAAAAAAATGCCAAATACCAAGGGATTAACTAGAGGTAGAAAGGCCTGACAAGCTATTTATTACTGTTTTGTTCAACACTGACACTGTGAAAGGCCACAGTGCACTTGGCACTCGGCACTTGGCAAAGCAGATCTAAATTTTTAATTGTGCACCTACATTCAACAGCACTTTATTACCCTTAAAGGAAAAAAACCACTCAGTCACTTCCAAAATCCCCTGAGTATCCTACTCTGTTATCCTAAAGAAATCATCTTTCGGAGGTTAGAGCAAACAAAGGCAAGAAAAAAACATTAATCTGGTGACAAATTTCTTGGTAATCCTCCAATTTCCATTCATAGTAATGTAAAACAATGAGATATGCACCTTTTGCCGTGCACGCAATAGCATATACATCCTTGATTTTGAGCAAAGACGCTCATTCCTTTTATCTCTTGTTGAGTTTTGTTTTAAACTGTAAACTCATTGGATCAGGACATTCTGGACAGAGCTTGCACATCACCTAGCATGATGAAACCTCATACATAAGAAGACCTACAACGTTACTGTAATAGTCAGAGGGTTCAGAGAACATGCAAGAAGAAAATACAACGGCCCATGAAAGAAGGAACATTTTATCAGTCAAAGAAAAATGCTTAGGGATTTACTTTACATTAAGAAAGATACTTCCTTAATATTATATTACATAATACTAGGCAACGGATTGACAAGACTCTAGCATGTTTTTCACAAACAGTTGTCATGATAGAGATGAAATTAAGTCACGTGCTACCCTCACTTTATGCTATCCTTCTGCTTCATCCTAATTCCATCTTCTCTCATTTTGAAGGCAATGAGCATCTAAAAACACATCCATTTTTGTTCATGTGGGCAAGCACCACGTTTCAGACAAAGTTGGTACAGATCCAAACTCCCAGATTCTCCAGTGGATGGGATCAACAAAGTTCTCTTCCTTAGTCCTGCTACTGTTCACAATAATTGGGCATTAATTGGGCCAAGCTTTTTGGGGTTTGGTTGGATTTTTTTTATGAAACACATAAATCTAAAACGAGTTAGCCTTATGATCATTTTAGGAAGGTCACATGAAGAGACAATTTTTTGTTTGAAACATTAGCAACCTTTCACTGTAGAGAAGTTCTGAAAACTTAGGCTTTGACTAGTTGCAAGACAAATTCAGCCTTGGTACATAGCTAAACAGCTTCACTGACCCCTTTTTTTAAACCAAAGATTGTGGCCCAAACACATGGCTTGAAACTCTTTGGAAAAACATTGAAGATAAATCTTCAAATAAGACCAAAATGATCAGGATTCTTTTCTCATTTCTCAAAAGCTTAAAAAAAAATAGTTGTTTCTTGTTTGTTTCAATGGACCAGATAAAGCTATCTTTCTTCATTTAGGTTTTCTCTTTTCACCCTGAGGGACAACACTTAGTTCTACATGAGAGAATGGTTGTACAGACACTCCAGGGCCACCAAACCAGCCTTCTTCAGAATTTAAATTAATACAATTTGAATTAATAAAAAGTTCAGTCCATTTTTGCCAGAAGAGAGCAGTTAAAAGTTACGAGAATGTTCAGTATGTAATACACAGCATTCAGAACGTTCCTCATGAAGTAGTTAAAGCTCTCAGTAGGCTGCTGATTCCCTCTGCTCACATTTTGAAGGCAGTGTGCACCCAATTTTGTTCATGTGTGTTGGCATCACATTTCAGGCAATGGTGGTACAGATTCCAGCTCCCAGCTTCTGCAGTTGATGGGATCACCAGCCAAGCACTGTTGCTGAGTCCTACTAATGTTCACAGTAAGTGGATTAATCATCTACAACTTGATTTTTGATGAAGCACATAAATCTGAAGTGAATACCAGACGCCTGCAGATACCTTGTTGGAAGTAGAAAACTTAATGATTCCTATTTTGAATTCAGTGTCCCATGGGGAACTGGGTTGCTCAGAGTTTAAAGCAATTTCAAAAAGTACAACCAATTCTAGGACTGCAAATTGATCAGTCTTTGAATTATCAGAACTTGTGTGCATCCAATGCCATGTTTTACCTCGCATACAGCTCCTAAAGCACCTTGAAGAAATTAAAGTCACTTTAAAAACCTGCAAATGACCTGACAACAGTCTTGTAGGCCATGTCTGGATTTCACAGTAGGAAAACACACTTGGTGAGAGGATGCTTTGGCTCAAGCCTGCCCAAGCTTCCTCTCCAACACAAACCCAGACATGGGACTGGTTGCACAACTGGATGTTGTCCTGTGATGGAGCCAGGGCCTGACTTCAGTCATTCTAAGGTTTATCAGCTTAGACACAGCCCAAATAAAACAGCAACAGAGACAGGAACTGATCCTCACACTCAGGTGTGCTATTCGTATTCATAAAATCAGACTCGTACTACTCCATATTCAAGATATGCTTGTCTGTTCATCCCGCACCCTTGAAACTGGCTATTTCTACATATTATTTAGTATTCCAAGATGGACAGATCATAGTCAGTGAAGAAGTTAATGCACAGTTACTTCTGGGTAGTCACAGTCACCCTTACTTATTGTTTCAAAGTTGTTTTGAATAAAATCTCTCACAACATTTCAGTATTTTTACAGAAAGAGTCTCTATCTTATCTAGATACAACATGTTCTGGGGCTGAATCTCAACACCTCCTCCTTCAACTCCCCTCACTGTGTAATGTATATTTTCTAACGTGAGTATTCAATAGCAGCTTTTAAGGTTCCGTTAGTTCATTAGCGTTTCATTCCAAGACTTAGAAGGCTTGCCCTTGACACACTTGACTACAGAAAAAGAAAACTAATGAATATTTGATAAGCCCTTGGAAATACAACATTTAATATTCTCTGATGCAGGTACTGAATTGCCTTTAAAGAAAAAAGTCGACAATGTTACTTTAAACAAATATCTTCACAGGCATATTATGAAACTTGATACATGCATGGTGCTGGAATTTAAAACAATTTTTAAAAAACCCAATAATCCTTCCCATCACACTTAGAATAAAAATACAACTATAGGGAGTTGGGCATAGAAAAGAGATTGCGTTTTATTTCTTAAACCAGCTTTGACAGCTTGTCTGCTATTCAAACTAAAATCCTGCTTTCATTATAAAAGATAAGAGTTTACCGAATGACTCTTAACTTTTCCTGACCAAAACATGAGTGGGGGAGTTTCCAGAGTCATCAGTTCTTTGCTTTCCCACCAGAGCATTCGTGCTAAACAGAACCCTCAAAACAGTGTAATGTTTCTATTGTATAACAAAATACTTGAAAGGGAAGAAGTATTTTTTTTTTTCTTAATATCATACTCATTTTGAAAAATCAAAAATAAACTTCCATACTTGGAGATTTACAAATTATTTCCATTGTTCACATTTGCCAGTTTAAGCTTCATCTTTTCATAGTTCAGAATACGATACAAAGAATTTGAAAAAATAATTGATTCAGTTTCCTTCTTCTACTAACCCTCTGACCACATAAATGAGGTAATCTATGCATTCAATGTATCCAATATCATTGACTGCAAAAATTTAGTCAGATATATTAATTACAAAATTGTATTTTACAGTTCTTCTTCATATGTACTCTAAGACTCATTGATCAACCCTATATCTTAGAATAAGACAGTTATAAGTGATTATAGTAAAATTAAATATTCCCATCATAAACATTATAATCTGATACTGACTTTCTTTTTCTTTTTCAGGAAAGTAAAGCTTTTGTTCCTGTAAATCTTCCATAAATTTGCCCTGTAATATTCTCCACAAGCCTTTTTTCTTCTTCCAGGAATTCAAACACCTAGTTACTTTGTGAAATCCCTCTAGTTCTGCAAGACTGAGACTCAGTCAAACAGGGAATAAATCCAATGTCAGGTACTGTTTCCAGTCAGTCACAATTAACTTGCAATGCTGATTTTTTAATCTAGTTTTATAACTGTTTCATCATTTAAAACCAAAGTCTTAAAAAAATTCCCATAAAAATTGCAATAAATTTGAGGGATTTGGGCATTCAGTGAAACTATGACTTGACTTAAGGAGAAAAAGAAACTCTATTTGTGAAGTACATGGCATGCTTCACTCTAATGCGTAGCAACTAACATTGGAATGAAATCACAGAATTAGGTACCACTACCAGCTTTAAAGAGAGTTGTCTCAGGATTTAGATTTGACATATTGTCCTCATTTCTTGTTTTAACATGATAGATTTCTTTTTCCCTCTGTTTAATTTTGTCTTGCTCCCTTAGAAAATAATCATTTCACAGGAAAAAAAAAAAAAAAAGAAAAAAAAGGAAAAGTCACATATGTTTGTATGCTTGTTCAGTGCATTGCATCTGGGTGTACTGAGTGAGAAACCAAATACCACCAGAAGCTACTAACCAAACTACTGGCATTTGAAATATAAATTCAAGGCAAATACGCTATCAGTTTGCTTCAACACTCATAAATCATAATAATTCATTATCATTCTCCAAAGATTAAGGAATGGATACACACACGTAATTTTAAATAAATCTTCAAGGGAAAACCGAAAGTATGATATATGAAGTATCAAGCACTAAAAGAAGACCAATATATTGTCTCTAAGACTCTGTAACTCATCCTTCTTTTGGGAGATAAGATGGAATGTCAGCATTAAACTCTTTTTTAAATGTCTACAGAAAGATTAAACAGCCCAACCATAGCATCCTAACTGAGAAAGTATAGCCATTATAACTTCTCAAACATCAAGCCACAGTAGGTAGAGTTCTGGGCAGTATTGTAGTCTTCATCCTGTGAAAAATAAGTCTTCTGTTTTCAAATCCCCAGCACAGTTCCTCCTCATTTGTGCTCTTTCCTGCTAACATTGTTTCACATTCAGTTTAATGGTTAACATTCTGCTGCTACGAATCTGTGCATAGTCATATTTGAATGAAAAAATCTATGTATCAATACACTTTCATTGATATACTGTTTAAGAACAGCCTATAAGTAATATGCTATGCATAGATTTATTGTGCTGGAGTATTCAGAGTTCAGACTGGCTACCATCTGTACGTAGTAGTGGGAACACAAATGTCCTCTTGCTTGCTCATTCTTTTCCCATTTGTTATAGTTTTACAAAGCAGTTGCCTTTCAGTACCAGCTGGAGCACAAATAAAAAGGTTATGAATGCCTCTTTTCATATTCAGAAATCCAGGTCCACAATTAAGTTGCTCTAACTCAGCTGTCAGGTAAATCAGCAGTCTGACACCAGTTTAGCCCGTTTAACATATCTGACTCAACAAATCATAGGCACATCTACATTTTAAAGCAGACCATAAAGAAAACCAGAGTTACAAATTATGCTGCATTTTAATTGCATTTAAGTGACGTATATCTTCCCCAAGGTTTCAAAACTGCTTTACAAACCTACTCTGATATAGACACATGTTCTGCTGCTCAGCATGGAAAAATTTGCCTCTGCTGAGCAACTGGAAAGATCATAGAATCATTTAGGTTGGAAAAGACCTTTTAGACCACCATGTCCAACTGTTAATCTAGCACTGGCAAGTCCTCCACTAAATCATGTCCCTCAGGACTACATCTACCTGTCTTTTAAATACCTTCAGGGATGGTGCATCAACCACTTCCCTAGGCAGCCTCTTCCAATGCTTAATAACCCTTTCAGTGTAAAAAGTTTTCCTAATATCCATCCTAAACCTCCCCTGGTGCAACTTGAGGCCATTTCCTCTCATCCTATCACTTGTTAGCTGGGAGGAGAGACTGACCCCCACCTCGCTACAACCTCCTTTCAGGTAGTTGTAGAGAGCGATAAGGTCTCCCCTCAGCCTCCCTTTCTCCAGGCCAAACAAACCCAGCTCACTGAGCTGCTCCTCATAAGGCTTGTGCTCAATACCCTTCACCAGCTTTGTTGCCTTTCTCTGGACATGCTCCAGCACCTCAATTTCTTTCTTGTAGTAAGGGGCCTAAAACTGGACACAGTACTCGAGGTGGGGTCGCACCAGTGCGGAGTACAGGGGGACGGTCACTTCCCTAGTCCTGCTGGCCACATTATTTCTGATACAAGCCAGATGTGACATTGTGTTTCAGTGGCAGGGCTACACTTCATGCAGCGGGGGTTCCCAGGACAGGACTGATCTGCCATTCCCTTGTACTCGTCCCTGTTTGCCTTATGTCCAAGAAAGATTCATTTCCTAAATGACCAGCATGGTTTCCCACTAGGGAAATCAAAATCATCTGACTTTGTTGTCCAATTGAGTGGCTGTCACACATGTCACACAACATACATCCCACCACCTGTTTTTCATTCCTGAAGACTCAGCAGAACTGCCTGAAAAGCAATTAAACTGCCTCCAGAAGCTTCCTTTTCCCATCCACTTGAATTTATCAAGCTTGTTTTACTTGTGATCTTTATGAGCTGTGACTATCCCAGCAATGTTTTAGGTTTTACAGCCAGCTGTGCTGATTTATTTTTTTTTCACTAGACTTCACATTTATATTCTAGCAATCAGTTTTTAAAAAGGCATCAGCAAGGTTCACTTTGACCTGGCTTTACTGTAAAGGTCTGCACAGTTACACAGCCTGATAAGCAAACCACAGCTGCTTATTCATTAAACATAGGTATAAATATATGCACTGAAACAGGCAAAATATTTCTAGAGGCTGCAAGAATGCAAAGGATGTTCTTCCTGGAGTCAAGGCAAAGGTGAGAAAAACAGTGAGAATTCTCAGTACATCTTCTGGGTCTTGTATCAGACATTTAGAGGCTTCTTATTGCTAGAAACAGCATCTTCCAAAAAGAAACTAAAGGGTTGAAGAAGGCAGACTTTTGAAGCACCCATTTTAGCCCATCCCAAATCTACATGCTGAGTTGAATTAGCCTCTCTGCATGCTTTGTTTCCCTTCCCTAGGCTACCTGCCGTTCACACCACTACAGCAGAGATTAGGCTCTGGGACCTGGCAAGTACAACACCAGCAGTATCTTTCTGCACTTGATTTATCATGAAAAGGTTTCACTCGGCTCAGTGGGTCAAAACTGGAAAAAAATTCTTCAGTATAATACTATTTATTATTAATAGACTTTCATACCCATACAGACAAATGGAGAAAAGAGACAAATTCTTAAGAAGACAAATTCATGAAAATTCTATTATACTGTAGTTTGCCTAGTACATAAATCTCACGTACATTAAAATTACAGAAACATTTTCAGCCCTATCATCTCTGTCTCACTTAAGCACTCAGGCTCACTTGTCTACTTTTTCTCTCACTCAAAACAAATCTGATGGTCTAATTCAGAATTACATTTGGGTGAATTTAGAAAACTTTAATACTTTCAGGCTTGACATCCATTAAGATTTGTGATAGAGCCCATCTTAGCTTTCACCAGAGAAGCCTTATAACCAAACCATCTAACCTTGTTTTGCCATCCCAAACCTAACCAAAACATACTGGAATTACTAATAACTTTTCTGGGCCTGTGTCTTTCCTGTACAACATAATATGACTTCTACTGCAAGAGCTAGAATAGAAATTGCCAAACTACTTCTTAAAAATTGAAGGGACAGAGCCATCTCCAAGATATTCAAAAGTGTAGGCAGAGCCTTCAAACAGCTGATTACCAGGTCTCTTTTAACTGGAAGCTCTTTCTTTCTTATACTAATTAAGCAGCACTGGTTTAATTTTTCATACCTACACCACAGTAATACGACACGGTTGATATTAACTGGTACCCTTGTTGCATGATTGCAAATCAGTTACAGGAAAGCAGAACTACAATGAATAGGCTACCCAGACTATGGCATTGTCTAAATCTTAGTTGCTTGGTATGGTAGTCTTAATGATGAGCTTCCAATGCAGCAGGTTCTGTGGAGTAAACTAGATTTAATAAGCAAATTATGAACCCAGAAACTTCATCATATGGCTTCTTACAGGAACTGCCACAACTGCAATCCAGTAGACAAAACTCCTCTGCCATTTGCACTTGCAGGGTAGCCAACAACAGGCATAGTTTATGGCTCGTGTAGAGCACACAGTGCCAAGACTTGGTAGTCTCAAGCTCCCTGG
The DNA here is from genome assembly GCA_013400035.1 of Rynchops niger. Taxonomy (NCBI): domain Eukaryota; kingdom Metazoa; phylum Chordata; class Aves; order Charadriiformes; family Laridae; genus Rynchops; species Rynchops niger. Next base: position 1,891,563 of record VXBH01005731.1, read on the forward strand.
TTCTGACATGAAAAACTTCTAGGGACCACAGATCTCTTTTTTCCCCCATGTGTCCATAGCTTGCTCCTTTCTCCTTTTCAGACTCCAGTGTGCCCCTGACATGGTATTGTCTCTTCCCTGTCCTTCACTCCTTTTCTGAACACTAGCACTACTCCTCAGGTTTACACTTGGATCCCAGACTTTCCTCCTCTCTTCTTCTGAGCAACCTGTTCTTAACTTGATTTTTATATCCACGTCCTGTATCTCCAATCATTCCTTATTTTCATACACAGCTCTCTCTCCAGAGCCGATGTGTCTCCCCTCTTCCAGGGTCCTCCTCCAGCCTCAGCCTTCACTTTACAGGCTGCCCCTGGCTCTTTGTCCCAGCCCATTTGCTCAGCCAACCCTGTTTTCCTCCTAGTCTCAATCTCTGTATCTTTCTACCTCCCTCCACATTTTTGGAGGATCTTCAAGCCCTTCTTCTCTGACATAAACCACAACCACCTCCCTGTTTCCCCTCTCCAAAAGCATCTTTGTCTTCCTTCTGCTCCAAGGCTGATACCACCCCATGGTCCCCTGGTCCAGCCACTCTGAGGTATCTTTTCTGCTTCCACTCATCACCTTATCAGGATTTTTATGCCAGTATACTCTCCCTGTGTGGTTTCTATGACTTCTATATTTGAATCTGAAAGGCACACATGCCTGCAAACTCATCTGCTTTTTTGAACCAAATTACTGGTCTAATGAAAGATATTATTCCTTCCTCCACACCTGGCCTCATTTTGAGGCTGAAGGCTTCCTCCCCCGCATCACCTAGATGCCAGCAAAGTGGTAGAGAGCATAGGATAAATGCTGACCTTAATTAAACAAATCTACCATCTAAGAAAATTAAAACAGTTCCTCTTTAGAGAAAGGCTTATGCATCTCCACAGGCAAATCACTGGATAGTCTATACAATAAAACCACTATCTCAGCTTTAACTTTTTCCTAGGTCAGACAAGATGGTGTCCTTGGAATTCCTCCATGATCTCACAGGAGCCTCTGAAAAGTCTGTAAAGGTCTTAAAAAAATCTTTGAGGTACCTACATTTATGAACTCTGCACCCTAACACTGGTACAGCTGGAAGACTGATGCACTTAAGAGAACAGTTTGAGGTCAGAAGGGCGTTTTTATGAAATGGGGAAGGGGAAAGCTGTTAAAGCTCCTGTGCATGATGTATGTGAGTATGTTTCAAGCTCACAACACAATCCCATAGATCAAAGCTAAATTTAGAGACAGTGAATTATTCATTGCAACAGTAGTCAGCTAGGCTTATCCGGACTCTCAGGAACTGAGCACATCACCCCAAACAACACTAGTTCATACATACACATTGTTTTTTCAGATACAGCTTTTGACTCCATGGTGCAAAAAAAAAAAAAAAATTGCATTGGTCAACAAGTTGCCCAGAATCTTGTTGAAGGTTTTCCTAAAGATAGGTAAAAAACTATATGTAGCTTACTTGCAGATTTTGATAGATCAAAATTCCCTGTCTCCAGGGATGCAGAAATGACAGTTCAATAGAACTGAGAAAGGGAACATAAGAAAGAGAAAAGGCACCAGTACAACAGTTATTAGGATACTCAGACAACTGTGACGTTCAGATTTCATTCCTGCCCTGTTCAAAGCAGACACTTGAACTGAGATGAAAGATAGTTCAAGTCCCTCCTCTGGATCCTGAGAGAAGCATGTTTAAGCATATGAAAAAGATTACACAAGTTTATGAGAGGGATTATATGATAGAAGGCCTGTGATAACAGAGAATTGGACTGAAAGACCCAAGGGCCTCCTCCAGCCCTCTGTCCCCATGAATATTTCCAAATCCAGTTTACACATTTATTTAATACATAGGTTATGTTCTAAGCTATGGCCATTTCAAGCATTAGCATTGAAGCCGCATACAGTGCCATTTCAAATGCATTCCTATTGTTTAAAAGCATCTGCATTGCCAACATTATTTAGCTTAAATATTTCCTTAGAGCTTTATCACTGGTTTGCCCTAGGGACTGACACTAATCCTTATACTCAGGGTAGGACTAATTAGCACAATGACAAATACTAGCGATGTTGTGCACAGACCATCATCCTGCTGAAGATTTCTTTATCCAAGAGCTTGTTACCAACAAGAGGGAGGTTGCAAGCAGCAGAGGGGAACCATGTGGGACTTGCCTTGTGGCCTCAGGAGAACTGAGGAATGAATTCCTGTGTCAAACCTGTTGGTCCACCATAGCCAATATACCTTCAGAACCAGGTGCTGAGATGGACAAGAGTGTTCATCCCAACCCAGTAGATTTCATAAGCAGCCTTCCAAACTTGCCAGGGAAAGCTACCATCTGTCTGCTGCACTTTTGCTTTGTAGAACAACTACCTCTCTCAAAGGTATGTCAGAAAATATCCTTCCCTTGTGATTCTAAACCCCATTTATTTATTTTTTAACTTACACTAATAGCTTACTTATGAAAAATCAATAGTAGAATATACACAGTGGACCCATTCCAGGATCTTTTTGATTAAATTCTCCGCACAAAGGGGTGTGGGAAGAAACATAATCTTAGCATAAACATTTGGATGTCTTGGATGGCTAAAATTCATCTGCAGTAAAGCAGCCAGCAATATCAACATTTATATTATCACTTATATGTCAGAGTCAAAGTGCCATTGAGTTTACAGGGGCAGTTCTTGCCCCTGCAACTAGGATTTCAAGCTACCTGAAGAAAAGTGATTCTAGACTGGTTACAATTTGGGCTGGTATCTTTATAATGATCCTCAAAGCAATGAAAGGCAATGTTTGTAGCATGCAGAGGAAACTTTGCATCCAGGGAACAGATTCTCTAGAGGGAGTTTCTGTGGTGAAGACCAGAGTCAGGAAATCATGCAGTAAAGGGGTTCCTTGACATGACTTGAGATCTTGCTGGTGATTACGTACAGAGTGGAAACTCCAGGGGAAGGAATTGCCACTGCTGCCACTATCAGGCGGACTATGCTCATTAGAGACTGTTTGTGAATGGAATCTGTAAAAGGAGTATTCTGATTTGGGCTGGGTTGGCCAATGACGAGATGACAGATTCTCTCCCCCACCCCTCGGTCCAAGGAGAGGAAGAAGAGAGATAAAGAGATTTGTGAGTTTAGAAAAAAAAATAAACTGGTTTAATGAAATACTAATAACAAAATGAAAAGGAAATCATGAAATAGATACAATATATATAAATATGTACAAATCCAGATCAAGTTCCTAGGAACATGTCACCGGCAGGCACTGGGAAAGTTCCAGACTGGACTCAGTGACAAATGAGAATTGGAACACGCTGACCGGGATCCAAGGTAGACAAACTGACAGGGTCCTTCTCAGATGTCAGTCACTGAAGAAAGAGCCATTGAAGAAGCAACCATCGGAGAAGAGCTGAAGAAGAGGAGCCATCCTGACTCCTTTGATCCCTCAGCTTTTATACTGAGGGTGGCAGATGGGATGGAACACCCTGCTGGTCATTTTGGGTCACCTAACCTGTCCCCTCCTCCCCACTGGAGTGACCCCTCCATGGGGTAAACACCAGGGTCAGCTGTCCCTGGTTGCCCCAGCAACAAGTAAGACAAGGTTCCTCTCTCACCAAAAAGATAGGTCGCTCCGCTCAACCCCAAACCAGGGCACACGCAATGCTGCATGGAGGCACAATTTGCAGTTTCCGTCTCCAGTTTAAGGTCCACATGGGATATTTACTGCTGGCGCATTCCTTTCAAGACTGGTTATGTCTGTCTGCATACTTCTCTTAAACAAGGAGCTTGTACATGGATTTACAAGTGTTGTCGCTGCTGAAATATGCATCTGACACACCAACAGACATCAGTCACTGGTGGCGTTTATGAAGTAGCAAAGTGGGCTTTGGGGAACTCTGTGTTTTTGTATTTAGGGCTTTGCAGTCCTGATTTGAAGGGTAATAAATTCTCTTTGTTTACATATCACTGACAGTCATACAACATCGACAAAATGATGCATGCCAAGAAAAACAACTTTATTTAACAGCATACAAGCAGAGAAGTCTAGTGGCAGGCTCAGCCTTCATTTTCACCTTGTTTCTTCAGCTCTTTTTCATCAGTTCACCTACTCACTCTTCTTTTACCATTCTGCAGTTCAAGATGTAGAATATGAAGATAAGCCATTTCTTCACAAATTTTCCAGATGGTTTGCTTCTTCAGGATTTGAATGAAAGCCCATTTCCTCGGTGTCTAATGAAATCTGCCCTCGTAACTCTTGGGGAAACTGAAAATAAAACCAAAAAATTACCAGGATGCTAGTGGTGACTGTGTTCTTTACAGCCTCCTAATTCCTAACAAAATCACTCTTGCTCACAAATGATTCTTAACCATTGAGACTCTCTGTCCCTTAAGATGTTCAGAATTATAACAACTGCATTAAAACATCAACCTTTATTCAAACAGGGGTTGGTGGTTTGGGTTTTTTTTGAGGGGAGGTGCTGTTGGACTGAAGCTTCTAGGAGAGATGCTGATCACTAAAATAGTCTAATATAAAGTTATCACTTGCAGTGTGTAGAATTACTTTGCCAAGCAAGAGCAGAGACACATTAAGAGACTGACAAACCTGAAAGGCTGGGGGAAACAGAAAGAAAGTTAAATGCACCAGAGAATTTTTTCTGGTTTGCAGGACATGGCAGAGGGAGGTCTTCTTTCTGTCCCATTTTAGGAATAAAAGGCTGCTTCTTCCTTTAGTAAAGGATATGCACCACCACAATGCTATGTTTATAATATATGCTATTTTCAGTTCAAATACAGATTGCTTATACTTCATAGAGTCATAGAATACCAGGTTGAAAAGGACCTCAAGGATCTGGTCCAACTTTTCTTGGCAAAACCACGGTCTAGACAAGATGGCCCAGCACCCTGTCCAGCTGAATCTTAAAAGTGTCCAAAATTGGGGAATCTACCACTTCCCTGGGGAGTTTATTCCAATGGCTGATTGCTCTCACTGTGAAAATTTTTCCTATTGTGTCCAATCGGAATGTCCCCAGGAATAACTTGTACCCATTACCCCTCGTCTTTTCCATGTGACTCCTTGTAAAAAGGGAGTCTCCTTCTTTTCTGTAGACAAACTTTAAATACTGGAACATAGCAATAAGGTGTTCCCTAAGCCTTCTTTTCTGAAGGCTGAACAAACCCAGTCCTCTGAAAACCCAGGTCTGTCAAGCCTGCCTATGGCAGGCTTCCCAGACCTTTGGTGAATATCTCACAGTGCAGTTATGAGTTTGGTCCCTAGGGAAAGACTGGGAGCGTCAGATGGGTGTGCTGCAGGACTCAAGGTAGCAAGGTTGGGAGCAGCATGTCCACTCAACTAGTAGAAGAATATTGCTACATAGGGGATTTTTAGCATTGCAAGAAACTTCAGTCATCTTATTTCACAACTGTGGTAGAGACTACTGTCTACAAATCCAGTTCACCTTTTCTCTAGAGGAAAACAATGAAAAGAGATATTACTTGCTAAATTAAAATTAATAATAAACTCACCTGTACAGTGTATTTTTCATCCAGCCAGCTCAAGTACTCCAGGATGATCCATGATACCACCTATATCGTGTGGTCTGGGATTTTGGATCCCAGGTGCCTGTAGTGCTTCCTGATACTGAGCTCAATTCCATCTCACCATGGCAAGGCTGGGCAGCTTCCAGGCCACAACACTGCCCTAGATGTCCAGTGCCAAAGAAAAGGACTGTTTCTAGCTTGTCATATACAACAGAGGTGAAAGTCATTGAAGTTCAGATAGAAATAACCTGTCTCCTACATGTTGCAGGGGGTCTGGTTGCTGCCCAGATCTTCACACCTCATTTCTCTGTCATTGCCAGATGGAATGAAAAATTCCTATACAGTAACTGACATCCAGTTATAAGTTAGGGTGTTTGGGTAAGACCACTGTGCTTTGGTTTGTTTTTTGTTTTTTGTTTTTTTTTCACTTGGTCCGAATATGCCCACATTCACATGCTGCATTCACGTGAAGCCGAACCCGTCATGCCAGGACACGTTTTCTGCGCTGGTACCACATACAGCAGTACACCAAAGCAGTGACCGATAACAGTCATTAGCAACTCCGGAACATTTGCACATTACTGAGAGCATTTGGAAGGACCACATAGTCCATGGCACTTTCATTGGCAAATTCCTGTGTGGAGACAAAGCCCATGTCTCAGGCCATATGACAGATGCCCTCCAAACCTACACACTTGCATATGAATAATACATTTCTAATAATATCTTCCTTTATGCAGAATGAGGACATTGATATGTTACCCTGTTTATCCAAGATAGTCTTGATACATGAATATGGCACTTAGTCTTTTAAAACTTTCTGTGGCAGTGGCTCTTCCAAGAACACTGAAAACTGTCAAACTTCTTCATCCCATAAATCTCGATATATTTCTGGGTGGGAGGACATAAAGAGGTGTTATACAACCTTTGGAAATGTTCCAGTTTGAAAAATCATAATGTCTGGTCAAGTCTCCTAGTTCTAGCACATCATTTGCATGCTACTACTTTAATTTCTAAAAGAATGCAATCCAAGAGGTGAAAAGCTGCAGTTATTCACAGAAAAACTGTTCACGAAATTCTCATTAGAAATCCCAGTCTCTCCAGGAGATAATTTAATTTCTGCTCTCCCCCGTCTCCCTCCCATAAAAGAGGCTTCCCACCAAAACAGCCGGTAGCTGGGGGTTAGGATGCTCACAGGGAAGGTGAGAGACCATGTTAAAGTCTCTAAGCAGTCAATGTGTGCCCCAAACTACGGCCTTGGACTGATGTGGAGTCCACCTTTCCTTGCCTTCCAAAGGGCTATGCAACAGACTTACAACCCTCAAATTTTCACGAAACAAAATTTTTGTTTTCCAGTCAGCCATACCCACGATTTTATCCCAGTTCCTAGTGGATACGATTTGCTTACTGTAACACCCCAACATACTCTCTCTTTCTTTTCCTCTCCATCTCTTCCTTCTGCATCAAGCGCCATCTGAAGTGACGGACAGGCAGACAATGCACCAGCCTTTATAGACCCTACAGGGAAACGCACTTCAAGGAAAAGTATCAAAACCATCCAAAACCACACACAAAATATAATGGCATGCAATTAATTAACCTGTCAAGAGAGAAGCAGACATTATTGTTCGGATGAGCTTTTTAGATTGTGGGTTGCTTCCTCTTGCCAGGTGCAGCTGCAGTGATAGCAGGGGGGGAAGCTTACAAAAATACTACACTGCCAACCCAGAACAAAAACTGGCCTTCAGACAAATGGCCCAGCCACACATTCAGCGAATACAAGAGCCTCTCTCCAGAAGAAATCAGACACACAATGAGACAAAGCAAGGGTGGGTTGTTTTTTTTTTTTCATTTTGCACAGCTGGCACCAATACTATTTCTATCAAAAAAAGAAAAAAAAAAAAGTAATAAAAAGACTGGCTGGAGTTCAACCAGAGACAAATATATGGAGCTTTTCAGGCTCAATCCTGTGAAATACTAAGCACTCTCCTGCAGTGGGAACTGAGAATACTTGATAGAAGGAGAGATAAGCACAACACAGGACTAGTCTGGTGAGGGCTGTTTGCCTGGGCTCCCTGTAGGAAACATGAATGTGGGAATCTGACAAAGCTCTTTAGCTTTAAGGAAAATAAAACCAGTAGAAATCTCAGTTTGTACACACTGTTTCATCTGACGCTCCTGGGCTTTTATCTCCATTTCTGTGTGGGATATATAGCAAACTTTATGCTAGTGCTTCCACAACTCATGCCTTGCTGTCATAGCTTTCTGGAAATTTTTTCACTTGATTAACATTTCATTAGATGTGGCGCTTCAGGGCATGCTCCAGTAGCAGAAATTGTAGGTTGTTTTGTTGGACTCGATGATCTTAAAGGTCCTTTCCAACCATGAAGACTCTGTGATTCTATGATTATTGTTTTTTTATTATTATTATTATATAACGTCCTGGTGCAGTTCTTACAGTTACCCACACTGCCAGTTATATCTTTCTTTTTTGGTCCAACCTTTAAAAATTTTCTGGGATTCAGAAAATTCTCTGTGTTACATGGGGTTAAATCAATACCAATATTAAGAGGGCTTTTTGAACAGCTGCTATTATGTTAGTCTCCTTATCCTGGGGCCTTTCTTGTTCATAAGTTCACCGTAGATTATTCATAAAGTAAACGAGTAGGAAACAGGTAATCCTTCAGGTACAGATAATTGCAGTACTGAGATGGGAGGGTCTCTGAAATAAAAATAGTAATTTATCTATTCACTTTTTTCAGATTTCAGTCATAAAATTTCAGTGGAAACTCAACAGGCATTCTGGGGTACAGATACACACTATAGCCTGGGAACGTGTAGAATCACAGAACTGCCGAGGTTGGAAGGGACCTTTCAGATCACCTAGTCCAACCATCAACCTAACTCTGACAAAAACCATCAGTAAACTATATCTTAAGCACTAATGTCTACCTGTCTTTTAAAAACCTCCAGGGACGGTTCCCTGGACAGCCTGTTGCAATTCTTAATAACACTTTCAGTGTTTCAGTGTAAAAAATTTTCCTAATATCCAGTCTAAACCACCCCTGCCACAACTTGAGGATGTTTCCTCTTGTCCTATCACCTATTGCTTCGGAGAAGAGACCCCACCTTTCTACAACCTCCTTTCAGGCAGTTGTAGAGAGCAATAAGGACGTAAAAAAAATCCCTTATGAAAGCAAAATAAGCCAAAAATATGTGTAAATAGAGCCAAATATTAAATCATTTGGGGTTTTTTTGGCTGCAGAAATGAAAATGCATAAAATTGGCTCATGCAAAATATGGTCATATAAGATTTACATATATCAACAGATGCACAAGGAGATCAGAAGCAGACCATCTGAAAATTTAGGCCCATTAAAGATAATAGAAGGCAATAAAGCAAGCAACATGCAAAAGCAGAAGAAGAATATTTATCCGTCAAATGCGCATTTACAAGATGCACTAGGGAGGCCATTAGATAAGACTTAGTGTGGCACTCATGCACCCATCTACGTGACAGAGCAGTAACAGCCTGCGCAGGCGAAGACCTCTTTCCCTCGCTTCATTCAGATCCAGGCTGCCTGCAATGCTAGCTGGTTTTAGCAACACTCTTCCAAAAATACAAGCGGCTTGTACTCCTTCAGCGGCTGATCGTTGCCAAACAAGACTTGATTATGAATGCAGCTGCGCTGGTATAATAACAGAATAACTTCCTACAACTCCATGGAGTTTCATGCTATTAGACTTGAGACCATAAACAAACCCAATGTCACAGAACTGGGGAAATGGAAGACCAAGCCAAAAAAAGTAACCTAGACAAAGCCTGGCAATGTCAGACCATCGGAGACGGTGACTGTGCGATTCTTTTGAAGTCAATGTGACGACACAGAGGTTTCAACAGGGCACGTGTTTCAGAATCTTGCTGACCCAGGAATAAACACATCGATTTTGGTGATCTAATGCTGACTCCACATGTGTGTAAGCTCACTCAATGTGCACAGACTGCTGCTGTATTGTTCTGCAGCTACTCAGGGTAGTAAATTTACGGAGAAACAATAAAACAAACTCTGAAATCCATTATTACATGATCCAAGATTTGGCTTGTGACAGGGACCTTAAGATCTTTCTTTTATTCACAATAATCTGGAAAGGTTTGTGTAATTTAGAAGCGCCCAACAAATGTATCCAGTGCAGGCTTGTAAGACAGGCAGACGTGCAGCAAGATGCTAGTCTGGAATCATTAATTAATATTCTCTTACATGCTCACTTCAGAAGTAAGCTTGAAAAGAAGTTCAAAACATCGACAGTGTACATGAGAGTGTACATTTTTTTGATGTGTGCCCCGCTAAATGGCACGTGGACAGGTTGGTGTAACAGAGAAGGCTGGTAAAATAAAATTTACCTGGCTCTCCTCAAGGCACTCTAAGGCTATGGCACTGTCATTTATAAGATTACCAGCTGGAATGACCTATAGGAGACTGAAAACAGTTGTTGCTATGTCCAACCTTTAGTTTCATAAAGGGACTCCTAATTTCTAAGAATAGTACCAATAATTACACCAAATAATGTAGCTGAGTACAAGAGAAAAAGTAAACACAGCCTTATTCAACCTCTGATAATATTCTGATCCTAGATGCAACCCAAGTCGATGAAATGCCAGCAGAAATGTTTTGAATTAATGGCATTCATCTGATTAGAAGCTTCATTTTGATCTTCAGCATGAATTTACTTTAAACCTCAGGCTAGATTTGAGAGCTGCTTATCGTATGTGCACTAACTAGCTCACAGAGGAGACAGGAGGAATTCCCAGGTTAGAAAGGAGGGAAAGGAAGGCTCACATACTTGATACAGAAAAACAAATCATTTTTTTCAATTCAGCATCCATAAGCTACCTGCAAGTAGGGCAGTTTGATTTAGTTCAGAGGCTTGCTGCCACGATGCAGCACTGAAGGAGCACTTCAGATTTCCTGTTTCTCTGAGACATGTGATTTGGACAACGCTAGATATTGGAATGAAACAGAAAAATAGGATTCAGTCTACCTGAGGGAACATGTCTACAAGTGGGAGCTGCAGTGCACCTTTAAATGGACTAGCCTGGGTGTCACCAGCAGTCCATGAGCTCTGGCCCTCAAGTCAAACTGAGCTGTTCTTAGCACAGCAGTGTAGAAATACACCACAAATAACTGTAATTCATTTTCTTAGAGCTGACCTTCAGTCAGATGATTATTTACGGTGTTTCCCCTAGGAGGAGCATCCTGATTCCTCAGGTAGACAGCCTGGTTTGGGAAAAATGGAGCATGGGCAGAACATTTACTCAGATCATCAGCACCAATGTAACATAATACCACTCACATGTTTTGGCAGTTGCTCATGCCACAGTCAAAACACATATTTCCATAACATCTACCACCTCTCACAGAAAGACTAGGATGTGATGTGTAGTTTAGACTCAGGCCACTAATTGTACATACATCAGATCAGAGGCTTGTTCCATTGCATAGGCATGTCCACAGGTGGTGAGTTAATATGGAAAATTTGTGAGGAAGGAGCTTATCACAATTACTATAGCTGGAAAACACGAAATGAAACAAGTGTTTCCTTCTGTCAGTGCAAGAGCTTTGGGAATTGTTCTTGTACACTCGGCAACAAAGGACAGAGAGAAAGAGCTGCTGTTTAGAAGATAGGATCCCTCCCTGGCAAGTATACATAGCTGAAAATATGACATTGCTACTGGCTCCTTTGCAACTTCCAAAGCATGATAGTTCCTCTATTTAGGACATTTTAAGAATACACCTAGAGAGAGACCATATTTTCACTAGGAACCATAAAAAAACACATCATCTTATCTTTAACCTGACCACGCCATAGGCAATTAATTTGTTTGCATTCCTAAAGAAAAGGTAAATAAACATGACATAAATATTTAATCTGCGATCTTTCCATCTTGCCAATGTGTGGTTGGTTTCTCATAGCAACAACAGCCATGCCATTGTCAACAACAGGCCACTTGAGTAACTGCAAGCCTGGACTAATTCCACTGAACATAACAGTCCTACATCTGTCCTTCATGGTAGCTGTTTCCCTGGTGCCAGCTGGAAGGCTTGCTTATGGTGGTTCTGCAAGCCAAGGCTCAGGAAACAGTCCTAGTCACAATCCCTCCCACCTCCCCTGGCTCATCTCCCTTGGATGCTTCTCCTACAGGGATGCAGGAACAAGTGGTGATAAACACACAGATAGCTACGTGCCCTCCAGAAAGTGTTGCGCAGAAATAGCTCTGCGACAGTGAAAAACATGGGGAACAGAAACCCAAGCTGGTTCAGCAATTTCAGAAGTTAGCCCAGATTCAAAATGGTGTATCAGGAGTGGCATTTGACCCGCCACCCTCTTACTGTGATGACATTAAATCTTTTATCTTGTAGCCCCTACTGTGTTCTCGCTTTTGGCAATCAGTCATGCAAAGTCCCTGATTTCATTCTGCAGATGATCATGCCATTTGTCAGTGAAACCATTTTCTGCACATGACCTTATCCTTAATATCTAGTTGGCTTGGTCAAACTCCCAATTAAAGATTCTGTTTATATACCACTTTTTTAGAATAATAGCACACCAGTCAAGACACCAGCAGCCACTAAAAGTAGGTTTCACACTCCATACTAGGTAGCTGTTTGTGACTCTAGCTGACTATAAATTTCACAGCTCAACTAATAATGCCTGAGAGCAGCTAAATGTGAGGAAAATTATAACAAACTGAACTATAATAGCTTTTTATTGCAGTTTACGTTGCCAGTGTCTGAAATCCCGGCAATATTACTGATCAAATCACTACTATTGCAAATAATTGCACGTAACAGTGAATTATTCTGTCTTAATATTTGACTGCAAAAGAAACTGTCTATATAAATTATCTGGAGCATTCCAGAAGACAAGGACTTAATCAGAAATCAATCAGCATATATGCACTTTGAATTTAATAAGAAGAAACTATCAGTGCCCAATTTCCCAAGCTAGATTTCACCACAGTTACTATCCTGTTAGAAGAATATGAAATATGATCTTAAAACTCCCTGTGACCAATTGACTACATGTGTCAACTTGCCTTGAAAGATTAACTTAATTAGGTAGAAAGAGGGAAACAGAGCTGGTAGGATTCGTAGGATTTAAAACTCTTTGATGTATATTTCTTAAGTGCTGAGATAGGGCAGTTGAAACCTCATATAATACTATGAAAATGTGCTGTTTAATGTAAATGTCATGCACACATCATCTTTGAATGGGAAGTGTTACGAAATCCTTGACCAAGCTGGCCATTATCTCAAAGAGGTCTTATTAAAAGATGTTTTCTTACATCTTGTTATTGTAGGACTAGAAAAATCTCATGAAAGTTAGTGGGAAATAAACTTGTGGTGAAAATTGCTCATTTTTCTGAATTGGTACCTTTGCATTTTCTATTTCTTCTTAGCTAGTAAACTCCACTTTTTTTTGGTTCCCAGGTTCATGAGGCCAAATTCAGAGGTCTTAGACACCACACGTGACAGTCCTCAAACCCACCAAAAACATGGTCAAAAAAAGCCGCTTCATATGTCACCAGAGCTTGGGGGTGCCCAAAATTACCAGCTGACGCTCTAGTCTGTCTTTGTAATTTTCTGGGCATCAGGAGATGGGCATATTCTCCTTACCCTGAAGAGCCCCATTTGGGGAATTTTAAGGGCTCGGTTCTGTTCAAGCTGACTGGGGCTCCAGAAAATAGTCACACTCTTACATTTATAGTGTGTCCTCACAGAATTCCTACCTTCTAGCCTCTTTTTATAGTCAATGCAGAGAGTCAGGCAATTTTACGGTAGCACTCATCTGACCCATAAAGATGTCTCCTTTAGAACTGAACCACAGGACATGAAAGTGGGCATTTGCCTGCGCTGATTATGAAAGGAGACCAGCGTGACTGAACTTCTGTGTGGACACCAACATTTGAGCAGATGCCTCCCATCTTCATACCTAATGCACTTAGAATACTAATACCATCGAAACAATTTGCAGATACTTCATACACAGAGAGTAGATTTCGTAAGGCAGTAGATTTGATAGTGACAGCAATGCTGGTTAGATCTGTTAGGCTTAATTTACCCTAATTTTGAGGAGAGGAGGAAGAGAAGTATAGATATAAAATTCACATCATGTGAGGAAATTCTGAAATGTTGAATATGACATTTTACATTTAAGACAAAATTCAGAATTTTTGAATGTTTACGGCATTCTAAAATATCACTCAAAAAAAAAAAAAAGAAAATCAAAGTGAGGAGATTATTTCACCCCTGAAATATTTCATTATGACTAGACTGTATCACATTCTTTAGATGTCCTTGAATGTCCATTACATTCTTTTTACTTTCAAATCAAAATGCTTGTCTCAGAACCCAAAGCACAACAGAATATTTTCTGTTTGTTGCATCTCAGGCCATTTGTAGCTGTAAAATTATGTCAAAAGAAATAATTTTGCTAAGTCAGGCATTACAGGGAATGGTACTATAAGGGCAGGTTTTAAAATAGTTTTTTTCCCATGTATTGTTTAAGCCGGATCAGAAGAAATTTTTATCAAAAGAATAACATTGCAATTTTATCAGGTCATGAAACAAATGTGCCATCTTAATTTGACCTTCAGATGCACTCTATTTGGTTGAATGACTGGCTGCTTACTCCTTTCTATTTAAAACGCAGATATACAACCTCGGGTAGAAAAACAGTCAGTTAATAGAAAACCTACAAACAAACTTCTGTACTAGAGTGACAAAGTACTGTAATGAACAAAACCTCGTATTTTAAATACAAATTAAGAAATATTTTCCTCTAGAGAAACAGTGCAAAGAAAAGTTTAAGAGAAAACCATCTTTTATGTAGCATGTTTTAAACAGTGCTTATAACCCCAGGGACAGGTGATATTTCCTGTTACACTAGCACAGTTTTATTTAACAGAGGCAAACCTGGATTTGCTTGCTACTGTTCAAAACTAGACATCATGATTCAGAGAACATGAGTTTTGAAGGTCTCCCCAGAGACTCACCAACAAAAAGACTGGCTTTTCAGGCAACGATTCCTTCACTGGAAACGTGGAAGGTGTCTTAATGTGCAAACTCACGTGTGAAGCCTTTCAGAAGACCTCAGGGCTGAGAGTGGGAGCTTCAGAGGGGACAACCCGCTGCTGAGAGCAAGGGTGACTGCAGCCAACATAACAAACTTTCTTCTTGGTCTGCAGTGCAATTTTTGCAAACCTTAGCAAATCATCACAGCACACCTCTTCATCTTTGCATGTTTTAAAAATTAAGAAACTGATACGTTATGTGGTCAAATGACTTTACTTGCAGGAGGTCAGTGTGGTAGTTTCCCTCCCTTCCCACGCTCTGGCTCCACAGCTAGGTGTAGTTTCCTCGCTAGTCATTTATGTCACTTTTCAGAAGAACATCTCTAACTTACTAATACTGCCACCACATTTCCTGGTTTACTCAAACCCAGTTTAATCTGGTAACTTCTCACTTTGACTACTGGGCTACTAAGAAAGCTTAATCCTCCCCTCTGTTCCCCAGGTAAAATGCCACTGAATTCAAACATGAGAAAAGGACTTATAGACCATAAAATTACTTTTATGAGGGGAAAAAAAAAAAAAGCTAAAAACATTCCCCTTTTCAAAGAGCTTCTTCGTGTTTTCTCCATTTTATCAACGCTTTGAAAATACACAGCGCTACATAGCTGCTATTATAATTATTGTATCTGAAACCAAGCTATTCAGGTTTTCATAGAAAAACTCATTCAGAGAAAAACCTAAAGCTCAATACTCTAGTCCCATAAAAAACACACTTTTGAATGTTTTTATGAACAGGGTTCTCAAAGTATATACACATGTTTGCGAGACCAACTAAGGTAGCATGTTAATATTTCCCTTCACAATATTTGATAAATGAGTCAATAATAATAGTCACAATCAACCTCTTATTTCCTTGATGTGTTGTCATTGCTACATTTTCCTAAGCTAGATATATTTAACTGTGATGTATTTTGCATTTCTTATTTCAGTTAAGTAGGACTTTATATGGATCTAACAATGGCAAAAAAAATCCCACACAAATGGAAAACCTTTTTAATATACCCACAATAGATGGATTATTATTGTATTGCTTGGTGAACTCTTCCTATGTAAGAAATAGCAGACCAGTATAAACTAACATGAGCAGATTTATAACCATTGGGTATAGGCATTAGGTGAAATATTGTCCCTATGGACTGAAAAATTAATTTTTCAAAACACTGACCTTCAGAATTGCTGATAACTACATCTATTTATACCTCTATGTTTACAGCATATGAAAGAGAACTTTGACTTGTTACCTGGCACGTGCACCTTTTGACTCCACAGTCTCTTTTTTGTTCTGGAACAAATTAAAGAAAATGACGATAATGAAAGTTCAAAAGAAACCAACGTTGTATGGTAGATAGCTATTTAAATCTTCAAAGCTAAGAAATTATTAGCAATTAGGAATTAGAATTTAAATAATAGAATTAGAGTAAAAATAATATATTTTTGCCAGCCTTTAAAGGCATTAGTTAACTTCTCTAATATTTAAATGTTTTTCATACAATTGCAAGGGATTTGTGATACTTTCCCTTTTATTTTTACATCTTTACTCTACACAGACACAAACTGCATATTTCTGTGGAGTTATCAATGCAAAACAAAGCAAAACAAAACAAAACCACAATAAATACTGCTTGCCTTGAAAGAGGAAAATCAAAGCAAAATTCAGTACCTGATGAACTCCTTTTCTTATTGTTTCAAAAGTATGAGTACACCATGGAAGAAAGCACTCCCTTTTCTCATTTAATTCAGTTGGTAAGCCTCCCAAGAGGAAAGGATGTCTGACTTACGAACTAACGCCTCGGGAGTTCTCAGTTAGTTCCTTTACTCTCCTTGTCCTTCATCCTTGATCTTCACACAATAAGGTTAAAAAACAGCCTGAGTCTTGACAGGCAGGTTTACTTGTGAGTTAAACTGCTATGGCTTTCATTTCTTGCACCTCACATGACAAATGGGGATGAATTATCTATATCTTTAATGGTGCTAAAATGTGCTTAGAAATAATATTGGAAAAAATCAGGCAGAAGATAACAGCAAGAGTGCTTCTGTTCAATGCTTTTTATTTTGCAACGCCTGGCTGTAGAGAACTCGAAGCAACTTCATTTTCAGGGCGTATTTTTGTAGTGCAGTGGTGCACCATTGATTGGTATGACTTTTAATTTTGCTTTCAGATGTTGAGTTCATAAGTTCAGTGGCATTAATTTTCATGTTAACTTTAAAGTAAAATTCCCATAGATTTACCATAATTCCATGACATTTCTTTCTCTTTCCAGGGAGGCTTTTCTTTACCTCCCTTGTATAGATTGTCTCTACCTGCTTACAAATATTTAACAGTAATCAATAGACATTAGAAGGCTAGGTGCCTTCCTTTCTGCAGAACAGAAAATATGCCAAACATGTTCTTGTCCTTTGAGACACTATACACCAAGAAGGCTTTTTGAGCATGCTAAATGAACTAAGAAGATCAAAACCTTTCAGCTTTAACATTTCCCATGAAGAGCTACTAGATTTCTAAGACCCTTTACTATCCTATTCCCACCTTTCTCAGGGTTTGTGGGGTTGAAAGTGGCTGACTGACTGACCATTGAAACCAGCAGGGAGACAATGGAAAGGAAGAAATCCATCACAACTCTTATACTCATCACGTAATGCTAAACCAGCATTCCTTCCCTTGTTTCATCTGCCACCACTCAATAAGAGGGCTGAGGAGTCTCTGTACTTCACTGTGCAAAGCTAAGAAGATAACCAAGAGAAAGAGCTCTCTGAACCCCCTCAGTCCTTTTCACCTCTCCAGAGCAAAACAGCAAATTTATTTGTTGTCAGACAGGCTATTTCTCCTGACCTTCAGGCACCTCATTCTTAAAATATGGGGCGGGGGGTGAGGGAAGGGAAAAGTAACTGTTCTCCTGCCATTCAGCAAATCCCTGGTTTTTACACAGTCCTCTCCAGAACCATGCTCTCCTTGCAGGTCTTCTCAATGAAACAGGGATGGTTGGTAGGTTGGGGAGCTGCGAAGAGTAAAAGAAGGTCAGAGAAACCAGGAACAAGGAAAATTGCAGCAAAAGGGGCACTCTCACGGAGCGGTAGCATCTAATAACAGGACAAGCCATCCATGAGTGACTGTCACTTAGAAAGTTCAAGCAATGAGCAGTCTGGAGGCATGGGGAGTGAAAAGCATGTCCCATGAAACAAGTACACAGGATGTGGGGCACACTTCAGTCCATAAAATTCCTACATGAATGCCCATGATGTGCTACCATCTGGCCCTCAGATTGGTTGAGTTGAGTACTATAATTCAGCAGTAAGGTTTATACTCTACATTGGATGCTTCACAGCATAGACATGACATGGACACGATACCATGACAGTAACCAGAATCCCTTCCACCCACCACGGAGATAGAGAAGTCAGCATTCTGGGAATGTACATTTCAGTAAGGGACCGAAACTGAAGAAGTTAGATGAACAACATAAATGAAAAAAAAAAAAATTAAAAGGAGGCAAGGAAATGTTTCTGCCATAGACTATGAAGGTTATATACAAGGTACCATTTAGAGAGAGCTTCAAATGACAACAGATGGTGTTTACACAATTTCAATCCTACTTGACTCTTTTATGGATATATCACTTATCTATTGCTCCATTTGCCATATAAACAAAGAATAAAGGAAGAAGTTTAAATACTTGCTTTGATTGTGCATTTTCTTCTTGGTATTGCAATGGCTGCTTTTCATAATTTCATAGTTCAGTTGACTCACTGAGATACTCATTATGAAATAATAAAACTATGAAATAATGAAATAATGAGTTATACAAAACATACATTTCTATCATGTACCTTAAGACTCATGTTTGAGGCTAGACATAAAATAAAATCACCTTTTTGTTTAGAAGGTTTTAGTAGAATTATATTTAAAGTTGAATAATTTCTTCTAAATTGTTTGTTAATGCATCGATACACACAAAACCACAAGGGTTAAAACAGGAACACAGCATACCGTTGTGAACATTCAGAAGTGTTGGTACGTCTCTATTCTTTCCTCATATCCTCTCTGTAGAACATTCTATAACGTGCATTTGAAGTGACCGCGTGTACACCATCATATCTTAAATCATTTCAAATGACCAATATGTACATAGACATGTGTATACGCATATTCTACACTTCCAAGAAAAATTGTCATATATGTTCTGGTATATTTGTAATCTTAAATCAGTTACCTTTTCTATGTGAAACATTTTTCTCTCTCTGCCTCTACTATATTAGGACAGATCCAAGGTTAAGAGAAGGACAGAAGAAATGTTACTGGCTGATTTGAAGTTACTGATGAACACTGACCAGGATGGACCCATAATTTCACCTGCTCGGGAGAACCTATGTACCCTCTGCAATGCATACAGTCAAAAGCAGTCTTCCCTCCCAGCAACTGCTGTCATAATATGTCAAAAAGTCTCATAATTGATTATGGGGAAGAAAAGAGACAGGAAACCACTCAGTTTTCTTCACCTCCTTCTGACAACGTGGGAAGAGCTGAATCCATGGGCTCTCCGCTGTTCTTCCAGCAGGGAAAGGCGTCGTCACCATCCCCTCACCAAGGACAGCGGCTCAAAGCCACGGCTTATTTTTAAACACTTCGATAATAGAAGACTGAAATAACCTTCTGAGGTTTGAATGGGTCGGATCCAGCCTGCACATCTGACAGCAGGATAACTAACACCGCCTGCACAGCTAGAAACAGCCAGAGATACTTTGAAGTAAACTCGACTGAAGTACACCAGTCAAGCGCTAGGTGCGTTTTGAAGGCAACCCCTCAGGCTACGGCTTCTCACTGCTCCTCTGCCCAAAGCTCCGGCTCAGTGAGCAAACTCGGAAGCAGCTGCAGCCAAAGCACAGTGACTATTAATTGTGGATAGAAAAAGCCATTACAAGTGCCAAGGGAAGAGGAAAATCTCAGAAGTCTCAGGCGTGAGGAGCTGCTAAAGGAGAAACACAAAATAGCTCTAAGTCGCAGTACTTCCTCTCATAAGCCTCTCAAAAAGCACAAAGAGAGCAGGCACCAGTGAATGTAAAATGGGTAACTGCAAGAAAAATAATCCAATTTGCATTTGTGCCATTGATAATAACTTGGTTTGCACAAAATACACAACCCTACATATTCTGAGAGTATAGGAAGACTTGTTAAAACAAAATCCATATTTAAATCTACAAAGAAGGGCAATTCAGAGTTAGGCCTCCTCCAAAAATGTCATTCTACAAGGTACTTTAACACCAGACAACTTCCAGCCAGTTCCCTCTGTTGTGAAAGGAGCACTATCGAGGAACCACTCTCTTCACTTACTACACAAGGTTCCTCAGAAGACTGTCCTCTGAATTTGGCTGTGCTTTCATAAGAAGCAATGTCGTTCTGGCTTAAATTTTCCTAGCTCACATGCTTTTTTAAGTCATCCATTTACAAATCCAATTCACAGCACGGCAGCACAAGGCTTTGTGGCAAAACAGCAAAGGGAGCAACGCAGGAGGGGAAATGATGGGTTCGTGACAAAGCAGGGCAGTATCACACCTATGGCTTTGTCTGATAAAACCTTGGCTGTGGTTGGTTAATGAAATATCTGAATTTGGGTGATGAAATCTCCTCTCAAAACCACGACACCACTCCACACCTTAGTGATCAGGGGTAGCAAATAACACAGCAAGCCTCAGGGCCACCAGGAGTCGCTGCATTGGGAGCCTGCCCCTTTCTCACTGCAGCCAACCTGCACAATCCCTATGGCTTTCTGCAGCAACGCACGTCCTGAAACACCCAGTGAACAACAGAAAAACAGTCATATTTTGGTAATGTTTACTGGAATAATCCATCTGCCATAGAATTATTAGTACTCCCTGTGCAAAATATTGAGCACGTTATGTTCTCTGTACTGACAAGAGATGCTAAACACTATTTGCCCCTACAACAAGCACCTACAGCCAGTGAGAAATAATGACTGTCAAAAGTGATATGACAGAGGAGGGTGCATGAACAAACAAACGTAACCAGACTCTTCTTCCCTCCAGGACGAACCAGATATGATTTTGATCAAGAGTCACAGAGGTCTTAGTCCTGATTTGGTACGGTGAAAGCACCACTATCATCATGCTGCCAGGCTCTAAGCGGCATAGGTGGAAGGACAGAAAGCCACAAACTAAATCTCTCTGAAAATCACACAGGGCATCACGTGGTGATTTACAAAAGACAGTTATCTTTCCCGCTGCATCATGCAAGGCATCTTTCCTTAGGTCTAGATGTGGGGAGAGAATGAGCACTCACACAGCTCCTTTGGGTTTCAGTGCTAACTGCTAACACTCAACACATCCAAATTGGAAGCCTTCAAATTGGAAATGGTCAGCTAAAGCTGCACCTTTTTCACTTTACTTCATACCACTTCCAGCATCTACAGTATCACTCTAGAGGTTGTTGACTTCCCTTAGCTGTACAACTGGAGATGGGATAGAAGAAAGAAAGACTGTATTTTTCCTTGCTAATCAAATTCAGTAAGGCCTTAATTTGCATCAAAACAACTTTTTCTTGATCAATAAAGAGGGAAGATTTAAACACAGAAACAATCCAGCTCAAACAGCTTATTCCAGCAATGGAAAGTGACAGCATATGCACACATATAATCACATGGGAAATAATAATAGTACGTCCCAGTGCACTGCATAGCATAAGAAATCCAACTGCCCAAGGGATATGTCAAGAATGATTTATTTG
>VXBH01005731.1:1930756-1955130 GCA_013400035.1 Rynchops niger
GTAGGAGCTGCCTCAGCTGGAGATCACTACAGTATCAGTGTATATTGGCCAATGTGGCATATTACCCTGCTGGGTTAAAACTACTGCTAACTCAGCTGTAACATAAAAATAAGGAGATAAACTTGCAAAAAAGCACCTGAACAGTGAAGAGGTTGTACAGCAATTTGTAACTGTCGTTAGGTTTCTTTAATATATCTAACTGGAATTTCCTCAAACATAATCTCTGACTAACTCGATAAAAATACTGTATCTTCAGAGAAACATTTCCAAACAATACTATATTGCAAAGCAGAAAACAGTTCTCTTGTCCCATTTCAGGTTAGTCATTACTCTTTTCCTTCAATTCTGGCCACAGTAGTCTTTTGTTACTGATTTCCAAGCCTGTTGGCTGCAGACTTTTAGACCTGTAATGCTGGACAAGCGGATAACCAGGTAGTTCAACTTTTCCCCCAGATATCACGCTGACGTTCACAGCGAACACAATATAGAAGCCATCACGGTCAGTGGCAACATTTGAAACGATTCATATCATTTAGCTTAGCTCTTCGCTGCTGAACGTTTACTGGGGAGCACAGTACCAGAAGCGGGGCACGAACGTCGCCCAGCCACGCAACACCGATTTCGGCTGAAAGCCAATGGCTGCAACAAATGCAAAAGGAAGACATTGAGTCTACGATGAGACAATCCTTCCAAGCCCCACCATAGCTCAGCCTAGCAGTTGATATTTAGCAGAGCTCTTCTGCTTTTTTATTCGGACGGTGCCCATTTCTGACAGACAGCGGTTTACATAATGGTGACAAACGTGAGTGACCAGCTGTCATCAGCGCGCATCATTTACGTGCCACATAGTATTGGCAGTCAAACAATCCCCTTTTGAAGGGGTGGGGGTGGGGGGAATAAAAAATTTTTTCAAACCATCAAAATCAACACCTAAAAAAAAAAAAAATCACTCTCCCGGGCATAAAAATAACAAGAGGAAACAGTAATCACCAGAAAGTAGTGACTGAAGAGTTAGGGAAGAAATATCCTTGACTACTTTGGCAGCCACCAGTGTGGCTCAGCGTTACCACTCTTCCCCAACAAGCTGCTTGTTACTTGTCCCCCTGTACAGCTTACCAGTCCCATAGGAAAAAAGAAAAAAAACACATAAGAGTCCTCATTTCATTTCAAAGCAAAGCTCTTCATCTTAGCTCTAAATACCTTCCTAAAGCATTTTGGAACACCTGAATGACAAATGGATAAATAACTCTTCTTTGCGGCTCGTATCCTTTGGTCATAATAACCTCCATCCCGATGATAGCACACAGGTAGCTGTAACGTCATCTTTGATGTCTGCAGGAACAGGTACCTGCCTTTGCCCTTAGCAGAGAAGGAAACTGTTTGTCATTCAGGCTCCCTCCTCACAGCCACATTTCAGCATTTGTTACAGCTCTGCAATCACGCTGAGGTCAATGCACTGGCACTAGTGTATAGAAGGCATACTTTGGCTCATTTTTTTAGTTTTTGACCCTCCCACGCCAAGAAGAGGAGCTATAAAATTAATTAACCGTTGAACATTAATTTGCTAATACGTACTATTCCTATTTCTCTGTACATATTGGTTCTTTTTAGTAAGTCACCTACATGGCCACTAACTCTTCATACTTACAAGAAAACTTCAAGTAATATAAAAGATTAATTTTCCCACCTTAATTATTGCCTTTTTCTACACTACCAGATACCCTGCAATATAGCTTCTTGTGCTTTTGGGCTAGTATTATGAAACTGGGTTGGCGCAGTGTCTTTCAAAACCAAAATGGAATCTGATTGTTTTAAAGAATCTTCCATCAAACTTTGTCCAGCTATAAAAGTAAGATAAGAAGCCCATCTCCACTCTGTGAATAGTGTAAATAAAGTTCGGTAGTGGCCAAATAACACACCTGTCATCTGCTGCTTCCAATCTTTTCCAGTTCATTCTGTTTAAATCAAAAAAGAATCATTGGAGCTTTATAGCTTGTCTCTCGGAACATAAAAAATGGAATTTCAACAAACAGCCATTTCAAGCCAAATCAGGTCCTAATTAAATGTAATCTGCAAAATTTAAAGTGGTGCCAATACACTTCACACATTTCCCTCATTTTCAGCTTTCATCATCCATTAGCATGTAATATGAAACTCTTTACTTTTTAATTGTCCTTATATTTCTTAACAAATAGTTGTTTCTTTTATTGAGTTCCATAAGAAGGTGCATTCTTTCAGCTGGAAGAAAAAAAAAAAAAAAGTGTTCTGACCTAAATTTATAGCCATTCATTTTTTTGTTCAAACCAGATGGCAGATTTTCCAGCTGAAAACCACAATGGAGAACAGGTGTACTTGAAAGCATAGTTAGTGAATTGAAGCAATTGTAGTCCATCTACGGGCAAACACACTGTGTAGTACCCAGCCCACCCACGTAGCCATTAACTCATTTGTCCGTTAAAATGCAGGAACTTAATAAACTATAATTTTGCATAATTCATAAGCAAACAAATTCCATCTGCTTTACCTTCAGAGCCGGTGTTGATGAGGGGGCACGAATGCAATGAAGGAAGGAGTGAATACTCCGTGGTACTGCACTGGTATAAACATATGCTGAGAGAAAAGCCTAAAGGCTTCGAAGATTTGCAATAGCTTCAAGCTTAAGCGCAAAAAGAAAAGCCATCAGGACTTGAAAAACTGCAGGAGGACTTGGGGAGTTCCAGCACATCCTGTGATGCTATGCCACAGCATTTAATCCTCATGACCACCCTTTCAAAAAAAAAAAGGTACACACACAAAAAACTGTAAAGGAAAAGCGCAAATGAGAATATGTAGTAACTTTACATCTTCATAAGTGCAATGCTCATCTTTATTGATAGATCTGCAAAGGAAAAGTCCCTTCAAAGGCAGGCAAGCCCAGACCCATTTGTACAACCTTCATTTTAGACACATTTTATTACACACAATTCACAAACTCTCCTGAATTTTTCTTAAGCATACAGTAAATAGCATTTCCAATCCTTAGTTTCAAATGAGGAGATATGGATATTGTACATGTTTTCTATGTGTTCTGGCTTATCCCTTCTTCTAATTTACAGGGGTAACACACTTACCTAGAATACTACTGTACATTTCAGGATTTACAGAAATAAAACACAGATTAATGAAAAAATCTTCAGCTGGTGTAAACTGTCTCTTTTCCATTGGTTTCTGTCCCTTCCCACCAGCCATGAATTGCTCAGGTGCTCTTGGCTGTCCTACTGCACCTGTCTCCTGCTCCAAGGGACCATTTTGGAACTTGATTACCAGTTACTAGCATTCCCAATTTTTTTAAAAAAATAGAGACAGTTATTCAGTTGCTGGCCCTTTACAGAAGATGTCCTGGCCACCTCAGAAGTATAGCTGCAGAATGACTGCCTGATTTCAGCATCTGTACTAAATAAATGTTGGCAGCTGCTGAGGGCTTTCCTTTCCGCTGCCTCCAACTACAATGCATAAAGATCATTTCTCCACTTCTGTTCTAGATACCATGCATGTGATGACCTCTGGGGAACTTGTACTGGCATGTTCAGTTAACTTTCCTGACATTTTGCCACAGAAAAGAGAACTCTTTGATTAACACAGAAAAATGAGATTGAGATGTAGGCAAAGCAGATTTAAGGAAGGAAGGAAGGAAGGAGGGAGGGAGGTAAAGAGGGAGAGAGGGAATGAAAAAAAAAAAAAAACTTTAAAAATGAATAAAAAAAACAACCAAGGGCAGAGGGCAAAAGCAGTTCTCAAGAGTCCTTGGGGCAGGGAGGAAGGCATAAAACAGTACTTTAAAACTTCATTATAATAATTTGAACAGATGCCTGTCAACAAGTAGTAAAAGAAATTCCAGCATGGTGACAAAATAATTGCCCAGACAAAAATTATCATGCATTCCCCATAACACACCAGTAGACTTGAAGGAAAATCTGTATGTTAGCAAGTTTTACCAGCCTAAGGCTTGCCTCCTCCAGATCAAACAATATGATCCATCACAACAACATGCTTTGCACTACAGGTAAAAAGAATCCTTTTCTCCGAGTTGTCTAGCTGATCTACATAATTACATTCACAGCAACTGCCTTCAACCTGTACTATCTCCGTTTTTTCTGCTTCTGAGCTGAACAAGGGATTATGCAGCCAAAGCCTAGCCCATTTCTCCCATCTATGCCTCCTGATCTAAGAAAAGGTATTATTTCTACCTATAAATCATATTTCTCTTACATCTTTACTCTAGCAGAACTACAACAGCCTGACTACCAGAACTGAGGTAAACACATCATAGACAATGGCTGGTTTATCTTCTGACTTGCTCTGTCAGAAAGCCCATTTGCCAACATCCCAGGTTTCTGCTTTTCTCTTCAGTCTAGAAGGTTACAGAACATTACAGCTCCTAGCAGCAGAAAGGCTTCAAACTGTATTCTAATTTTTACATTAGAATCATAGAATTACCTGGGTTGGAAGGGACATTTTAGATCACCTAGTTCAACCACCAACCTAACTCTGACAAAAAAACATCAATAAACCATATCTCTAAGCACTATGTTCACCCATCTTTTAAATACCTCCAGGGATGGTGCATCAACCACTTCCCTGGGCAGCCTCTTCCAATGCTTAATAACCCTTTCAGTGTAAAAAGTTTTCCCAATATCCAATCCAAACCTCCCTTGGTGCAACTTGAGACCGTTTCCTCTTGTCCTATCGCCTGTTACTTGGGAGAAAAGACCAAACCCCAGCTCACTACAACCTCCTTTCAGGTAGCTGTAAGAGAGCCATAAGGTCTCCCCTCAGCCTCCTTTTCTCCAAGCTAAACAACCGCAGTTCCCTCAGCTGCTCCTCACAAGACTTGTTCTCCAGACCCCTCACCAGCTTTGTTGCTCTTCTCTGGACACGCTCCAGCACCTCAATGTCTTCTTTGTGGTGAGTGGCCCAAAACTGGACACAGTACTGGACATTCTGCATTACCATTTCAGAACTAACACCACCACCACCACCCTCTTTTTTTCCCTCATAAACTGACCCAAGACTACAGAAACAGTCATGATCTGCTGCTTAGCTCAGTTCTTCACTAAGGGAACCTCCAGCTGATGAGGTCGGCCCTCAGCAATGAGTACTACTAAATTGATGGGAATAATTTTAGAAGATTTGCGGGAGAGGATAGGATAGGCTGATTCACCCATATGAAAACCAAAACAACAACAAACCAGAAATAAACAATATAAAAAATGTAGGTCTTGTATGTTTGCTACATGGTTACTTTTTATCTCACAGAATAAAATATTCATGAGCTTTCTAACACTAGCTGCCTACCACTCAGGAAAAACTGTTAAATATGTAGTAGGATGATACGCTGTGTGAGCTTTATACATTTAGACATTCAATTTTTCATACGATGCTTTTAGGATTTTCATGTATTTCACAGTTTTATGCACCCCAGTTCCTTTCCAATGCTTCTCACAAAAGGCATTATATCACATGGAAAACAGGCCAAAAAGGTTGGAGAATTTTTTCTTTTTTTCAATTCAGGCAGAAACACTGCTAAAAAAAGGCAAAATTTGTGTCAGACAGCACAGCAAAATGCAACTAAAGAAAGGATCTCTTTAAATGAGAATAAATATTGTAAAGTAAAAAAAAAAAAAAATGGGAGTAAATTTAAGCTGAGAAGAAAAGTTTAGCGACCCTTTAGACTGCAAAAATACAGAATTAAATTTCTTCATCTTACTCCTGATGAAAATTTCAATTGTATAAGGAATACAGGAGAACACTGTACTTCTCACTTTACCATCTATATCTATCCATATATAATATATCAAGATATGGTAAGTACTTTCAGTAAACTGGTCGTCCTATCAATGTCCAGCCTGGTCTCTGTTCCAAGGAAGGACCAGCCTCAAGACCCCTCCCAAGACATCTGCATGTACGACCCATGCGAATTCAGGTCAGATCACAGCATGCTTTTTTTTCAGCCCAAGAGCCCAACACCTTTCACGCTGCCTCCTGTATCTCTGACAGTGTGAAAGATGTCGGTTTACAGGAGTTTTACAGTTGGAAGTTAGACAGTATGCTAGGTAATAAGTTAATATTCCAAACTTTCTGAAGACAGCAGAATTTATTTCCTATGGCAAACACAGCCTAGACAGTGCTCCATTCAGAAGATTTTGAAGCAGTTTTTTCATGTCTTTTGAAAAGAGAAAATGTGTTTATATGATAAACACTCTTATAGCTCACAGACAATTGATAAATACCATTTGGGTAAATGATTCCTTCTCTGATATACATGAAAAAGCAATCATAAGTCAACTTTTCATAACAGCTGCAGCCTACATAGTGGCAACAGAATCACAGAATCATAGAATCATTCAGGTTGGAAAAGACCCTTGGGATCATCGAGTCCAACCATCAACCCCACTCTACAAAGTTCTCCCCTACACCATATCCCCCAACACCACATCTAAACGACTCTTAAACACATTCAGGGATGGTGACTCCACCGCCTCCCTGGGCAACCTATTCCAGTGCCTGACCACTCTTTCTGTGAAGCATTTTTTCCTAATGTCCAGCCTAAACCTACCCTGTTGTGGCTTGAANATCAGTTAGAACCCCCAGGTCTTTTTCTGCCAAGCGGCTCTCCAGCCACACTTCCCCAAGCCTGTGGCAATGCATGGGGTTGTTGTGGCCCAAGTGCAGGACCTGGCACTTGGCCTTGTTGAAGCTCACTCCATTAGCACTGTCCCATCGATCCAATCTATCCAAGTCTCTCTGTAGGGCCTCCCTATCCTCATGCAGATGAACACTCCTGCTTAACTTGGTGTCATCTGCAAACTTGCTGATGATACACTCTATGTCCTTATCAAGATCATCAATGAAGATGTTAAACAGAAATGGTCCCAACACTGAGCCCTGAGGAACACCACTTGTGACCAGCCACCAGCTGGATTTGATTCCATTGACCCTCACTCTTTGGGACCGTCCATCCAGACAGTGCTTGATCCAGCAGATCATATGCTCATCCAGGCCATTTCTCATTAAACACAGAAATCTGTTAACGTGTTTGAATAAAAGAGCTATTGAGTGAGAAGGTGCAATATTTGTGCACTACCTTGGCACAAAGTAAATTTGCAAATGTTTAAAAAGGACTGACTATTAAATCAGTTTATTTTATAGAGATTTACCTTTCTTGAGAGAGATCCACCTCAGGACTAAAAACATTTTCTGAAGGATATGTATCATGAGTGACTAGAATGCAGCTAATGAAAAAGCTGTTGAAGCAGATGCCTGTTACTTTTATATTTTGTTTTAAATGTAAGACCTAAGGTAAATACTTCATATTTCAAAAATTATTACTGCCTGATAAATACATTGAAATAAAAAGGTAAAACTGCAACTGGAAAAATACAAATAATCCACACTGATGGAAAAAGTACCTTTCGTATCATCTTTGTAGATATTTCCTACACATGAAAGCTGCTTTTATAACTAAAAAGAATGACATATTTTTCTATTTGGTATTTTTCAAAAAACAATTTGCATAAAGCAATATTCTGTATTACATACTCATAAGGAAGTACATTAAAAATGTTAATTAGGTCATAAAAATCAAAATTCGGAAGCTAAAAATGCCAGGGTCACTTGCTGAGCTCCCATTCACAGGAACAGAACACGTTACCAATGTCACAGAATCACGGAATCTTCATAGTTGGAAAGGACCTTTAAGATCATCGAGGCCAACCAAACAATCTACAGTCTCTGCCACTAGTCATCAAGCCTAATCCCTCATAGGCCAATTAGCCAATAGATTTTTATTTTATTTTTTAAAGAAGTGACCCCAAATTGCAGCTAACAAGTCTTACACCCTACTTAAAACAAAACAAACCAAAACATGCCTGCCCACAAAGCAAAAAACTTACATTTCTGTCACAGAAGAGACATGAAGCTCCAAGGAAGTGGCCCAGACACCATTCTGCAATGGAATTAAAATGATAACCAACCAATCCACCATCAGTGACACACTGGTACATCTCATAGCACCAGCAGATTCCACCAGTGTCTCCTACCTACCTACTTGCAGCCACTCTTTTATACTTACAAAAGAAGAAAAAAAATTAAAATCTCCTGAGAAAACAGGATATACAACAGAAGGTCAAGGGACAAACACAGTAAGCTATGGGTTGTGATTCATACAAAAAATGGCACAAATGGATGCTGTCAATGCCAACCATATCTCCTTTGGGGATACCACCAAGCTGGACAGCCGTGGACTCATACTAGTTGGTTCAATTTCTAACAACTTTGTCACGCAGTTCCATCCATAAATTTACCAAGTTCTACCTTAGATGAGTTTTTCATCTTTGTTGTTGGATAGCATGAGTCCTCCTAGCTCCAGCAAAGCCTGCCTATATCAAAACTGATTTGCCATTAGAGCCCAAAAAAGAGCTGAAATGCATAAAAACAGTGGTCAAGGAAAGGAAGACAAGGATATAAGTTTTCTCCTTACACCTACACTTCCTGAGCATTACGCCCTTGAGCACTCCCACTCTCGCCTGTCCTCTTCATGAAAGATCTTCCAGATGAGCAGATACTCAAGGAGTGCCTAGTTTTGTTTACATTTCTTTGTAAGCAGAAAATTTTCATTCTCCCCTCAGCACATACACACAGGCATGTACAGTCCTGACCAGCCATAGGGGTGCATATCTTGAAGTCTATGGACAACTTTCAATCTGCTTCTGGTACCTCTGTCCTTAGGAGCGATTTGCTGTAGTCCAAAGTCCTGACAGAGAGGCACAATCAAACGCCGGGCAGTATAAAGGAGGAGATTTTCAGGCTCAGCAAGCAGACTGGTTATAATCCAAGGCAATGCTCCATGATATCTAGTCATATATTCTACAGCTGCTAAAGAAAGGGGATCTTTACTTCCCAAAAGAACTGTACTTATCCTCCACAGGCAAAGCCTGCAGATTTCTCACAGGATAACCACTGCAGTAGCTAATGTCCTATTGCCTTAACTCTTGGACAGTCCAAGTGTACGTGTTCTTCTCAAGGAGTAATCACCTCAAGGCATGTATGTCCTACTAGAGGAGCAAAAAATTATTTATACAGAGCGCCATACCTCTGCACAAAACTGCAGGCTTAAAATGAGCAGACCATGATACGGGCAACTGATCTTCTACCTAACTTCCTTTTTCCTCTTTAAGTAATAATCAAGCCATGATTTCTATTTATCTGAAAAAAAAAAAAGTACAGGAATTTTATTCATGATGCTGTTGGAGTAGAGGAGAGCAATTTCATGAATAAATATTTTTCTTTTAGCAGAGAACATGAACTGGCCAAGTCAGCAAACCTTCTGTTTAAATCTCTTAATGACAGAACTGTTTATTTTCCACAAAACTGGATTCAAATCTGGCATTTAGTACCAATCAAACTAAGGCTGTTGCTCTTAACCTAAGCACTCAGAGGAGAAAAGCCCTCACAGCAGCCTTTTATCCTTTCACCGTAATGCCAAGCCTTCCAGAGGAGAGACGATGCTGGGAAGGCTGGGGCGAGGCAACACGGCGATCCATGAGAAGCGCACAGACTTTGAACTCAGGCCAAAGCAAATCTCTCTCATTCTCAAGAGCTTTCCATTAAAAAAAAAAAATTCATTAAAATCAAATCTTGTTGCTAACATACCTTGTCGATCATACTTTAGAGCAGAAAGAACGTATTTAGCATAGTTACATCCTGAAAACCACGACTTACAATGGAAGCGCTGAGACATCCTGAATTGTTCAAGGCCACAAGTAGCACTGCAATAGCTAAATGAGCTTCCAAGCACGGTTTTATCAGTTTAGGAACAATAAAGTTCCTAAAAGTACGTTCCTAAAAAAAGTAGTGGTAGAGTTAATAATGTCACACACAAAAAAAAAAAGCTGTCTGGATGATACGATTTTCCGAAGCTCACAGAGGACACCGAACACAAGACATCAAGAGACATGAGCTTTGGCAACAGCCACTTGCAGTCTCCGAGTTCAGCCTGATTCAGATTGTTGTTAAAATTGTCTACATAACAGGGAAATGTCTCAGAACTGAAGAAACAATAACCACAAACACTTCTTATTAATCCAAGCCAGGTTTCTATTGCTAGTGTGCTGTGCTCACAGCTGACGGAGATTTATTGAAACGTTTGCCACTGCAAAACAGGAGATCTCACATGCGTTGCTCGGAGAGCAGGCAATTATGAACCCATGAAGGCTACACAAATTTTAAGAGAGAAAAATGGTCTCACCCTTTGGCACAGCAGGCAAGGTTAATAAGATTCTTCCCCATATTGTGAAGTAAACATCTGGATGTTTTCTTTTCTGTGTTGTATTTCTTCCTTGCTGAAAAGTAAAATACCCCACTCTCCCACTGGCTGAAAATAAAACCAGCTGCTTGTCTTGTACGTTTTTAACAGTAAATTTACCTCTAAATTACAATGCAATCATATAGACCCTCATTATTAAAGGGCCATTCTGTGCTATCAGTTTTTTCTGCCAAAAGTGACACTGTAGAAGTACATTGTTTTATAAATGCGTATTAATTTTATTTACTGAGCTAAAGACTTCTAGCAGACAACAGAAGAGAATATTTGCAGTAAGAAGGTGCTTTTCCTCTGAAACACCTTTCTTCCAGTACAGTCAATGTTTGTTTCTTTTTTTAATCAAACGAGTGATAATTTTAAATACTGAAAACTCATCAAAATGTAACAATAATAAACCACACCAAGTGGAACAGTAAGAAATTGTCTTCCCATATGGTTTTAGGAAGATCTGTATCCTAATGCTTTAAGCCTCTCCATACAAATAGTTGGATGCAGGCACATCGTGATGATTCAAACCAAGTTTAGGGTCTGAGCCAGCTCAGTCACGCACCAGTGAAAAAGAAAGAAGACAGAAATCAGACTCTTCTCAGATGTGCCCAGGAACAGGACATGAGGAACTGGCACAAATCAGAGTACAGGAAATGATGTTTAAATGCAAGAAAAACATGGTTTACTGCAAGGACAGTCAAGCACTAGCACAGGTTGCCCAGAGAGGTTGTGGAATCTCCATCCTTGGAGATATTCAAAACCCAACTGGAAGCAGTGCTGAGTAACCACCTCTAGATGGTCCTGCTTGAGCTACAGTCTCCAGAGGCCCATTCCTACCTCTGTCATTCTACTGGAGTTTCTTGGTATCACTGATGACCTAATATTTATTATCTTTTTTATGCATGCCATCACCTCAGCTCTTCTTCTAGCCTAAATAGCAAAGCCTTTTGGCTTAACTCTGACTTAGAAGCACCTTCGTGCTCTTGACTGGGCCAGAACTGTAAATAGGGCTGTGTTATGCAACAGAAATGAAGAGAAAGGTGGCTTAGACTTCTCACTATAAGTTAGGAGAAAATAATAAATAAGTAGTATGGGAAAAGACTTATTGTATCATCAAATTGTATAAGGAACTATGATGATAAGAAGAAAGACCATGAAATCAAAATCCTAATCAGGTCTAGGAAATACTTCCATCAGTTGTGCCAGTGACATTTAACAGGACGTAGATACTAAACCTAGAATTGTTCACAGTCCCATAAACAAGACTACATTTTGGCTTCTATCCCACATGAAATTCATTTCTAAAGCTTTCCAGATATGCCCAGCAGAACGTCATGCCAAACTCTTAATCAACTGTCTCTCATGCACTTTATTTTGGTGTAATATAAAACAATAATTTCATTTTCCCTCCCAGAATTAAAATATTCTCCCAAGCCAATTTTCCACTGAATAGTCAAAAGAAGCATGTACTTGTCCAATGTCTGATCCACAAGCAGAAAACTAAGGATGTGAATATTTATGATAAATACACCCATGGAATTCTCACATACAACACTGAGGCTACTTAATAAAGCGTAATAATATTGAGGGAAAAAAAAATCCTGAAATAAATCAAGAAATAGTAATAACAGGTTTCTGATGCATCCAGTCAGCTTCTATCGTGGTATAAAGAGAAGTTGCTCCACCGAGCTACACGAGTATTCATTAAAACCAGTGTACAGCAATTTACAAGACGGGTGATATATTTGACTATTCACATCTGTCAGCCAGGATTCGCAAAGCAGTTTAACAAGTTGAAACATTATTGGCATGTAATACAATTTGGCACATAGTTTTTCTCCTTTGAAAACCACAGCTCTGAGCCATGGAGAACTACAGCAACAAGAAGCCAGAGTATCATTTAATTCTTCTTTTGGAATAAAGGAAGTCTCACGTGACAGCAATTTTATTCATTGCATGTAGGATAAAGACAATCAGTCCACACTTCTCTTAACTCCAGTGCCGTGGATGCAGCTAGATCCACAATTTCACTCCTTAAATGTTTCCTTCTCAAACATTTCGGTGTTGAAAAAAAGTAAATTTGTTCTCAGTATATATGTCTGATCCAGAGCTAAAAAATACAACTACCACAAATGCTGCATTCAGAACACAAAGAAATAAAACATGCGAATCATAGTGTGACCCGTCCTGCAATTTCACTGGGGGTGGGTATTCTTTTGTCGTGTTTCGCAAGCCTAAGACTAATTCTAAAATGCATAGCAAGATCATTCACCTCTATGTCAACAGGAGGCCTTCAGTACTCCTGCATTTGGACCTAACCACACTACTTGCCTGCTAATGGAAACTTCACAGGCTCTAGGCTTGAAGACAGTGATTAATATCGCAAATGTACAAAAAGGGTTTCTCCTACTCTTTTATGCATTCCAATACTCCCATTGGCTTCAACACATCAGATGTTCTTACTTTGCCTCATCAACCTCTGTGGCATCCCACCTGACACATTCAACCGCCGCAGTTTCCATTTTCACTCGTGTCCCGAGACACTTGGCGCCCTGCATTTAACATTTCCACAAGGGAAAAAGGCTCCGTGTGATTGATGAAATATATCATGTCACAGCAACTTGCATTTCTATCTCTCTCTGTTCCAGTGGCACTTCATCTACTATTAAAAAAAATAATAATTTGGAAATCCCCAAATGCCTGATCTGTTATGGTAGAAGTTTAATTAGACCTAAAACTAATTTGAAAGTGTCAGCAATATCTTTTCTGAAGAGCATTTAGGTATACTCCATTTAATAATAACATGACATGAAGTAAGTAATGAAATTATTACCGTAGGAGTGAAAATTTTTCTAAAAGAAAGACTATTATTCATACTGAATACCACATGTTTAAGTGACTGGCATTGCATTAATAATTATAGTAGTTATCGCTCTCCATTGAAGAGAAAAAATATTCAGATTACTAGCTCTATTATATTATAGCAAAAAGAAAAAGAAGACAGATTTAACAAATGCTATTGCCGAGCTGGGGTAATCATTTGCCAAATTCTGTTCCCGTTATTAGCAGCCAATTTGTTTTGAAGTCACTGAAAATCTGGGTAAGAAGACTGTTATTCATATAAACGTATTTTATTGACAGAAAGCCAAATACATATAAACACAGAGTGAATTTTAAAAAAATGCATTTTTGCATCTCTCTCTGTTTTCTTCATCTTATTCTATCTGTCTGAAATACAACAGATGTTAAGAAAAATTATTAAAAGCTTATTCTAGTTTCTATTGTTTCATGACAAGTAGTTTTTATGTAGGAGAGACGAACATAAAAAAATACTGGTTTAAGTTGTTTTCTATCACAAATAGTTAGATAAGATAGAAGTGCCTTTACCTTGGCAGGCTTCTTCAAATAACAAATTCCCACGATGACCACCCTGTTTTCCCTGGGATTGGAAGATTTCTCTAGCGCTTCTACCACTTGCCCATTAGACTGCTTGGTATTCTTTAAATCATTTTAACGTCAACAGGTCACAATCAAAAGAATGGCCACCTTGGATACATGCTGAAATTACATATAGAGCAAAACATCATCTCTACTACAAAAAAAACAAACAAAAAAAAAAAAAAAGAGAGCTAATTCATCATCGTACTAGAAATGCTATGAAGCAGATTGAGTCTATCATTCCTAAAAAACCTGTCTGGAATTGCTTGTTACTCCTGGGATGGACAGAAGGGAAAACAGAGGTGACAAGTTTTGCCCTTTCAACTACACACATGCATTTTTGAATTACCTTTCGTGCCTCTTTCCTCACCACAGGTACTCCAGTCCTTCCTCCACTGAAGAAATAAGTCTCCTTAACATGGAACACAATCAAGAGGTTCTTCTTGCCCTAAAAAGCCCCTCATGATGCATATTTTGAAAAGTCAGTTCAAAAGGTC
The DNA here is from genome assembly GCA_013400035.1 of Rynchops niger. Classification (NCBI taxonomy): domain Eukaryota; kingdom Metazoa; phylum Chordata; class Aves; order Charadriiformes; family Laridae; genus Rynchops; species Rynchops niger. The sequence continues at coordinate 1,945,040 of VXBH01005731.1, forward strand.
CTTATGTGGGTCACTCCTCACCTCCCTCACTACTGGACATTCAAATGGATTCAGTGTCCAGATTTACCTGGCCAATTATTAACTTCTCAGGCAGAGGAATCAGAGAAGAAAAGAGGACATAAAGCCCATGTTTCAAAGCCCCAGGCAGAAGACCACGAGCTGAATGACTGCACTGAAGCCAAGGTGCCCATTTCTGCATAGCTGTCAAAATAATCTCGGCACTGCTCAAACTCTGGGCTGATATGAGAAATCAGCATATCAAGTCACATAGTCTCCAGGGCAGGTTTGGTATTTTCAAGGTTGGGTTTTTTCCCCTTTTTTTGATTAAATTATTTGCTGCTTTGATCATTCAAAGAACTTTTTAACCTCAAATATTCAAGATACATGCTTTCATTATTTTTAGCATTTCTTTCTCCCTTTAGCAGCATTTACCTGAAAGGAAATTGTTCTATAACATTATGAGTGCCAGAGAAACACACTGCTGCGTCTCTCAGATTAAAACCTTCCAGCAGCATCAGAAACTTAGCACTCCTGGTAAAACGTCTGCTGGAGACAGTTAACCTTGACGGTCCTGTGAGCAAAAATATTAATAACAAAACCAGCCTACACTGCGGGCATATGTGTCTGCTGACGTTCCTGCACAAAAGGCCTTCACCTCAGACTCTGTCCATCTTCATTACCACGTCAAACAGATCGCTGAACTGAGTTAACGCATATTTCAACTCATGCTACAGTGATTGGGAAACAGCACTGAGCATAGTGCACATAAGGACTGCAAAAAAAATCTGTTAATGCTAGAAAAAAAAATTCATATGATTAGGGATTTTTTTTGGTGGCTATTTCTTCATACAACACCCCTTTGTGTCATGAGTATGCCAAAGGGCTCCTTGTATATCTGCAGTACAAATTATTTTTCTCCTCAAAAACTTATTTTCCTGCAGTAACTACTTTTGCAAAAAAACATCCTGGTCTAAATTTCTGACTAGTTTATAACTTTTTCATCTTGGTCAGCAATTAACATCTAATTGAAACAACATTTCTCATTTCACTTTGAATTTTCAAAGCGAAACAGTCATTTAAACCTTGCAAATGGGATTGAGACTGATTAGGTCCATCAACGGAGCCAAGTCAAAACTGAGTGCTGTGCAAAAGCCTTCTTATTACGTGCAGAAAAAGAGAGAGAGAGCATGTAGGACGTAGTTCCTAATTCTTCCATGTATTGGAAAGTCCCTCCCTTCACATGAGTAGGTCTACAATGTTCTCCAGAAGAGGAGAAATAATCACGCAGCTCTGCAAGTTGACATCCCACCATCCAGGTGGGACTGGACACTGGAGTGTGGTACCACTGGCACTAGGTAACTCGGTCCCTGCAGGACAGCTGATATTCACAGGGCCAGGGACAAGCCTACGCACTCATACACCATCTCATCATCACCTGGACAACAAGATTTACACGCCCATCTTACTAACATTGTAAAAACGATGCATCACAGCACAAATCACAGGACCATAAAAAAAGAAATTTTGAGTAGGCATTCCAAATAGCAGAGCAAAAGCAACTGATTTCCCATGCAGAGACGTCTTTTAAAGTGGTTTTTTGGTTTTTTCCCAGTGTGCTTCTAAGGATGATACTTCTTTCTTCCTTTAAGAAAAAAGTCCTTCCCTTGCCTGCATGCAGTGACACTCCATTACAGTTCAGAACAGTTGCTGCTACGAAGTTAACCATTGTGATTTCACACACTGAAACTTCTATCATTTTTCTCCACTTGCTTTTTTTGTTTCAATAAAACTTAAAAGTAATCTAAATTGGTAATATTTATTTATACCTTGTCTATAAAGAAATTTGTTTGTTCTGTTTCTTCTGGTAATTGGGCCATTTCTGTTACAATTCACTTATTAATTCATCAGAACAAAGCTCACCTTAGTAAGTTATGCACATTAATAACAGCCTATTACCCACGTCGCCTTCTTATGAAACAATTAAGTCTGATGTTCAAACTTTAAAATGAGCAGAAGAGACATATTTCTGCACAATGAACTGTGTTAAAAAGCCAACAAATGTTCATAAAGACTCACTACCTCTATCTACGCAGGTTTTTAATAGAAGATATTCATGGTCATATTAGAAATCTCATCTCCTATATATTTTTTTTTTTAAATTTGCCTCTACTTGAGCCTGAGATTTAATGAACTCATCAAGACCACCAAGCATAGCAGGTTTTGGTTTCCTTTTTTAACTCTTTGCACATCTTTTATTTCTGCTGAAATGCTGAGCCATGACTTCCATTTTTCCTCTCACAGGACAACTACTATCCTGAAATTAATGAACCTTCCCCAGACAACTAGCTGTCAGAGGGCACAGGGCTCGGACGGACCAGGACACATCCTGGGCAGCCTAAGCATGCAACAACGGCTTCTCTGACCTGAGCAGTCTGTCAGTTTTGCTTTGGGTGTTTGACATCCAGGGTGTTTCGCCCTTTAATGCTGCTGTTTTAAGACTCCTCCAGAGAGCTTCAAATTCTGACTGTTTTCTTATCACTTCCCCAAAATGCCTTAAATGTCTAACCAGGGACAGCCACTGGAGCGACAAAAATAACGGACTTCTCAGTTTGAGGAACACACTGAAATACTAAATGTTAATATAGATCAGTCCGTAATGGACATTTTCCTGGTTTTGTCAGGGGAAAGATTTTTTTTTCTCAATATCAAAATATTTAAGCCCATCTTATCCTTTTTTCTAATTTCTAATGAGACTTGTACTGAACGTGATGTTTCAGAATTAATAGCTAATAAAAAAAAAAAATTCAGCACCTTAAAAATGTTACCCTTTCCCATTATTTCTCCTTCCCACATCTGAATTACACAACAGCAAAATTTATGAAGAATTTCTATACTGCCTCTAAGCTGCAGTTTGGACAAAATTATTACTGGCCAAGTAATAAATTCTGCCCAGCATTTCAGCTGCTTCTCATGCATTTGAACAGACTTCCACGTATGAAACACACACACTACTGGAAAATATTACAGCCCTGACTCAGAAAAGCATGTAAGCACATTAAACAGGCACTTATCTGCATAAGCACAAACATGAAAAGGCACATCATCAGAATTCATGACAAATTCAGGAGAAACAGCTGAATGAGTATAAAATATATGGAAGATAAAAACTGGTTGGGTTCAAAGTTTTGGAGAGTATTACAGAAGTTTTTTATTATTATTTTCAAGTTTTTCAAAACCTACTTTCAGATCTTGTTTCAGGTAAAAATCTTGCTACTATTTTCCATGAGAAAAAGATGGGCCTCTCAATAAAGATGAAGTGTTTTTGGCACAAGCACACAGAATGGTAGGGTTTGAACACACTGTGTATGTTTCTATTTTCCCTGTGCTTATTTAGATACCTCATTGGATTATTTATAAACTAGTACAAGTCTTTGGCATGGAGTGTAGATACAGAAGTACAAATTGTCTGGCATCTTCTCTTATGTAGAAAAGGCTTGTAAATCTTGATTTCTGTGACAGAAAGCATAACTGATGACTCTGGATTTGATGTGGCCATACAGTAGGATCTGGCATCTCCTTTATCACCTTTCAGAGTCTGTTTGTGGGGGGAAAAAAAAAAAAAAAACCTAACGCTTGCTTCATGATCAGAAACTGAGAGCAGAGATTCATGACTGCAAATAGAGGCTGTAGAGCAAAAATGTTCCAACTTCCCAGCCAGCTCTTTCTGGTGGGCTACTGCTCTCTTTATCATGGCTATTGTTACACAGTGATTTAAGCATGATTGCAAAATAGCTTCAGTCTACATTGCCTGACCTAACAATTCTCTGAGCTCCCAACGCTCCTATCATAGGGAACTACTTTTGCCACTTGGTGCTTTTAGCAGCTACACACAATGACAACCCAGAGTAAGAACGCCTGCAAAAAAAAGAATTAAGCAGGACTACAGAAAACCTTAAACTATAATCTGAGACAGGTCTCTTGTTCTACGATTCTATGTTCACAATCTAGTGGCAAATACACATTTCCCAAATTTCTGTGACTAGAAATATATAATCTCCTGAATCTCCTAAATTTATACCACTTTTAAAACCTCTTACAAAGTAGTACTGCAATTAAACATAAAACAAGCATGGGAATAAAGTATGGATGATCTCACCCAAGGCAATCACTTGTTAATCTATAACTCTCCAGTTACGGAAGTACAATTTGAACTTCAAATCGTAAAGACTGTTTGCAACTCCATAGAATTTGGAAAGATGCAAGGAAACAGGAGCAAAGTAAGGCTTGATGTTTCATGCTTATGCCTGTACGTCAGTCTCATCAGAATCTGTTCTGGCCAAACTAAAGCACTGAACTAAAACTAAACTAAATGTATAATAAATCTTCCCACCTCCAATTTAATCTTATTAGGTTTTGATCTCTTTGGTATGGACACTGGAAAATCTTACTCTTTTCTTTGTAGCAGCCTATCTGAAATCCCCTATATTTTTCTATATTATCCCATTCCCCAACACAAACAACCTTGGGTCCTTTATTTTTTCCCATAGGCCATCATTTCTAAATTTCTGACTACTTTGGTGATATGGACTGTCTCCATTAGTCCACATCGTTCTATCGTTGTTCCATAATGAAAATAAATGCACGCTTATGAGAACAGAGGTTATAAGGAAACAGCTACACCCGCATACTCAGAAGACTTGATCACAATAAGTCATTACCTTCTTCCCTATTTTTCCATCTTTCCCCAAACATGTTGTTATCAGTCATCAATTCAGAGCAGTTTAGCAACGCTTGTGAATTCGATCAAGATGACCAATGGGAAGATAATTCTCGACAGGAATTGACGCAGCACACGGAAGATGCAATGAGCCCGGCCCACCCATTCATGCAAATGCCCTGGAAAGAAAAGCAGCATCACCTATTCTTGTCCCTGGATGACATCCACTGCCTCACCCTGAGGTGGGACTTTGCTGCTGGTCCCACTGGAGAGCCTCTCGGAAAGGGGCTCACCAGGAGGAGGAGAGCAGAAGTGCACTGGCAGAGTTCCACAGGCAGAGGTTCGGGTAAGATCAGGAGGGAGGAATACTGTGGTGTTTTAGGGCCCAGGCTAATACGAACAGGTATGTTTTTATTTTCCATTTTTTAATGTGTTTGTGTCAGGCATTGTTGAAAGAGAGTAATTTAGAAATATTTCTACAGCTGCCCAACTGCAGTTCACAGAATCACAGAATCTTCATGGTTGGAAAGGACCTTTAAGATCACTGAGTCCAACCAAACAACCTACAATCTCTGCCACTAGAGCATGCCCTGAAGTGCCACATCTACACATTTCTTAAACACCTCTAGGGATGGTGACTCAACCACCTCCCTGGGCAGGCTGTTCCAGTGCCTGACCACTCTTTCAGTAAAGTCATTCCTCCTAATATCTAACCTAAACCTCCCCTGCCGCAACTTCAGACCATTTCCTCTGGTCCTGTCATTATTCACCTGGGAGAAGAGGCCAACACCCACCTCTCTCCACCCTCCTTTCAGGTAGCTGTAGAGGGCAATGAGGTCTCCCCTCAGCCTCCTCTTCTCCAAGCTAAACATGCCCACCTCCCTCAGCCTCTCCTCATATGACCTGGTCTCCAGACCCCTCACCAGTTGAACATACAGCTTTTGTCCCTGAGACCATGTTTTACAGAAAAAAACACAAAACCTTACACACCACAACAGAAAAGTCATTTAAGATCTATAGTATTGTCTTCATAATGTTAGAATTTCACATTTCTAATTAATGAAAAAATTATTTTTTATGGTATCAGTCTATTTGAATATTTAGTTTTAGTCTTAGTCCCTAAGCTACAACCTTTTCAAGTTAATGGAGTTGTTTTGGGTTTGTTTTTTCTTTTTTACAAGATTACATAAGTAACCAGAAAAATAAGAAAAAAAATTTTAATGTGTTCATCACATAATGGGTTAATGATGTTGGCACTCATATGGTCAGAACTGGCCTTCATCAGTCACTGAGGTAAATGAGAAAATTCATGCTTCTTCACATTATTGTTTACTTTGCCTAGCTCCAGAGGAAACAAAACAGTACTTTGGATACAGATTTAAACCTAAGCTCTGCAACAGCCAAACCTTGGAAGTGTGTATGCCCTCAGAGGTCAAAAATCATGAAACATTAATTTCTCTGCTAAGTCAGATCCTACAGCAGCTACAAACATTTGAAAATGTAATAAATCCTACTACATTTAGGAACAAACTTAATTAAAGAAATCCATCAGTATGAGGTAACACACCACATAAGCATCCACCAGCCAGTAAAGTGTCAAAACTTCTGATTCTCACAACTTTTCTCATTTGCTGGAAATTAGAATACAAGTATGAAAAAAATACATTGAAGCGATACCCAGCAGCCTCACATTGCATGACTGGGTTAGAGTCCCACTACCAGGACCTATTGCTTTTAAATTTAAAGCAAGGGTTGTTTTTTTTTTTTCCTATTTATGACATTTCCAATGACATTTAGTCAAACAATCAATCTCTCTCCAGTGCACTACAAGACAGTTTCCTCTGAAACGGGTGAAGCCAGTAACTGCAGTTGAGCAAATGGAGTTGGCTTCCAGCTTCTGGAAAAAACAAAACAGCAATGTGCAGCTGTCCTTCAGAAGCAGTTTTTCCATACCACTTTGTTTATTCCAGTACTATTTGGAGGGCAGTTCTTGGCCTTTGAAAGTCTATATTTTCTCTAGCTTCTTTGCCACTGCTGAACACTACATTGCAGTAAACTGTCCATTCAGACCACGACACGCATACATCAGTCATCCTGAAAAAAAAGTCAGCTTGGATGGTTACAAGTCACAGTGATGCCCACAGCAGTGTTGAGAAGGTAGCTTAGCATGCAATGAAGAAGGCAAGGTGATCTTTACAGCATCACCATGTTATCCTTCATTGAATCTCTGAATCTGTCTTCTTTCAAACACACCCTATAAAAATAACATCCTCCTCAACGACTTTCAAAGTTACAAGAATATTTTCACTTCCCACAGAGGCAGAATAGATATAATCCAAAGAAAGGGAAACACTCTTAGCACAAAAGAAAACACAGTAGTCCCAAATGAAAGCAATTCACAGTCCACACTGGGATCCTTGCTTTTGATTACACCAGATTGCCTGATCTATAGTTACTGAATTAATTACAAAGTTTTCCGGGAAATATAAGGACATGACAAACTAATAGCTACCTACCAGCAAGTCTAGAGTTGGAGTTTGATGAACAAACTGTGGAGGCAGCAACAGCCCTCACTTACTAGGTGAACAGTGTCACCCAGCACTACGATCTTGCATCTTAAATATACACATAAGGATGATGTTACTGCCAAATGCTGAATTTTAGTATTCCATAATTCTGGGTGCTAACAGATGCCTTTCACTATAATTTCTGCATTCAAAGGCTATATATCGTGTATGAAAATATTTCTGATCCAAGAAAGTATGAGTGTATTATATAGAATGACAGAAAGATCTTTAGGTTTGGGGTTTCTATTCCGCAGGCAGGCACACACTGATTAAATTATATAAAAGCTGCAACCTTATAACCTCCTACCCCACTCAACATAGAGGGCTGCATTCATTTCCATAAAATGAATAGGGGTGTATAGCAGCAGAAGGAAGATGTTTAAGGAAGAAGAGAAGAATAGGCAAAATTCAGTCCAAATAGTTATTTCTATCAAAAATTAAAATAGCAAAAAGAGAATTTACAGTTATGGAATCTGACCGGCTTTATAAAGTAAAAAGAAACTAAACAGAGCTACCGTGAAATCTGACCAGCTTCATAAAGTAAAAAGAAACTAAAGAGAGCTACCGTGATGCTGCACAGACACACAAGACTCCACTTGAACATCACTTCAGCGCTGCTGAGCAGGTGTGTGCCTGCTGCAGCCCAGCCTGAGGCTTCCTGCTGAGCCCCTCTTACTTTCCCTTTGAAAGGAGGCTATTTACATACCATTTAAAGTGAAAAAGTGCTGGCCTCCCTTTTTATTGCGATTGCCGTCTATTGTTTCATGTAGAAAAACAGCTTTTAAGGCTGATGATGCTCTGGCTTGTCTCTTATTCTATCACCAAAAAAGGCCTGAAAGGTTAAAACAAGGCTGCACCTGCATGGACCCCCACAGGTCCATCCGTGCTGTTGTCCACCCCAGCTCCTTCAGTTCTACTCTCACTGTCCCAACATGGCAGAGGACAGACAGACTTCACCCTTTGGATCCTTCTGCACGCAACTCGCCGCAAAAAAAACCACAAGCCCGCTATGTACTACAAGAATTTCTCTGCCGATTCTGAGGACGTCCCAGCCTCACGTCGATCCTCCGGTGCCATCCCAGCCTCTGCTGCCCAGCTTGGAAGGGCAGAAGCTGGGGTGTTCTGGGTGGAATAGAAATCACTAATGTTGAAGTAACAGATTGAGAGGTCTGCCTCACCGGGACTCATACAGCCACAGCATGTCCCAAGAGCAAGCAATAATTCTGTTGTGTGTTTGAGTGGCCTGTCAAAGAAGGAGGCAATTCAGGACAAATGTAAAGAATGAAAAAAAAAACCCCATCACTTGGTGGTTATGTGATGTTATAAATTGCAATAAGGTATGCTGGCAGCTGTCACAGTTCTTCTCCATTAACATTAATAAGACACGCTAGGATGGAATTAAGATGATTTTACTGACTTTCTAAAAAAAAAAAAAAACCAACAACAAAAAAAACTACTCTTGACTTTGATGAGGTCACAAACTTGACAGTGAATTGCATTGAGAACTCATTACTATCTCTATTGCAGTAACAACTAGGGACGCGCCTAACTGATACCAGGGCTCCTGCCGTGCAATCAAAAATGTGCACAAATCAAATATGTGTGTACAGATAGAAACAACAATCTGTGCTTATACAGGATTTACCGCTGAAAGAGGCCAAGCCAAGAAGTAGGAGCAGAAAAGTACTAAATGCAGGCAGCGAGTGGCTCGAAAGCAAGTGTCTGAGTAGCTTAGTCTCAGTTCAATCTGATTTCACTCAAATACTTTAATTTCAATAAAAGCATTGCATCCTGAAAGCAAGCATATTTCAGACGTATCAAGCATTCAGGAGCAAAACCGATTGCTCTAGGCGTACAACAGTGGTTTCCTAGAATACCTCATAAGAGTCTGAACACCTTAATACCACAAGTGGCCTTCACAGATATCACACAGAAATTGCACCAGTTTAACTAAACTGGTTTGCAAATCGACTTATTTACATCAGACCTAGCCTCTACTGCATTCTGTTAAGTGTGGGAAAATTGTTTTGGAAGCCAAACTAAGCTAAATGTGTACTGGGCACTCTTAACCTAATCGAACCATAGTCATACAAGCTTGCTATGCTGATTTAGGTAAATCAGCTTTAGCAAACAATTCAGTTAAATCAGTGCCAAGTCTGTATTTAGGCCATAAATACGATTCACTCTTTTACCACTTTTCACATTGCTTATTTCTCAGTAGTACAGCTTATGTGAAAACAAATGTATCACAATGAAACAGAGAGCACAAAGGCCTATTTCAGTCACACATATAGCAGAATTATGTTTAAAACACTCAAAAGGGGATTTATGCTCTCCAAATATATGCATCTCAGCTATTTTTATCATCTAGGCCTATATCTCCAACTATTAAGAAGATGGGGAACTTAAATTCCTAATTTTAGATGCTCTGAATTGCATCTCCTGACTGCCTAGCTGAAAAATTATATACCACAACACCTGAGAACTTTTCAAGCAGAAATTGTGCAGAGGATTTTGTAATAGGGATATAATGGATCTGTAAATAGGACAAAAAAGTAGAGGCAGCTCTCCCTGCAGTTTTAAGTTTGCAAGTCTAACCATGTTTGAGAAGAGAAAAATATTGTGCATTATATTCAACAGTGCTGAGCTTTGAGTCATAGAATCATAGAATTGCTCAGGTTGGAAGGGACCCTCAAGATCATCAAGTCCAACCATCAACCCATCCTGACAAAAGCCACTTCTAAACCATGTCCCTAAGTACCCCATCTAACCTTTTTTCAAACACCTCCAGGGATGGTGAATCCACC
>VXBH01005731.1:1955392-1972929 GCA_013400035.1 Rynchops niger
GCACTTGGCCTTGTTGAACCTCATACCATTGGTACAGCCTGTCCAGTCTACAGAGATTATATATTTTTTTAACATTACCCACTAAAAGGGAAAAAGAAAAAGGGTATGGACTCTGCCCACATATTCTGTTTTGCAGGATCAGATGTAAGCTCATGAGATATACAACTAGCTATACAGATGTAAAGACCCACCCACACTTACGGAATGGTCCCTTGCTGATCAATCTTTCTACAGAGGAGCAATGGGTTACTTAAATTTAGGAAGTCCTCAAGTGCTAAGAAAAAATAAATAGGATAAAAGTAAAGAGGAAAGACAAGTGAATGATAAAAATAAGAAATAGCCAAGAGAAAATTAGTTTGCTCCAAAAATTAACAAAATTATGAATTAATGTATATATAAAATATGATAATGATTCATATACTTGAATAAAAAAAAAAGTTAAGAAAAATCTAAATTTATTGATGAACTAGAACTGTCTCTGACTGTGCATATCTAGGCACAGTTTTCCTTTCTATGCAATTATCAATAAGACATTCCAAAGTGAACCTCTGATGAAAGGTGTTGGTAAAATCAGCATTCACACATATCAATTTTCCTATGTTTGGTTGTTCCATTTCTTCCTGTTTGTTACAAAATAATTCCAATTTTCATAAAGTGGTCTGACTACGAACACAGACAAAGCAGTTTATCAAGACCGTCTGACACTTTAATTTCCATCATTTATAATTCAGGAAAAGGGATGCCACAAGTCTCCAAGCTTCATTTTCAGTTTTTATTGCTCTTCCTCTGCCTGTCTGAGTCTTCATCTTAATTGAATGGACACAAAAGAAGTCTCCTAAACCCAGTAATAAAAATGTATCCTAGAGGTCAAGCAACACGCTATTTTATGTTTTTTCAAGTCACTTGCTCTTCTGCTCATTTTTGTCTCTTATTCTTCATATCAAACTAACATTAGCTAATAGCATTAACAGTGCTATCTTTAAAGACAGGAAATTGATGACACAGTCAAGGACAACGATTCCACTTTTTTATGCATTAATCCATAGCGGAAACAGCTCCCTGTGAAATTCCACTTGACAATAATGTAAGACTCCTACAGCCAAGCAAAGGATTTCCAGTTCTAGATGACTTACAAACATGACATCTTTAACCAGCATGAGAATTACAGAGAGGCATGTTAAGTAAATGATGAAGCAAACCACCTATTCTTCATTGCTGTGAGCATAAAAATACGTTATAAATCATAAACACTACATACCACAAAAACATTTTTAGTGCCATAATATAAGTTTACCACACACACACAAAAATAAAAATCTAATTAAAAGGACTGTACTACAAAGCTTTGGATAACTTTTAAGACACTAAAAATCAGGAATCAGCTCAAGCCTCGGACTCTCAGCGCATTCCTGTATTCTAGACAACGGCTGAGAGAGAAATTAGTCCTTTCCATTCTACTGAGAAAATTTTTTTTAAAAAGGGGTTTGTTGAACAGTTTCCTCTAGACTTTACCTTCTGACCAAGGAAAAGCATGAGAAGATCAAGGGAGGAATAGGGGCTTAGGAAACATGTTTATTAAGCTTTTAATCCATTCATATTTTCCTTTATTAAAAGAAAGAGAATCCCTGCACCAGGAAATGGAGAAAAAAATTTGGCATTGTCTTTCAGAAGTTCCACCCCACCATTTAGAGTTGTCTTCACCCTTTCTTTGCAGAGCGAGATGTTAGCCATCCTTGGCACTGTACTCTGTGGTTCTCTCCCAAAAGAACAGAACCTACTACTAGCTGATCTCACATAAATGTAACTTTTGCAGAAGAGTACCCCACAATGGACTACAGCTCACCTACTTTTCTTAGCCTTCAATAACTTTAAAATATTCTCTTTGTTTAAAAAAAAGTAGAAGAATCACTTGGTATTTGAGGTTCCTCAAAGCCTTATTAGGATACTTTCTTACTGTCATAGTACCTGTGTTCTTCCAACAACAGCCCTAAAGAAGGTTTTGAGATGGAGAAAAAGCCTCGATTTGAGTATGTCAGTTCCGAATGTATAGTATAGCCTCCCTTAGGATAATTCTATTCAAGGCTATTTCGTAAAAAACTAATGAGCTAAAAATAAAAGGAAAAAAGAAAGTCTCTGTGCTACGTTGTGGTTTTTCCGAATTTCAAATATTAAACATTTATCTTTGTAGCCTCTTCTCTTTGACATGACCTATTTTTCACTTTCCTATGAAATAATATATTTTTATATATATATAATTCCTATATTAATAATATTGGTACATACGGGTATATACTTAACTCTGTTTTGTCTAACACAGTTAGACCTCAATGCCATATATGTTACGTATTTCCAGGCACTTAATGTCAAAATCTCCTATCTAAAAAGCTACAAATACTGCAGAACAAGCACTGTTTTTGATAGAAAGGTTATGATAAACCACAGTGTCAAGACTGTGAGCTACAGACTCCAGAAAAATAAAAAGCAAATGCATGTACAGGATCACATTCTGAAGCTTACGGACATACACTGAATTTTTGCCATTCAGACACAGCTCCAGAGAGATTCATGGTAAATGGAAAGACTTTATAAGCTGCTTTTCAAAAGTAAACAACCAAGTCTATAATTATGCCTAAAAGGACTGGATAGCTCTGTACAAACGGGCATCGAGGCTTCTCCCTGTCCTCGTCCTTTCCCTTCCCCCCACCAATACATTATCCTAATCCTATCAGCTGAAGAATTCCCAAGGACTGTGATAAACGCAAATATTTTCACCATACAAAACTTAACATGTATTTTTTCTTCCCTAAGCAGCAGAATAAAACAAACCCAGAAGCAACTATAACCAACACAACCTACATTTCAGGGCAACACCAGCCCCTAATTTCCCAAGCCTGCCTTACTTTGTGGTCTTCAAACAAAAAAACCCTCCCCAACAGGCCTTCTATTTTCTCTCCCCTGGCCTTTCTTTTTATTCAATTGCCACTTCAAATGTATCATTTTTCTTCAGCATCTCCCAATTAGATTATTCCTTTGAGATCCTCTCTCCTCAAGGTCCTAGTGTATTTTTTTTCATATTGGTCTCCTATTTATAGGAGCACTCAAATCCTCTAGCACACTTACCTTATCAATTTGACAGCACTCAGTTTGTCCGGGATTCCCTGCATATTCTAGGAAATCCTTCCCCGATTCAGAGATTGCCAGACTGATGGCAGGAAGCACAGCGTCCTTCTTTTAAACACAAATACCCTCGATTTGAAAGAACTGCACTAGGAACTCTAATCTTTACAAAAAGCAGGGCGAGTATTTAGCTTGGCAAGTCTTGAAAATATTTAAAGATATTAGGGTTTTCACTCTAATAAATGTCACCACAGTGAAGGCGCACCTTCTTAACATCTAGTGCCTAATTCAGTTTAAAAAACACCGCAACTCATTATCATGGCTACCAGCTCACAGCTTTTTCAGGGCCCAAGCAGTCACCCATGCCAACAATTTGCAATTACCGCTAGGAATGCACAGAACTACCTTTTCATGTTAAACTCCTGTAATGGAAGGTTTGTTTTTTTAAAGTTACATGGTGAATGTGAAGCATGATCTGTCCTACGCTCCTGGGTCAGAACTAGCTTTGCTGAATTCAGAACCTTGCACAACATCAGCATGGTATGTAGAACAGAAAGCATATCCAGCAGACTTACAAAGCTATATTTCTATAAATTTTCTCTTGCTAAACACTTTACAGTTGGTTTATTGCTTGGGAATGTGCATTCAATTCTAAATAAAATCTCGTACGTTGTTTCAAGTTCAGATGTTACTCTGTGTGAGGAATCATGCTGAAACCCAGACCTGCCTTATGCAGATGTTAACACACCAGAAAAGAATTTTTCAAACCTCAAAAGCCTCAGAAGAAATGCCAAAAAAGCAGCTTTCTCCTGTCAAGGCTATAGGCAATGCCCACTTCAGGTAGAAAAAGAAACTGAGCTCACTTGTTTATCCTGCACCTTGTTCCAAAGCAATTAGCTGAATGAAGGACTGGCTTGCCTGTCCATGATCATAGCAGACCTAACACTTGTCAACTGATGTCTTTTGGAATTAATTCAGCCAACATCATCACATGCTTCAAGCGCATCCTCAAATCTTGGCCAGACACAGCTAGAAGGTTTGTTTTTTTTTCAGCAGAGAAACACAACAGATAAACTATTAATGAATTTCTTGTGATAATACACCATAGCTTCCCCAATACATAAAAGTAATGTAATGCTGTACCGGGAAAGACTGTTTGCGGGGAAAGAGGGAAGAATCAAACTAACATCGTTGGTGCCCCTCAGGTATCTGTAAAGGCACATCTTCAAAACACTTCAGTGATTTTGATAGCAATGCTCCTGCTCTCCATGGCTCCCGCCTTACAGGTCAGGTATCTGATCAAGTTCGCAAAATGTTTGTCTTCGTTTCACAATAAACTGTTAAACAACATCTCACTCATGAAAATGCATTCACCTATATAGGAAGGATTCACTCATCTCTATAGGGAGAACTCGCAGCTAGAGTTCTTGTATGTGAGAAGCAGGACACAAAGGTGGGTCCAGTCATTTCAGAATTAAAGAACAGGTATTACCCATTCCTTTGGAAAAACCTCTCACCAAAATTTGCAGTAACTCAGTTACAAGACTGCTGTGTGCTTAGCCAATACTCATCACCTATATAGATGAGCACAACTAATTAACATATTAAAAAGCAGCAAAGAATAGCAAATAGCTTTCACTAACCAATGCAAAACTTGCTGAAATACAAAATAGAAAAGTGCTACCGTAATTATTGCTCACACTGGGTTTTCCGTGGGGATCTTGACTTTTTCCTTTTTTTTTTTTAAAAAGTCTGATAAAATGCATCCCTTAGAAGTAGTACAGCACACAAGCTCAACCATTCCCCCCACGTCTGGTGGCTAAGCCTCACCATCAATCTGCATTTCAAAAGCAGCTACAGAACACAACCAAGAATCAATGCGACATCACTGAAAATATTTAACAATCTTTCCAATATACTGCAGATTGAATCAGTAGCTGAGCCAACTGTAAAGATTGACCAATATTTCTCGTTTTAAGACTCTCTACTCTGTTGTGCCAGAATTTAACTGCACAGGCCGAATGGCAAATGTCTTCGCAAACATTCAGCAATTTGAGAGAAAGATGAAGAATTACATTGTTTCAGGTGTATTAAATTCTGGAAACTTTTTATTTCAGAAATACTAACGTAAGTTTTGGATGAAAAACTTCGACAAACGGTATCTGTGCCAAACCCCACCTTAATGCAATCTCCTTGTGTTCATGTCCTGCAAAGCAATTTTTAGTAACGTGACTGAAGAGTCTTCTCCCACAGAGATGCTGCCTCAGTCAATCCACAAAAGGAATGTTTTTTACTGAATGCAAAGTTTTCTTTTTTCTGTATTGTTCAGGTGTGGGATATATGTCTTCTTCTCCGAATACACTCTTCCAACTCTGCTCTGCCAACAGAATTATCAATATACCGTGAGGATTTCCTCTCGTACTTCATTAGTGCATAAATCTAAATGACTGCACAGTCCCAGTTTACTCCCACCACGGATCCACTGAAATAATACGGGTTAGGAACACCAATATATGCATTTGTTTAGAAACAATGTGTGTGTGCATGTATATGTGTGTGCATATACATACATACAAACATACACACACACGAATATTTGCATCCATATTTTTTTTTTATATATATATATGGACAAAAACTCCAGATGAAGTTTGAAAGCACTAGGACCACAAACGTTCTCCTCCGTTGCCTCAGAGTCATGTTTCACCCCTGCTTCTGCAGTGCATGCAGTTGTCACACTGTACTTGTCTGAACAGTAGAAATGCAATGAAAAATTTAGGTCACACGTTTTCCCTTAGCCTCCCCTATTGCCACGAACTTTCCCACCCAGAGACAAGGCTTGGGTTTCTGTAGCTGCATTTTACTCCCAGTACGATTAGGAAACTGTAATAAATACCTTGTTATTTTAAAACTGCAATGCCAGTAACCAAAGTAAGTAGGATTTTCAAAGTCTGTTCATTATAATTACTGATACACACGTCCTGATCTCTGTCTTCAAGGAGTACACAAACAGTAGCAGCACAAGACAGGAGTTTAATAATTTTCCTCATGCTATTTTAGAAAGTTAGCTATTGATATTTGAACAAAAGCAGGCGTTATTTCAAAGAGGATTGCCTTCATCTCATGAATCTGTCAGGATTGCAGCACAACGTAGGTTGCTCTAATGAAATACAAACCCAACGTGAGCTACATCTGCACTTCCCTTGAGACTAATGGGTACATTTCTGCTACTGAATTTAAATGTCTTTAAATTGTTGATGATACAAAATCATTGAAATTTTGATGGGTTTTCATTTCAGTAAGTGATGCATGCCATCACGCTTTCAAAGAAAAGCTGCTAACACGGCTACTGAAGGTAGTATTAACAGTAGAGAGGCATCTATAGCTATCATTGTACTTCAAACCATAGCAGAATGGTTAATATTATTACAAAAGCATTGAAAAGGCATTGATTCAGAAGTATTATAATAGCCAGTCATTGGCTCAGTGACAGTGCAAGGTACTGAATGCAACGCTGTGGGGCTGAAGAGTGAAGAAACAGATAACTAAGAACCAGTTCCGAGAGCCTCTGGAGATAGTTTTGGGAGACACTTGCAGCTGTCACGACTTCTGGACTGAGGTGGAGACCAGCTGCAAAACTGTACCTACCTACAGTAGCTGTTTCCAAAACGTGATAAACCTAGTCATTAGAGAAGGCATTTTGAAAACATCAAAGCTCCCTTCTCGCTTTAAGATTAAGGAAGTGGCAACTGCAACAAGAAGTATAAACTGCAGATCTATCTCCTTAAAGAAAACCAACATCTTCCATCCTTAAAGCAATGAACATCACTCAAAAAAACCCCACAGAAAATGCCTTTGCCGGTTTTAAGGTTTGGCTGGCTATGTTGTGATAAACCAAAATACTGAAAATACGTTCTTTGCTTCAGTCCATAACGGCTCATTTTTCACCAAGATGTAATTTTCTCTTTTGTCAAATATTTTCTCCTTTTTAATTCCCCTGGCTCATTTGTTCTGCTATCGAGGCACCAACTTTAAACACGCAATGACTAACTGAGGAGACCCTGTAGCTGCAATGCATCAAACCAAATCTGTTGATCATTCATGGGTCACTGCAACGCCAGCTTCACATGCCTGTTTTGGAGACAAATGACGGACATGACCGTTTCTTTCTCCAAGCTGCACAGGTATATCACCTAGGCAAGCAGAAAAATAACTCTGGCCTGCAGTCAAAAGTCTCAATCCTCAAATCCAAAACTATATGCAAATAGCCTCAAATATAGTCAGCAATAAAACTTACTTAACACAGGTTGAAAATGCCTAAGGTGTTTAAATCAATTTGTTTAACATAAAGTATTACTAGATAATGAATAGACAGTGAGTTATACAGCAGAGCTGATATTCAATACCTGTGACAAAATCCTACTCCACTTGATTCCTACACAAGCAAAAGCTGTTGATGTCACTTATTATATGCCATTTACTATATACATTTTATTTTTTAAGCCATGAAAATAAGAAACAACATAATTATTAAGTAAAAGGACTTCATTTTCCATTGTAAGGGAAAAGAAGGTTGAAAGACCAGAACTTATTTATCTAGAATAGACTGTTTCGTTTGGATCATCGTAGCGATCATCTAGTCCAACTGCCTGATCACCTCAGGGCTGACCAACAGTTAAACCGTGTCATTAAGGGCATTGTCCAAATGCCTCTTAAACACTGACAGGCTTGGGGCATCAACCACCTCTCTAGGAAGCCTGTCCCGGTGTCTGACCACCCTCTTGGTAAAGAAACGCTTCCTAATGTCCAGTCTAAATAAACCTCCCCTGGTGCAGCTTTGAGCCATTCCCACATGTCCTACCCCTGATCCCAGGGAGCAGAGATCAGCACCTCCCTCTCCACATCCCCACCTCAGGAAGCTGTAGAGAGCAAAACTCAGTTCCCACTGCGTTTTTTATAATTTGTTTAAATAAATTCCCAGATTAATGCAGGAATGTTCAAGATGAAATCCAGGTGTGCTTGCACAGCAATTATATCCAAAAATTCAAATGGAAAACTGAAGGTGGATATCAGACCTAGAACTGAAGATGCGAGAGAACACCCTTCCCAAAAGGGACCAGAAACCAGGAAGACAAATAAGGTTCTTCTCCAAACCATATCTGGATTAAACTTGCAAAATTCCTGTCAGAAAAAAAAAGCTGCGTAACACTGCATGTCAACTTTTTCAGCTCCTAACAATCGTTATCCTGTGAAAATTAAGATACTCCTGAAACCAATTATTAGAAGTAATTGCCATCCCTATGAGTAAAGGATTACAAAGTGCCAATGAAGAAGATAAAACAGACAGCTCACTTGAAAAGTACAGAGAATTTTTGAATACCTATGTAAAAATAAGGACTCATGAAGACATCTCCTTTGATATCATCTAAGAACTAAAGAAAGTTTAAACTCACGCGTTTGTGTACTTTAAAAACATCCTTTACATTGTCCTGTAATAATTTTTACCACTACTTTAAAAAAAAAAAAAATAGGAATTCTGTTATTGCACAGGCTTTATATAAAATGCTAACTACTACATACTTGATTGCCCTCAATCTTATAGTAGACAGCAGATAAAAACCTAATATATTTTGTGAACGTTTATGATCTGAGAAATGAAGTAGGCCAACAGAAATATGATTAGAAGACATCAATCTTCCCTCTACTTAAGAGCGCCCGCCAGCAGGGTGCCACTGGGGGTGGTTAAGCCCTC
Source organism: Rynchops niger (assembly GCA_013400035.1). Taxonomy (NCBI): domain Eukaryota; kingdom Metazoa; phylum Chordata; class Aves; order Charadriiformes; family Laridae; genus Rynchops; species Rynchops niger. The sequence goes on from VXBH01005731.1 coordinate 1,964,262, forward strand.
ACTCGGTGCCCTTGCAAAATCCTCAGGAACTCGGCCCGCATGCCTCATTCTTGCAACAACGCGTACGCAGCATTTCCCAGTGCTGTTCCGCAGCCCCCTCTCTCACTCTACGGAACTTCATCTTCTTTGGTGCAATTGACTGAAAAAGAATTTTCTCAGCCATTAATTGAGTTTCAGTGCTAGATTTCCGTTGCTCTGAAATCCCACATACTACCCCCTAGAACTGGAGTAGCCTTGTGCTTTTATCAAGGCAAGCATTTTAGTGTGGCGGAAGTAATTCCTAAAGAAGATTTCCCTTAGGATAAGCATTAAACAGTTAAAAGGAAGATTACTGCTATACAGCTAGTACTCTACAAATCACCAAAACCAAACCCACAAACTTTAAGGGATACTTCCCCTTTCTCAAAGACTAGGCACAGTAAAAAAAAAAAAAAAATTTGTATGCTATATGCTAATGAAAATGTAAACACTTAAGAAACTATACTTATTTCAGAAATAAGACTAGACGATATAGTGTGATATACTTAATGCATATAGATGAACTTTACCACATTATTTAGCACCAGGGTAAGAGACTGCTCTCTGTTTATAGCATTTTGCAGGACCGTATCAAAGACACGATATCTAAGGTTCAACTAGAAACACTAAGAAACTACAAAAGGCTGTCTGTTATAAGAAAAGACTGAATTATTACACCCCTGTCATAATTAACCTACCGGTAAGAAGCCCAAAACCACAGCACCATCTCAGAATTTTCAACTTAAAGTTGGGGGGAGAGGGGGGGGAGAAAACAACCCATGGTTATAATACATAATTGGATAATTTGGTCTTTAAGCTTCAAGTCACCACTTCAGTCAAAAATTCTGTAAAGCAAATCACAAGAAATTGTGTTTCATGTGATTAGATGGCATTCTATTTTTAACGCTACTGATTAACAGATGGAAGTGGGCTTTGCCTTCAAAAGTGCTTTAGTCATCATAAAGTACCAACAAAGATGTTAATTAAACACATTTGTAGAATTTAAAAAAAAAAAAAAAAGAAAGGTGTGATTTCATGTTCATTCTCTACAGCTATTTTTACATCTCTCTCTGACAACGTTACCATTTAGTTGTAACAACATGTACATGTGTATGGCAAGATAAGGAAGAAAATGTACCAGGTCATCGTTACAACTCAAATCCCTTTTATCATGTTAATAAATATTACCAATGCTAAGTTTATATTGGTACTTCTGTACGCATTTCCACAACTCCATATTGCGTTCACCACTTTGAATTATTTCTGATCTGTGAAGTATCCTCATGTTTCATCCCTTGCCCCAGGAGAAATAGCAGCACACGTAAGAGTGGACATATCTCCCCTATTTGGTCTCCACATAAAATTCTTGAATAGCCTTGCTTAGCTTTGCTTTAAAAACAAATTTTTATTCCTATGCAATTACTATTTTCCACTGAAAGGGTGTATGCTTGTGAAAGAATGAGTGTATGTGAAGAAACTGCATCACTATAAGAAATATACTAAGGAGAATGATAATCGATAGTTTGATATTCCAAATATTACCACATATGTATTTTATTTGCCTATTTTAGTCACAGTAAAAAATAACAATTTAAAAAGAAAAAACCACTGCAGAAATCCCCAAAAGTTTCTACACTGAATCGATAAGCTTATGTAAATCACATTGCCAAAAGCGAGGTCTAAAGAAGAGTTTAGTAAAGAGAGTTGAAAAGGAGCATGCTGTCCCCATCAGATGCTAAATACAGAGAGCATAAACCCTTTCTTTCCAGTTGAGGCTGAAGGAAACCGTGTTTCCCCAAGATGAGCCAAGAGTCTGAAGCACAGGACGAGCAGGAGGAGCCTCTGGAGAAATAAATGAACAGCACTTGATAGGGAGATGAACTTGTCTCTCCCGTCTTTAAACTACTGGACAGCACTTCATAGGACACTGTTAAAATATTAAAAAATTATATAGGGATATCTTTCCTCTTCTCTGATCTCCTTCTACCCCAATTGCAAGGTAACTTCTTAGGAAGAGAACAGTCACTTTCTGCCAATGATCACTGAGGGAGAAAAAGTTTTACACAAACTTCCCTTGAAACACCTTAAAGTTCCTACAGCAACAGAAACTAATCAAGGGTCTGGGATTAGTCTGAGTTCTGAACTTCTTTGATAATGACTCCACACAAATTCACCAAAGCAAGCAAAAATGCTGACTTCTTCGCAGGGTATTTATTGATACATTTACCTTGGACTAAGTACCAGACACTTTAAGAATATAGGGACATCAAAGATATGAGTTTTCTCCCGTAGCTTTTTTCGTGTCCTGACTGCTTCATGTGGCAATGGCATGATAACGTGATACCTCACCTGACGCTAGCATTGAAACCTATACAATATTCACCAGAAGCTGAGAGCTATTCCTCTCACCACCATCTTAATCAGTTTGAAGAGAAGTTCTCACCCCCAAAGTAAACCATTTAAGAATTTTACCACCGTAAACAAACATGACAGATAGCACCTTGCTTATTAACTACATAAAGGGAGGGAACGTGGTCTGCCAGATTTCTCAACCAAAACCACTTCTCACACCGTTGCTATCTTCGGCTGTGTATGTTAAGCTGATTTCCACTTCCAGTTACACCAAAGCAAATTCAGCCCATGTCAATTAACCGAATTATTTTAGAGTCGTTGGAAGCCTAATTTGGCTGCGTGCGCGTGCACGTACGTAGCAGCATCTATTTCTGAAATGATAGGACTGATCACCTCTGTGGCATTTATGTCAGAGCCATGACAAAATGCTTTTCCCAGATGAATAAGTGACAGCGAGAAGGCTGTTTTCAATGGGAAGAGGAAGCCAAGAGCTGGCTTGTTTCCATGGAAACGCAAGCAGCATCAGGCAGAACAGCTGTAGAGGAAAAGGCAGAAGTTCGTGAGGCAGCAATCTTGCTGATTTTACCTCATCGACATGTCAGTACCACCAGAGACCATCTACATTTAAGGTAGATCAAGCTAGTTTATATGTTGAATACGTCATGTATCAGGCTACAGTTTCCAATTAAGACTTTTAAAGGCCAGCATGCCAGAAGGAAATTACTTACAATGCAACTTAGTCAGCCCATGTATGCATGAAGCTACACAGTGTATGAATATCTGTACAGTCATGCATTAGGATTTTTGTCATTAGGAACAAACCTTGCTGTTTCTTTAAAAATGACAGCTCCTGTAGGCTAAATGCTTCAAGCAGAATGACTAGTTTTCACCAATTTAATCTAATGGACTTTTTTTCCCCACTTAAATTCAGTGCTTCAATTACTAACATGGCAAAAGGAATACCCTCTTTGCAGTTTCTTTATCAACCTTTATTATTTGCTTTGTAGCATTTTCAGATAGAATACGTCTGCATAACTCAAAAATTATTACATGATAAAGTATACTTGCTTTCCTTGTTGAACAAAAGACAGAGAGAGTAAAGACACCCCTTAAAAATTAAGGGCCCTTTCTATTGGCTAAGAAAGCAAATAAACTTTGCTATTCGCTATTAATCTACAAACCTATATTCTGAGATTAACCGCTTCAACGGTCCATTCACAGTTATCTCAGGCTATCCCAGCAGCATCGCTTCCACCAAAAATAAAAGCTGTCTTGCATCACAAACAGCCAAAGCCCAAAAAACATAGCCCGAAAAACATAACCCAAAAAATATAACCCACTCCAGTCATTCACCAGAGTACACAACACATATCTGGGTACCTGGAGAAAACGTAAGCCACCAAATAAAGACAAAAAGTTATCTGCGATACGAATGCTCTCCAATATGATTTCTGTAGCTTTAAGTCTTTCGAGGGGATCTATGATACCATATTTTCTCACTCTCCCATCTCACTCATTTCAGCTGATTCTTCCTACAGCCAGCCCCATGACTGTTCAAAGCTGGTGTAGACGTTACAGGACACTGAAAGGAGTCTCTGACAGTGGAACTTCACGTAAAGCAGCAGATGGGAACTTCGTATTTCCATCCAACAACACCGCTCACTGCTCAAATCCAGCTCCTCATGTCATGACGAAGATCAGTATTTTTAAGAACATTTGCAAGGGGCTAAGTATCTCGATGACTAGACTGCAAGACTTTTGTGGTTTTATTTGCATTTCAGCGAATACTTACAGCAAACTTTACAAGTAGTTTCTAATTAGTTTTTATCCTCCCCCTTGTAAACCACGTAGTTACGATCTTTCCTACAGCTAGAGACGGTACAGCAAAGGGTTTGTGTAACTTGCCTTCAGCCGCTGAGAATGGTGAGGATGCCCTGGGCCACTCTGATGCCCGTGCTGCTGAGTGACACAACGCCACAGGCACCGTCCCCTGAACCATCAACTGATCTAGTGTCTTCTCGGAAAGTCAAGGACATGTAGCTATGAACTTTGTGAATCCCAGGGCCATTCCTAAGTTCCTGCACTAAGCACATAAGTCATCCATAATCCTTAGGGGGGGGGGGGAAAAAAATCAATAACAAATATTAATTACTTCTTTAAACAGCATCATGTTTCAACTAGTATTCAAAAGTAAAAGGCCTTAAAAGCTTAATGAATTTGAAATATAGTATATGAGACTAGCACTGACATTCTAGGTCCTGATGGGCATCTGCAAACACTCTTTTAAACTCTGTGCCTAATTATGCCTCTTGCACTTTCTTACAAACTATTCAGACATATCTTTGCACTTTACCAAAGCATAATGAGTATTTTGCACTTATGAGCCAACAAAGGATATCAAAATCATTTACAGGTATTAACTAGCAAAACTCACAATACGTGCTTGATTCAGATAAGAATCAGGTGTCTGTTTCTGAGATGCTTAAACCAACGCACAGAAAGATGTAGTTGCCCAGTGCTTCTCCTCCTACGACAGTATCTCATGCCAGTAGCTTTCCATATCTACATAATAGCATTCTGTCAAATAACAGTTTGTGAATGATTGCTCTATTAGGCCTGGAGTAAAAGGAGTACCGCTGTACTCTTTAATTTCATTTTACAGTCTATGAAATCCAAAACGATAAAATGAAAACAGAAATAATATTCAGACATAACCCTTGAACTTGAGAAACAAAGAAAAGTATTGCAGGTTTCAAAGCAATTGTATGTACATGGATTACATTTTATATTTACAAAAACCATGTTTAGTAGTATCCTAGTATCAAACTGCATATACTAAAAGTTGAAAATTTTTTTTTAGAATCTCAAATAAAGTAAACCTTCTTGTCAACAAACTAGTTCCACTATTTATATAACATCACTGGATGATCTTGCTAGAATAATCTTGTGCGTGCACTATCCCCCAATAGGTTACCATGGCAACTTATATTTGAATTTCTATAAATTTCTATTTTTAGAGATCACAGTTTAGGATAACGAAAAATCACAAATATTAAGTACCATTTCATTAATAGAAAATATCCCATTTTTATCATCATCATACTTCCCAGGAAAGACACTGTTGAAGTTAAATCAGGCAGCAACGCTAAAAAAATAATTACCACAGCGATTAAGAAAGTTTACCACTAAGCAGCCTCACCGTAATTTAAGTGGTGTGTGAGTCATTAGCTAACACTATAATGCAAAGATTGATGTTCACAGAGTTTTCTCTTGATTTCAGTAAGGCCCGGATTTCACTCAAATGTTTTTAGAGTTAGTCATCATTTCAGCTGACACAAAACAAAAAGTGTATTTGCCAGAAAACTCAGAAAATAATGTCTTTGTTTCAGGTGTGGGAAAATGTTGAATTGACAGTAATGTTTCAGTTCCAAACCAAGGCTACCATCACCTTAAATTACTGTGTTCAAGAGTGCTTACTACGTACATGCTAGTCCTTAAATACAAATTTACTTAATGCTTTAAAACTTGCCAGCAATTCTCAAAATCAGTGAGATGATTGAGAAATTCTCAAAATTCTCTCCCTAGCTGAAAGAAGCAGCCTTGAAGAAAACAAAAACACCGATTTAGACACTGTTGTTATGGCTCTGACACTGCCTTACTCTGGCTGCCTGGGGTTGAAATCGGGATATAGAGTTTAAAACCAGTTTTTAAGGTATTAAAAGGTAAATACCTTATCTTTGAGGAGATGAATATTGCCGTGTCGCCATTTTCTATTATAGTGTTAATTACGGCATTCATTTTCCAAACTCGAGCCACTGACAGTTCAGGATGGTCTAGCACAGGTGGAAAATTTGGAAAGCAAGTGCCTACAGGTTCAGTCGAAGAGTGGACCCAAGTGGACTGAAAACCCAAGTGACAGCTACAATTCCAGGGCGCAAGTCGCAATCAGCATGCCTACCTTCCTATTTCTCCTGCTGTCTTCCATTTGGCGTTTACTCCGCACTCCTCAGTTCCCCAGCAAGGCTGAGCGGAAAGATTCCCTATCGTAAAAGCCACAGATTCGACACTATCAGCAACTTTCCACCAAACAGGAGATGAAAGACAACCTGCAGGGCAATCACAATGCACACAACTGTTCTGTCGGGTAACTGACAGACAAATTTTCTTTAGGATTCAGGCAGCTAAGATACCAGCCACGTGGGTATGTCATGGATGAGCAGAGATAGACACTTCTGGTCGTTTTTCTTCAGAACCGTTCCTTTATTAAAACCGTATTTCAATTATCAGCTGGAACCAGCTGTCATGGGAAAACCTATCAGCAGGTAGCCTTCAAAAACGTAAACAATGCTGTCACTCAGCAAGTGACAGTAATAACTACAAGGACTTTTACTTTCTGTTTAACTTACCTCACTACGCTCACAGGAGCTGCTAACTTTCACAGAAACTGCATCAGGCCACAGGGTACAATTCGGGAAGTCACTTAACCACACACTTACGGTCACATGTATGAGATTGCCAGTGAAATCAGTGGAACTGACCAGGAGAGTTCCAGACCACCACAACTGCACTTTCTGCAGGATGAGGCTTAGCTCTGAATACTTCACGGGAATCCTAGTAAATATGCTGGAAAGCTCCTATTACCATTTTATAATCAAACATTTCCAAGGTCCAAATTCTTTTTTCTTGTATTGCAGGGAGGATTTGCTGGTGGCTGCTTTTCTTGTTGTTAAATTTGAGGCACAACTGTATATTTCTCTCAAAGGAATTACAGCCATTTGTTTGCTCCAAAGCCCTGGGTTAGAAAGCCAACCCGCATCGCTGCTGACAACAGCGACTAAAAGACGGAACTAAAATCCAAATCATCAATGTACAAAGTAGTCAGCATCAAAATCCAGAATCCCTATCTAAAAAACAGAAACCTAGGATGACCGTTTACTGCCTTGTGCCCATACCCTTAGTCACAGAGCCAGCGAGGGTCACTCTGAGAAATCAGTGGAGGAAGAGCCAGGGTGACCTCCTGTCACACTTTGTTGAACCCGGATCACCTCCCAGCGCAGACAGAATGAAGCTGGCAAAGGGCTGAGGTCGCTCTCCGGCACCATTGTCACCCCCTCACCCCAAACCCGAGACCTCTGACAGATGGAGGAGGGATGACGGCCACCCAAACGCACCTCCATGCAGGTGCTCAGAAAGGACGAGGACACCTGGGGCTGTCCCTGCCCATACACACGAAGGGTCCCCTGGCGAGCGCACCTCCACACTCCCACCCAGGCCAGGGGGGTGAGTGTGGCTCCCTCACAGGCTCCTCAGGGCCACCTCACCCCATGTCCCCATGCCAGCACAGCGGGACCCCCTCACCACCTGATGTTGCCTGCAGAGGGGACAAGCACCACCGCCCCACGGGGGCCGACGTCACCCCCATATAGCGGCCCACCACAGCATCGCCCCTGCATGCCCAGCCCAAGCAGGGCGAGCTTCCCATGACGCTCCACACTCCTGCCTCCCAGGTGGGGGACCATGGCGTGTTCCCCCCCAACAGACCCTCGGCCTCCCCAGCCGCCATCCGGGCGGGAGCGCCGTCTGTCCGTCGGCGCTTACCCTGGCGGCCCGTGAGGAGTAAGGGTCCTCGAAGAGCGCCCAGACGCGGGGCTGCAGCCGCCGCCAGCGCCCGCCCTTGCCCTCGGTGGTCGCCCCCACGTCCTCAATACCCAGCCTCTTGGCGGCCAGCTCGTCGTCGTCGCCGTCGAGGGGCGGCTCGCCCGTCAGCAGGTCGGGCGCCTCGAAGATGTCGAGGGCCTCCTCGGCGTCGCGGTGCTGGCGGTAGGTCATCCAGCAGCAGGGCTCCACGTCGGTCTCGTCGATGCCCCAGAAGGCCAGCTCCTCCTCGAAGAGCGGCCCGCAGACGTCGGCGGGGCAGTGCAGCTTGCCGGTGCGGTAGTAGTTGAGCACATAAGCGAAGACCCCCGGGTGCCGGTCGAAGAAAAACTCGCTGGCGCTGCCGTTGCCCCGGGGGCTGCAGCCGCTGCCGGGATCCGGGCAGCCGCCCGCCGGCGGCGGGTTGGGGGGCGGCGGGGGCGCCTCGCCGCCCGGGGACTCGCTGTGGGACTCGCAGGCGAGCAGGGCCAGGCGGGTCCCCGGCAGGGTCTTCAGGGTGCTGCGGTAGGTCTCGTGCCGCGTCCCCCCCACGTTGAGGATCACCCTCTCGTTGTCCTCGAGCTTCCCCATCGCTCCGGGTGGGACATGACTGGGGAGGGCTCGGGAGGCGGCAGCGGGGATGGGGTTGGTTGGGCGGAAGGGG